>CM073599.1:20337237-20702237 GCA_037074985.1 Solanum bulbocastanum
TCTTTATACTTTTATGAAAATAGTGCTCTTTTTTTCAATATAAGAATGATACATTGGGAATCATAAAAGTTCCCTTAAAACTCTTGAAATAACTTGTATTTAGGTTTATATCTTAAAGTATATTGTGATCTGATCATTGATGACTTGGAAAGTCATACTGCATAAACATTGATGGCATATCTAGATGTCATACCGCTTAAACATTGATGGCATACTCGATTGCCATACTAATCATGAATCACAGTTCTTTTCTCAATGTGAAAATAGTATTTTTGAAACTATATATGTTGCATTAAACTCTTCTCAAAAGATACTTTAAAATACAATTGAACTCACTTTAAAATTTTGAATTCAATGCATAAAAATAAATGAACAAAGACTTTCAATAAAATATCATCAACTAGGGTTCATGTGAAATAAAAGCATGAACAAAAACCCAATAATATTATAATTAAGAAATTAGAACTCGAAATAAGAATACAATTTGAATTTAGAACTTCATGGATCTTTGAGTAGAATATTGGATTTAACTTTTACTGAATAAATTTAGATGTAGGGAGTGAGGACGAACTATTCCAACACTATTAATAACCTTACATATTTGGAAGAACAAAGTTCTTGACGAAATAAGTGAAAACTCGAAGAATGCTTGAAACCCTAACTTTATCCTCTTGGATCATTTCTCTAAGACTTGGAAGCGTTAATAAATGTAAAAGTATTGAATAAAACTGTTTAAACCCTTAACTAGACGTATAAGCATTGTGGTGTAGGCTTAGAAGGGGTGGGAAAAGACTAAACTATCCCTTCTAAAAAACTGACGAAAACCTTCTACGGGTCCATCTACAGTTCATGGTTTGTTCTACTAACCGTAGATCCCATCCGTGAAAAATATATTAAATTTTACGACTCAAAATCTCATTATATGGGTCCAATCTACGACCCGTAGAAGTTCCTACGACCTGTTGAACAAATCTGTAGGACTCGGACCCCAAAATCTGACTTCTCTAAAGTTTTTGACTAGTTGACAGCGATTCACCAAATGAGTTTGGTGGAATAAGACAAGCCCGCCTAATGGTGCAGTAACTAAGGCCATGTATATGCTCAAGAAGGAGAGCTAGGTCTTACTCGACAATTTGCCTATCTTCCTTGGCGAGCTAAGAGAAGTCTGCCTAACATGAATTTTCATCCCATTGCCTTTATTGCAAAATAAATCCAACATGCACAACAAATACGAGTTTCCCCCAACAGTTACAATCCACCTATATGCTTTTCTACCCATAGGTACTCAGATTTCTCCATTTATCACTAAGTATTGCTCTACTGGAAGATTTGCCCTTAAGAAAGTAGTCACTATGTCTATCATTGGGTAAAATCATGCAATGGGTCAACACTGCGCTACTCAAACTTCACTCACATTCAAATAAACACAGACCTAACAAGTATATCAACCCAATTTATCATTCTAACCAATGCATCACGATTCGTCATTTATATAAGTATTCACAATTCAAATCACATCGGTGCAATTCAAATTCAACAATATAATGCTACCCAACAAAATCAAGTACTAAATCTTAATTACGGGGCTCAAGCCCATACCATATATGCAATCTAAACTCAAAATCATCAAGGAGAAGTCAAAACACCAACCTTAATGCCAAAAACAAGCAATAAATTATGGAATTTAGGGTTGGGTTGACTCGATATCTCATACTACGTTAAACACACTCAGACGAGGCACAAAATCAATCAAAAAGCACAATGTAAGAGAGGAGAATTGAAAAGGCTCCACGAATTCAAAAGGATTTTGATTTTTGAAATTAAAAGAACCCTGGGCCCTTTTATAGCAGACCTGTTTGACCTACTGACCGATGTCGCCGAACATGTTCAGCGACTGGCACTTAAGCTCATCGAATATGCCTAAATGATGATCAAACTTGAAGGATGATTCGCCAGACCCGATGGAGTCCGCTTTATGCACTTCGGTGAATCGCCCTTTGGAGTTCTACTCGTCGATCTTTATAGTGCATTGTGCCATATTTTTATGCTCTAAGGGAGGACAAGAGTCTGTCCACCTAGTGTTTTTGGTGCATCCCCCTTTTGGTTATAGCCTCGTCCAATCTGCCCTTATATATCTTTCAACATCTTCTCCACTCGCACTCACAATGTGCGTTATTCTAAAGCAAAATAAAAATAGCATTAAAGACTTGGGTTACCTCCCAAGAAGCGCCTTATTTAATGTCGTGGCATGACGTAGTACTCAAACTTCAACAATCATTCTTAGGGTTTGGGATGGTATCACTAGGCAAAGTTCCCTTTTGTCTTGGATTTAGATGAGTGGCAATCTGACCCAGTTGGGTCTCCAGCTGCTTGATTGAAACTGAATGTGAAGTCACCGTTTGGGTTAAAGTGGAGAAGTTATTTTTCAAATCCTTCAACACCTTATCAACTCTTTCAACCTTGTTATATATCCTCACAAACATGTCTTTCGTCCTACTTCCTTCTAAACCAGTTGGATTTTTTGGGCGTGGACAATCATGGGGAGGAACGTATCTATCTTTGTCCACCTTACTATCTGTCTAATTTCCATTCCTCCAATCTTTTCATCCACTATCTCTATCCTTGTTCCTACCTTGGTTCCCATTTTGACATTGATTTGTGAGAACCCCCCACTTGATTTCTCAGGTATTGAACCTCTTCATTGCATAATGCCTTAAATTTGGCATCATCCTGGCACTTCCCACTATTTGTTCCAACTACATTTACTGAATTAGTTCCATCTCCAAAGAAGTGTTTGAATAACAAATTGATTTGGGTCATCATTTTGGCCATGTTTTCATCCCTTTCGTGATCCCTTTTGACTTGTTTTTTACTCAATCCACTTGTAAGGTGCTTGGTCTTCTTTAGTGTGTCATGCTCGTTAGACCTTATTCATATCATCTAACAACAATGCTGCTAGATCATAAGGTTGCCTCACCATCCACCATAGATTACTTGATCAACCACAATTTTATAGATTGATCAAGGCTCCAATAATAGTATTGTAGTAGCAAATTGTCCGGAACGCCATGTGTTGGACATTGCAAGAGTAACTTCTTGAACCTCAACCATGTTTCATGCAAGGGCTCACCTTCAAGACTTTTGAAATTCTGGATTTGGGGACGAAGTTTAACAATCTTCGAGGGTGGAAATAATCATTCCAAGAATGCCTATGTTAGCTCATCCCATGAAGTAACAAAATTAGTTGGTAACTCTACCAACCACCTTGTAGCCTCTTCCGTTTTAGAGAACAGGAATATCTTAACCGTATGGATTCTTCGGAGATATTCTTGAACACAAAGGGTCCACACATTTACTTAAAGTTTCTAAGGTGCTCATGGGGATCCTCATGAGATAGGCCCCCAAATATTCCTTTCATCTGGAGCAATTGGATCATAGTGTCAGTGATGTGAAACACCATCCTCCCGGCTGTAAGAGGTATTCAAATTGCTCTTGTGCTTTGAATGATATTAATGTGCATGTCATTTAGGTCACCAATATTATCATTTTGACCATAGTGACTATCATTGTCACTCCCATGGTCACTCATCTTGTCAACCTACAAATCGGCCGACAAGAATAGAAAACAACAACTCTACTACAAATAAACCAAATTAAAATCTAATTTCTCAGATTGAATTCTCAAATACCGATCCCCGGCAGCGGCACATTTTTGATAACGCTCAAATCACCCTGCAAAATCAATTAAAAAGTTAAACAATCGTATTCAATAAAAGTCGAATGAAGAGTTGGGGTTGAATCCCACAGGGGAGCGGTATATCATGAGGGATTTTTTATCAAGAGATTAGGACTTTAAATCAGCTCATTTGGAGTAGTAAGAACAGTTGGGTGGATGGTATCACCAACTTAATGTAAAGCTTTGTTGTTGATTATCATAATCAAACTAAAATTCGAATGAAATCAAGAGTTAACAAGCAATCTAGGGGTGCGGAGATTGGAAATAAATGTCATATAGAAATAATGTGTTGCTCTATCGTGACGTGCATACAAAAATAGGCTAAGTCATCTTCATCGACGCTAATCATATTTCGATCTCAAAGCATCTATGCTTAGAATCTCCTTTTACTCTCATCTAATGTCAATCCTTAACAACCCAATACCTTACTCTATTCCCTCTTTCAAGAATAGGGAAAATAGATTTGACACATAACCTCTCTTTTGAGCAAGTCAAGGACATCAAAACTAAATTGCTATTATTGAACTAATTACCCACTCCTTTTAATCTCTTTCAAGCACTAACCAAAGATCAAAAGTAGGAGTTAAGTTTGCAACCTTAACCTCTAAGTTAACCCCATGATAATTAGACCAATTCATGCATGAAAAATAACAAAACAGTGTATAGCACAATACCCACAACATTAAATTGACACCCAATCCCATTAGAGCACCCCTAGATATTGGGTTTTTAGCCACCCATTATAAAAAGTAAAGAGAGTATACTTTTCATGAAAGCTGCAATGGGTAACTTGAAATCAAACAATTAAGAGTAAACCTACCTTGGATTTCACTTCAATTTATCAAATTCAAGATTCAAATTGTAAAACTCCAAGAAAGCTAGAAAAAGCGTTCTAAAAAGTAAAGTGTTCTTTCTTGAAACTTTCTTCTCAATTTTGTTGTTCAACTCTCTAATCGAACTCTTCTAAACACTCTAGCATTTGGGCTATTTAAATCTTCCCAAAATTTGGCCTAAAAATCCACTTCATAATCAATCGGCGACATTATTCGTGCTCGCCTAATTCACTTGGCGAATCACTCTTCGTTCCCTAGCTCGCCTTTGTGATGCTCTAGGTTGCAGGTGTTTGAACCTCAATTGGCAAACTTGATTGAGTCATCCTTTCACGTTTGGTGCATCGCCGAATACCACCTTAGTTCTCCATTTGAGCATTAAATTTTTCCATGCACACTGTCACTTTGGGCGATGTGCTTCAGGTCCACCTTTCTCATTCAGCATATCACCTTTTCTACTAGAGTTCGTTGACCTTCTTTGGTAAATGTAAGTGATATGCGCTCTCAGATTGGGAGAAGTTTAGATCAGCTGGTGATCCGCTTTTCATGCTGGGTGATCAATAATGTTCATTTTGCACTTCTTTTGCATTTTTGGCCATTCTTTCAAACTTTAGTCCATTCCTTGTCTGATTGCTTTCATAGCTGCAAATCATCAACATTTGATTAGAAAAGGACAAAGTCAGGCATTCAAGACACCAATTATTGAACTAAATAGACCTTAAATGAGTGTATATACCACTCATCAACAGAATGGGTTGTTGAAATTTCCACAACCCATAGAAGCAAGTCGTAGGAATTGCCTTTAGAAAACTCTGATGTGATAGTGCCTAGTAAAATGGACATAACATTTTATTCCAAACTTGAAATGAGTTAGACTTTGTGGTGTTGGAAAGAGAACTGATAAACCTTAAATTTGATAGTTCATGGGTCACTTAATTCATTTTGTGCTGAGAGATAAGATTATTTGAAGTTGATCGGTAAGGACGTTTTCAACTCAAATTTGTGCTAGGGGGTTCTAGTGACTTAATTCATTTCTAAATCTATTCTCACACTAAAAATTTGAGAATCATTTGGTACAACCTTATACGCAAATAAAGAATGACTCGAGTCTTAGCTTAGAATTTTTTTTGGGGTGCTACAACTTAGCAATATGCAAATATACCAATTTAGCACAAAAATTGTAACCATGGAAATCTTGTAACCATATGTTAAGACAAAACAACGACAGAATGTAAAAATCGATAAATATATATATAAAAAAAAGAGTCCGAAAAGATACTAAAACTCGATAATGAAACTTATACTAGGAAAATATAGAGCAATATCCTCTATAACATGTAAGAAGCTGTAATACAAAGGGAAATATGCAATAATTTTGTACAACCCAAAAATTTCCAAGTTGAATCCTGAATTATTTTGTTGTATTTGTGTAGGCCCGTACAAGATGATTTCTAATAGTGAATAGGTGATAAGGTCAATTCCTAAGTGTGGAAAGTGTATAGGAAATTGTCACGATCCAAAATCACAAGTCGTGATGGCACCTATATTTCCAACTGATAGGTAAGCCAACCCAATACTTTTACCAATTCAATTCAATGTTTAAAGTATAAGATAAGTGAAAATAAAATATCTAAACACTAAGTCATTTACAAGTATGAAATGCGGAAACCTAAAATACCACCCCAAGATTTAGTGTCATAAGTACAAGAGCTTCTAAGCTACGATACAAGTCTGGAACCAAATGACAAACCTAGACGTGAGGAATATCCTGTCTAAATACTAAAACAAAATGATAACTAAGGACATAGAGGGAGGGTGGGCCATAGAACAACCAAGTAGCTCACCACAACTCCAAAATAATTCAAAACTCAGCTCTGAAAGCTCTACGAAATGCGCTCGAAATTGAAAATCCAATTTGCACCACGAAAGAGTGCAGCAAGTGTAGTATGAGTACGAAACCACGTGTATCCAGTATATATCATAGACCGACAATGAAGAAGTAGTGACAGGAGTAAATAAGAAAATAATCCTTTAATTTTACTAGTTCATATCATACTTATCAACAAAGTTTTCATCAGTAGGGATAACCAAATGTCACATAATTTCCAAACACCAATAAAACACATAATAAACAAGAATGAGGGATGTAATGAGATGCAATGCAATGTGACACCATGAAATGATATGCCTCACTTGACCAGTACTCTCTCAACCGTATATACATGATATTCCTCAAAAATACATCGAGAGTTCATGACCCATGGGGGACTCGCGAGGTCTATATATCGACACGGGCGATCTCCACGTGTCTGTGTAGACGATCTCAACGCACTATCAAAAAATCAACAATTTTCGCACGGACGATCTCCACATGCCCAAATTATAATCATAACTTCTCCCTTTCACAGACGATCTCCACGTGCCCAAATTAGAATCATAACTCGATCTCAACACGGACAATCTCCACGTGTTAGACCTTTACTCACACTCAATTCTCATGTCAATGCATGTGCACAATATGGTATCAATAAAAAGGGATGATGCAACATCTCAATAAATCAAATGTCGCTATGACATATATTCACCTCAATTACCATAATTATATGGGTTCAATAAAGAAACACAACCACACAAAAGAAATTAAGTTACTAAATACATCAACTAATGCCCATATGCTTTGGCATTCTCGATTTACAATACATTATATTATAGCAATAAACTTTACCTTTAATAACACTGGTGCTCGTACCAATGCCCGTCACACCATTGGTACGAGACCCCCATCTTTCGCCCTCACCCATTGTCTATTCCATTTTTAATCTTTAATTAGAAAAAACATCCTTAAACGAAGTCTGAAAAGTCTTAACATACCTCAAAAGTTGAACACGTGCCACAAATTTTCCAAGATTTCGCCTTTCTTTTTTTGCAACGCTTCAAAGCCTTTCCAATCTATAAAATATGCATTATTTAATTAAGTCTCAATTTCTTCAAATATCATAATTTTAATGGTATTTCATATAATAGTCCAAATTTATAATTAAGTTCCTAATCTTGATGCCAATTAGTATATCAACTCTCCTACTTCTTAAATTCCAAATATCATAATTTTAATGGTATTTCATATAATATAATACACCTAGTATTCAATCACATATACTAATATTATCAAAAATTGAATTGTGATTTGGTAATTATAGGAACAAACTGGAAAAGAAAAAATGGTACACTCACGAAAACACACACCCTATACTCCTGAACCTTTATTCCTAAGAAATTTTTGTCTACCATTTGCCTAAATCATTAGGCAATCATTATCGTAAAGGATGACTTTACTCCTGAATCATTTTTGAGAGGCCTCTACCAACGCTCTCAATAACGTGGCAACACTGGTGGTTTCAGCATTGTAAAAAAAACTTAAGTTCCTAGCCAATCCTATTTATATAATCATAAAAGATGACATTCATTCGGTATATAGTTAGCTAAAAAAAAAAATCAAGATTTGTTGCATTAATTACTTGTTACCTGAAACCTGAAGTTTGATGTTTTCCTTTCATGTTCGTCCGCCCACGTAAATTTCCGCCGTCCTTTCTCTTCTTTTCTTTACCTAATAATTATAAACCTAACTGCTAAATCCCACTAATTTATTTAGATATTTATATATGGGTGAAGTGATATAGGCCATTAAATAAATTATAAACTTAACCCATAACTTTTAACTAAATTTAATTATATATAAAAAAAATATATCCATCAAATAAATAGCCACATGTAAACAATTAGTTGCCTATTTAATATTTACGGGAAGAGTCTTTTATGATAGAAAGATGTCTAGTTCTCAAAACGACCTAACGGATCATTACATATATGCATTAGGGTCATAAGAAATCTCTAGCACTAAGTAGGTTCAAAGATTTCCTACCGATCAAGGTTTTGCATGAGATCATCCAAGCCTCAATTTCAAATGAGCATCTCTTTATGAAGCTTTATGTGCCCCATTACTTATCAAATTAAAGTTCTTTGAGCTTTCTTTCAAACTCAACTGACCATTTATAAATTTTAGTCTAGAGTAAAAAGTTATGATTGTTTTACAAGAGAGGCTTCAATTTGAAATTTTATGTACAAGAGATTACGAGTCAAAGTAAAACTTGTGTTATCATCAATACGATCCATACAGAGACCCGTGGAAACTTTACAAAGTCCTAAAATCGACCCAGGTAACCACAAGTTAGACTATGACTCGTGGTATCAATTTACGATCCATATATTATTGTATACAACCCATATATCACTATATATCACCTGTATATCAGTTTTTTCAAATTTTATAAACTCTATTTTGAGTTTCTTTTCTCACTTTTCACTCCTTGTCGATCTCAACAGCCCCCACGAGCTCTCTTCTACCCTAATAAGATATGTAAATATTCTCTATGATCTTACAACATAAATCCTACAATTTTTACTTGATCTCAATACCAAATCATTCTTATATCTCTAATGCAATGAAGAAATCATTTTCAAGGGTTTAAGACATGATTTTTGAAAAAGACCCACCTATATCAAAGAGATTATACTTTATGTAACACCTCGGAAATAAGAAAATTACATTAAAAGGGAAAAGACTAGTTTTTACACTAAAGCAGTGAACTACGAGTCCAATCTAAAGACCATAGGAAGTTCTACTAGCCGTTAAAAGGAAGTCGTTGGATCATGGTTGAGTTTTGGAATTTTAAAGTCCAAGTAAATTGACCTACGAGTGAAATAGGATGGGTCTTCGTTTGGACTACGGGTCATAGATGGGTTCCGTAGGCGTGTTCCAGACTTAGTGAAATTTTGGGCTTGAACTTCAGTTCTATGAGTTGTATCTACGAGCCATAGAAATTTTGACAAGCCGTAAGAAGGTCTCATGGAAAATGATTGGATTTTTAGGCCCCAGTAAGTGATTCTAGGATTGACCAGTATGAGTTGAAGAAAGTTTTATGGACCATAGGTTCAACCCGTAGGTCACTCCGACAATTATTTCTTAAGGGTATTTAGGTTTGTTCCTATGTATTTAATACATATACTATGTCGTTTTGACCCTATTTCTATGTCCTATAACTACTTTTCAACTCCTAAAACCTACCCAAACCCTCTCATTCTCTCAAATCCCCAATTCTCATTCAAGTTCATCCTCTCAAATTTTTTCTAAAGCTCAAACTCAAGGAAGAAAGCTAGGATTTCAATCTTCAAGTCTCCTCTTCTCTCTTGATTTGCTAGGTTTTTATTATCAAGGTATTTGAGAATTCACCGATAGATACCATTCATCCATTGAGTCCCCAAAAGAATCTCAATTCACTAATTCAATGCTACCATATTTTATTAGGGTTTCATGCAATCGCTATTGGTCTTATTTGTTTTTGATTCAATTGTTTAATTTCAATATTAATATGCATGTTTTGATTAAACCACATGATTTTCAATTGATTTCATATAGACCCATGCTTTTTACTTGATTATAATGATGAATTTATAAAGTAAGCTTATGAATTGATGAAGTAGGATTTATAAAAGCTATGCATGTTTTATGAGAATGATGTTTATGAATTAAGGATACTTATAAGATGGGTATCAATGTTGTGAAAGGTTTTCTCACTTATTATTAACTAGTGGTTGTGAAAGTTTTCTAAACATATATGAATCATGATTTTTAGAAGCTACTCTATAATGACTAATGATTAAATTGGTAGTTTGATTGTGCCTTTTCAAGTACGATAATATAAATGTGATTATTCCTAAATTCGTTGGGATTTTACCGAGAATTGAGAGGACTTTGAGGTGGAGGCTCCCCCGTTAGTAGAGGTCGGGTCTCTAAAGGTAATCTCCTTGTCCCAAACTACGTGCCCCATTAGGATTGTCTTAAGTGACCTAGATAGTGAATTCATAAATAGCATATGAATTAATTTTATGGAGACTACCTTGGCAAGTAGAATCCATTTTTTGGTGTGAGGGTTATATCAGATTCCATGTTATAGATTGCATGTCTTAGTGTTGGTTAACGGTAAATATCCCACAAAACGAACTATGTTACATTCAAAGATTTTAGGAAATCTTTCATTTTTTTTAAGAATGCATTGGCCTTGTTTATGATTTTTGATTCTTTGAAGTTTTTTACTCGTGTTTTAGCTTGGTCATGCATATGATGTTTAAATTCTCATATGATCATGTATATGTCTTTTTAAGCATTTCCCCATACTTAGTACATTTTATGTACTAATGCCTACTTTTACCTATATTAATTATAATATAGGGTCTGAAGCTTCTCCTCCCGCTTATGGCTAGCTTGGATTTCTCTTGAACTATTGGATTGGTGATTTCTCATACTTCGAGGGTAAGACTATGAAGACTTTTATTGCCTTTATTTCTTTTCGTTGTGACTTTGTACGTGGCGTATGGATTATGTTCCATGCGCTCTTATGTTGGTTTAGATTGACTTGTCAAGACTAAGTTTAGTATGCCATTCTTATGTTTAGACCTTTTTTATGATATGAGACGGTTTTACCTATTTTCTCTTTTGTTGTAATTCCTTATGCATTATTTATGTCAAGTAGCTTTTGTATAGCCTCTCGGGATCTTATACGCTGTGTCACATCTAGGATATATTTCGGGTCATGAAAAACATTGTATTTAGAGCATAAGTTTTATAAAAGGTCTTAGGATGTCTGACAAGCCGCATCAAGTAGAGTCTTGTTCATAAATGTGAAGCGCATCACATTTAATAATAGGATGCTACAAGGCAATTAGGAGACTTCACTTCTTTCACTACTATAAATTCGTGCCATAGAGTTCATCTCTATAAAGGTCCTTCACCTAACTCTTATCCGATGCTTTTCAGGATATGACTCCCCAAAGAGCTTATGTGAGAAGGAATGTGAGTGAGAATATAAAGCCCGAGGTTCCTCAAGTTTCGGTTGACCCATTGGTCAAACAAGTGGCTCATGCCGAGTTTTGAGTCACTTTCCAAGTCTTTGCTCAAGCTATGACGGCCCAATCTAATAGAGAAGTAGCTGCTCCCGTGAATCCAAATGAGGGTACGACGACAACAAGGATAATGGACTTCACTAGGATGAATCCTCCAAAATTTCATGCGTCAAAAGTTGATGAGGATTTTCTAGATTTCATTGATGAGGTGTATAAGATGGTGTAGATTATGAGAGTGTCACCGGTGGAAAAGGTGGAATTGTTTACACAGTGTGGTTCAACCAATGGAATGAAGAGAGGGATAATGATGTGGATCCTCTTGATTGGGAGAAATTCAAATGAGCATTTGTTAATTATTTCTTTCCCATGAGATGAGAGAAGTGAAGGTGCTTGAGTTCATTAATGTTCTTCAAGAAAATATAAGTGTGACGGAGTATGCTTTGAAGTTAACTCAATTGCCTAAGTATGCTCAAACTGTGGTTGCCAACTCAAGGGCAATGATGAGTAAGTTTGTGTCAGCTGTATGTGAAATAGTTATCAAAGAGTGTCGTACCACCATGTTGATTAAAGAGATGTGTATCTCCTGTTTGGTGACACACGCCTAACAAATCAAAAAGGAAAAGCTAAAGTAAAATTTTAGGGAGTCAATGAGGGCAAGGATATGTGATGGTGACTTTTCTTATTCTAGATCCGATAGACATGGTCGTTCTCAATTCCAACAAAAGTTTTCCGGTCAAGGTTCTTCTAATACTTTGGCTTATAATTTCAACAAGGTCAGGGTGTCTAGCCCCAAGCCTTAAGGAAGTTGTGTTAATGGATCTTCTACTCTCACTTGCCAAAGGTGTGACAAGAGTCATTTAGGAAAATGCTTAGTCGGTACATATGGTTGCTTTAGTTGTGGGAAGAGTGGTCATAACATGAGAGATTATCTGATGCTTGATACTAAGGAAAATAATGGTAGGCAAGCTCAGTCTAGTAGTTCTGGTTTGGGTGCTCTTCGTCAGAATATGCTCTATGCACTTCAGACTTGACAAGATCATGAAGGTTCTTCGGATGTTGTGATTGGTATGTTCAAAGTCTTTTCATTTTGATGCGTATTATTCGCTTGATCCAGGTGCTTCATCGTCATTTGTTACTCCTTATGTGGCCATAATATTTGATATTGGTTCGAAATCCTTTTTAATCCCTTTTGTATCTCTACTCCCGTTGGTGATTCTATTGTTGCTAAGAGAGTTTATAGAAATTTCCATGTTTTTATCTCTTATAGAGTCACTCATGTTGATCATGTAGAGCTTAATATGTTAGATTTTAATGTTATTCTCGCGATGGATTGACTTAAGAAATTTTATACTTGCATATATCATAGGACCCGATTGGTTACATTCAAGGTTCCAAACGAACCTATCATGTAATGGGAAGGAGAAAATTATGCTCTTAAGGGCTAACTTATATATTGCTTAAAATCTAGGAAAATGATATCTAAAAGTTGCATTTATCATCTTGTTTAGGTTACGGATACAAATTCTGAAGCCCCTGCTCTTTAGTTAGTTTTGATTGTTAATGAGTTTCTGGAAGTGTGTCCCAATGATCTTTCGGTATTTTTCCTAAAAAGAAAATAGACTTCGGTATCTACATTCTCCCAAATATGCAACATATCTCTATTCCTCCTTATCATATGGTCCCGTTAGAACTTAAGGAGGTAAAAGATCAGTTGAAAGACTTATTGGATAAGGGATTCATTAAATCGAGTATCTCACCATGGGGTGCTCTGATTTTGTTTGTTCAAAAGAAGGATGGCTCCCTTTGAATGTGCATTGACTATAAGCAATTGAATAAGGTTACCATAGAGAATAAGTACCATATTCCAAGGATTGATGACTTGTTTGATCAACTTAAAGGTGCGAGTTTCTTCTCCATGACTGACCTTCGGTCGGGTTATCACCAATTGAGGGTAAAGGAAATTGTCATTCCGAAGATGAATTTTCAAACACGGCATGATCATTATGATTTTTTGATAATGTCTTTTGGTTTGACTAATGTCTTAGTGACGTTTATGGATTTGATGAATATGGTCTTTAAGTAATATCTTGACATGTTTGTGATGTGTTTATTGATGATATTTTGATTTACTCACGGAGTGAGGATGAACATGTTTAACATATGAGGATTATGTTGAAAATTCCCAAGGATACTGAATTGTATGCTAAGTTTAGAAAATGTGAGTTTTAGTTGAGGTTCATTGCTTTCTTCGACCTTATTATCTTCGGTGAAGGTATTCAAGTTGACCATAAGAAAACCAAGGCGTTTAAGAGTTGGCCTAGACCTTCGTCCGCTTTAAATATATGGAGTTTCTTGGGTTTAGTTGGTTACTATATAAGGTTTTTGGAAGAATTTTCCTCTATTGCTTCACCTTTGACGATCTTAACACATAAGTAGGTGAAATTCCTATGGTTGTAAGCTTGTGAGAAGTGTTTCCAAGAGTTGAAGGACAAACTCACTTCAGCTCCTATATGGAAGCTACCTGAAGGATCAAATGATTTTGTGGTATATTGTGATGCTTCACGGATTGATCTTGGTTATGTTTTGAAGCAATAAGAAAAGTCATCGCTTATGCTTGAAGGCAATTGAAAGTGCACAAAAGTATTATCCGACTCATAATTTCGAGTTAGCGGTGGTAGTGTTTACTTTAATGATTTTGAGGCATTACCTATATGGTGTTTATGTATATGTGTTTACCAACCACAAGAGTTTGAAACATGTGTTCAATCAAAAGGAATTGAATCTTTGTCAAAAGAGATAGCTTGAGTTATTGAAAGATTACAACATTAGTGTCATGTATCATCCGAGTAAAGTGAATATAGTGGCAGATTCTCTTAGTAGACTATCGATGGGTAGTGTTTCTCATGTTGAGGATGGTAAGAAAGAGTGAGTTTGAGATGTTTATAGGTTTGCCTGATTGGATGTTCATTTGGCTGATCCCAGTGAAGGGGGAGTGATTGTTCAAAATGGTTTAGAATCTTCTTTCTTATCGGATCTGAAAGCTAAGCAAGATCTTGACTAGTATTATTTGATTTAAGAAGTTGGTTTCTGAGAAAGTCATTTAGGCTTTTTCCCTGGGAGAGATGGTATCCTTTGATACCAATATTGTCGGTTATATATTCCAGTTGTTGATGAGTTGATGAATCAAATAATAACAGAAGCTCACAGTTCTCAGTATTCTATTCACCCAGGAGCCATCCAGATGTACTGCAACTTGCGGGAAGTCTATTGGTGGAATGAGATGAAGAAGGATATTGTGGAATTTGTGGCTAAATATTTGAATTGTCAACAACTGAAAGTTAAGCATCAAAAACCTAGTTGTTTGAATCAAGATATTTGTATTCTTGTATGAAAGTGGGAACATTTAAAGATGGACTTCATTACGGGCTCACCTCGTACTCATCATCAGTTTGACTCAATTTCGGTTATTGTGGACCAAATGATGAAATCAACTATTTTTATTCTTGTAAAGACTTCATTTTCAACTGACTAGTATGCCAAGATTTACATTCGAGAAATGGTAAGGTTGGATGGAGTGCCCTTGTCCATTATCTCCAATTGTGGTATATAGTTTACATCTCAGTTTTGAAAGTTGTTTCAGAAAGGTCTTGGTATTCAAGTGAAGTTTAGAACCACTTTCTAGCCTCAGGCAGATGGACAAAAAGAGCATACTATCTAGACCATAGAGGATATGTTGTGATCTTGTGTGATTCATTTCAACGGTAATTGGGATTATCATTTGTCTTTGATCGATTTTGCTTATAATAATAGTTATCACTCAAGAATCCAAATGGCTCCATTTGAGGCTCTCTATGGTAGGAGGTGTAGGTCTCATATTGGTTGGTTTGAATTTGGTAAGGTTCCTTTGATAGAGCCTGACTTGGTATAAGAGGCAATGGAAAAGGTTCGACTTATTCGTGAAAGGTTGAAAATAGCTTAAAGTCGACAAAAGTCTTTTGCTGATGTTAGAAGAAGAGAGCTTGAATTTCGATGTTAGTGATTGGGTTTATTTTAAAATTTCACCTATGAAGGGTGTGATAAGGTTTAGAAAGAAATGGTAGCTTAGTCCCCATTATGTGCGCCCATATTGGATTTTTAGGAGTATTAGCAAGGTTTCTGATAAATTGGAGTTACCTAATGATTTAGCATCGGTACATCCAGTATTCCATGTCTCTTTGTTGAAAAAGTTTGTTGGAGATCCGACATACATTGCACCTTTAGAAAGTTTGGGAGTTAAAGAAAGTCTTTCGTATGAAGAGGTTTTGGTTGAGATTTTATACCGTCAACTTTGGAAATTGAGGAATAAAGAAGTTGCTTTCGTGAAAGTCCTTTGGAGGAATCAATTAGTTGAGGGTGCTACTTGGGAGGCCAAAACTGATATGATGTACACCTTATGTTTTTCCTTCCGCTCCTACTCTAACTTGAGGTATTAGTTCCTCATGGTTCATTCTTTCAGATTCATGCGTCTTATTCATTCTTATGTTTCCATATCCATGCATGTTCATGGAAAACTTGATTTTTATGTTATGATTTATCTTGAAGTGATTTCTTCTTTACGTGTAATATGATGAGATTTTCATTCATGTTGGGTTGTTAGTTTATTACCTAATTTGTTCATGCTAGCTTGAGTCCTATTCGAGGACGAATGTTATCAAGGGAGAGATATTGTAACACCTCAGAAGTTGGAAAGTTTGATTAAAATGGAAAACCTCAGTTTTTACACTGAAGCAATGAACTAAGAGTCCAATCTACGGATCATAGGAATTTCTACGAGCTGTAGAAAGGAATTCGTAGGATCATGGTTGAGTTTTGGAATTTTCAAGTCTGGTAAATTGACCCGTGAGTGAACATGTCGGGTTGTCATTTGGACTATTGGTCATACTTGAACTCTGTAGGAGTGTTCTAGACTTAGTGAATTTTTGGGCTTGAACATAGGCTTTACGAGCCATAGAAATGTTGATGGGCCATAGGAGGGTCTCGTGGAAGTTGATTGAATTTTAGGCCCCAGTAAGTCATTCTATGATTGACCATTATGGGTCGTAGGCCTAATCCGTAGGTCACTATGGAAGTTATTTTTTAGGGTATTTAGGTCTTTTCCTTTGCATTTAATACCTATACTATGTCATTTTGACCCTATTTCAATGTCTTGTAGCTACCTTTCAACTTCTAAAACTAACCAAACCCTCTCATTCTCTGAAATCTCCAATTCCTATCTAAGTTCATCCTTTCAAATTTTCTCTAAAGCTCAAGGAAAAAAGCTAGGGTTCCAAACTTCAACTCTTCACTTCTCTCTTGCTTTGATAGGCTTTGATTATCAAGGTATGTGGCAATTCACCAATAAATTCCATTCATCCATTGGTTTCCCAAAGGAATCTCAAGTCTCCAATTCAATTTCACCTAATTTGATTAAGGTTTCATACAATATCCATGGGTCTTATTTGTTTTTATTGAATTTTTCAGTTTCAATCTTCTTATGAATGTTTTGATTAAACCACATGATTTCTAATTGATTTCATATCTACCCATGTTTTTTACTTGATACCGATGATGAATTTATGAAGAGATCTTATGAATTGATGAATTATGATTTACGAAAGCTATCTATATTTTATGAGAATGATGTTTATGATTTAAGGATACTTATGAGTGAGTATCAATGAATTGTAAAAGGTTTTCTCAAATATTATGAAATCATGGATGTGAAAGGCTTTTTCACACATGTATGAACCGTGATTTTAAGGAGCCACCCAACGATAATTAATGATTGAATTGGTAGTTTAATTGTGTCTTTCCAAGATGATAATATTAATATGAATATGATTATGATTAATTCCATTAAGAGTTTACTTAGCACCGAGAGGACTGTGAGATGGAGGTTCTCACGATAGTAGAGGTCGGGCCTCTAGAAACAATCTCATTGTCTCAAACTATGTGCCCCCATAGGATTGTCTTAAATAACATAGCTAGTCAATAAAATAGCATATGAATGAATGTTACAAAGTCTACGTTCGCAAGTAGAATATCTTTCTCGATGTGAGGGTTACATCGGATTCCATATTATAGCTCGCATGGTCTTAGTGTCGGTTAATGGTAAATATCGCACAAAACGAACTATGTTACCTTCAAAGGTTTTATGAAAGCTTTCATTATGTTTTAATAATGCACTAACCTTGTTTATGAATTACAATTCTTTAAACGTTTTTACTGACTTTTTAGCTTGGTCGTGCATATTATTTTTAAATCATGACGTGATCATGTTTATGTTGTTTTATGTATTTCCCTGTACATTGTATATTCCATGTACTAATACATACTCATACCTATATTGTTTTATAATATAGGGTCTGGCTTCTACTCCTGCTCGTGGCTAGCTTGGATTGATCTTCTACCATTAGATTGGTGAGTTCTCATACTTCGAAGGCAACACCATGAAGACTTTTATTGCCTTCATTTATTTTCATTGAGACTTTGTACATAGTTTGTAGGTTATGTCTCAACCACTCTTATGCTGGTTAGACGGGCTTTTCAAGACAAAGGTTAGTAATCCCCACTTATGTTTAGACCTCATTTATGATATGAGAGGATTTTACTATTTTCTCTTTGTTGTAATTCCTTATGCATTGTGTATGTCAATTATTGGCCTGCATAGGGCCTCTCGAGGTCTTATATGCCAATGCACGTATAGGTTATACTTTGGGTCATGAAACTTCCAAGTCAAGGTAAGCATACTGTCACAATTTTCTAGTGATTCTAAGATATGATTTTATGTCCTAAGCAAGAATCTACCATCTATATCTACAATTTTCAAGATAACTCATCTTGAGGTTCAAGAACAAACTTTTGTGATTCTTCTTCAATGTAAGAGTTTCAATTAGAGTGATTTGGGGTATGTAAGACTATCATAATGAGGAGCTAAGTTTTTCCCATTCCCACATCTACAATTTTAATTAGTAATGTCTGAGCTAGGATTTTTACCCAAAAGTCTAGGATTTTAGTTCACTCTACTTCGAGCTTCTTATTATTGAATTATACTATTGAAACTTGTGTATTTCATAGTCATTGATGATTCTTGATTGATAGTTCATCCTTGTTCTACCACATGGATCCCTTTTTCTATAGTTATCTGAAATTTTTGTTATAGTATTAATATGCATTGTTTTCATAAATAAAGAAAGTTTTAAGATTTCAAGAAGTATTTTTAGAAAATATATTTTATTTCACATGCATTATTTTAGTAGATTTTAAAAAAATTGTATTTTGCTTCAAGTGCATTACGTTAGAAGAGTTTCATAAAAAGAATATTTTGCATCAAGATGCATATTTTCAGAAAGAAAGTATAGACAAATTTCTTAAAGAAAACATATCTCATATTTGAGAAAGCACAGTCAGATTTTCATAAAAGCATATTCATGTTTTAAAGCATAGGATGATTCTAGAAATATGGGCAAGACGTTGTATTATCATGAGGCTCACGTGATTGTTGTCGTTTAGAGAAACTCCCCAAGAAAAATAAAGTTATATTAGTTTCAATAAATGCTATTATTGCATATTTTAGGTTTAAATTTTTTTTTAGTTAAAACACACATGCATATTTTTTCATGAACCAAAAATTAGGGTCTTGATGGTACATATTAAAATTCATTCATTGGTTGTAAGTCAACCCTTAGCATGGAACCAATGATAACAAACATAGGAAGCAGAAGAAACAGAAAGAAGCATAATAAGACATAATTAAAATGAAAGCAGCAGAATATGAGAATATATAAATATAAAACCTTTAGACAAGGAAAAAATACAGCGAACCATCCCAAAATGTGGTGGATGCTAGTTCGAAGCTACTACAAAGGACGAGTACAAATTAGATATATACAAGAATATGCAAATCATCTCGAAGATATAAAAATACTAGTCAAAATTGTTCAGAAGGAGATGCATCAACGACGAGCACCAATAAGCTCACCCTCAATCTCTAGAAACACCAATTTCATTAGCAAAAGAATCAATGCAGACAACTAGAGCTCGGATCTGCATTAGGGAAAAGATGTAGACTGTAGTATGGGTACCAAGATAAAAAGTACTCAGTAGGCATCATATGCTACACGAGCTCGCGATTGCAATAACATAATAACAAGCGAGCAATTAACATGATAACATGGAAATAGTAAAGGCATAACTAGCCATGCATCGAAGTTAAGCCACAACGTAATAATGAAAGTAGTTAAGTTATCTAAACCTAATTGGATCCCCATAAACCATTAGGTAGATACAAGGCATAAAAATGATAAAAAAAAACATACTAGCAATAACTAGGCCAAACCCCCATAGTCCTAACGGGTACAAACAAAAGCTACATTACAAGGCACAACTCAATAATAATCACCAATACCGTCTTGGAATCTGACATCGGGATAGCCCCCATGTAACCTAGCATCTCCTGAAATCTTACATCACAATATCTAGTTCTTCCTAGAATCTTACATCACAATAGCTAGTTCTTCCTAGAATCTTACATCAAAAATCCTTGTAAGAACCTAGAACACTCTGGAATCTTACATCGGAATATCTAGTCCTTTCCAAAATCTTAGATCAAAAAGCCTTGTAAGAACCCAATAGTTCCTAGAATCTTACATTGAATTGGTCGGTCCCACCTCATATCATTACATCAAAATGGTCATACATAAACCTAGAAACTCTCGGTATCCTGCATTGGTTAGCTATTCAGAACCCTAACCTAACACAGAATCCTAAGTCGGAATAGCTACAACACTAGTGAGACCCTTATAGAATCTCACATTGGGTCAGCTATAACACTAAAAATGATAAGGTCTAATTGAACGAGTCTAGGTATTCAACTCACCATAGACATCCAATCACATATAAAAAAAGGTTACTCAAAGGTCACAACCTAGCCTGGAGGGTCGTATATAACCAAAGAAAACATTTGCCTAGTTAATAGTAGTTGAACCAATTGTGAGTTGTGTTTGTATATAGAGTCTTTTGTTCTTGTTATTTTGATTCTAGTGTGTAGTTATGAAAATCCTATCTTGGGTGTGGTCGAGCTTAAGTCTTATGGTTGGTGAGCGCTTTTCTTGAGGACAAGCAATAGTTCAAGTTTAGCGGTTTGATGAGTTGGTATTTTACCAACTCATTGAACTCAAATTCATGAATTATTATTGCGTTTGATGTTTATTGAGGGGATTTAAGGCCCTAGTTCTCTTGTATGTAGATATTTCTTGAAAATAAAAAAAATCAAATTTGATGGATTTGGAACTTAAAATCACGAAGCACACTACTGAAGGAACCAGCGTCCCACATGATCCAATTGGTATCTTGCCGGCTAAATACCTACTTGACTAGAGCAAAACTTCTTAAGCACCAGCAACTCATTGGCGTGATACAATTTCTAATCGATGTTCTGTCGATCTAAATGCAAGTGCTTTTTTAGAAATCTGAAGGCTGAAGCAGAAATGTAATTGGCTCTGCACAATTATTGATCGGCATTCCACTGGTCCAACACAAGTCAAGGAGCGGAAACTAAAGGGGAAAACATGTACTTGGAGAATAAAGTGCTTCCTTTAAAAGGTTCCAAGGATAGAATATGAATTTATTTAATTATGTACCTGTATATTATTCCTAATTGGGGATTGATAATGCTCAAATGTACTCTTGAAAATAAATTAAAAGAGACAATGGTCGTCGTCACTAAAATATCCACTAGGAGTTGAGGTTGAATCCCACAGAGAATGGTATATCATAGAACATTCTATCAAGAAATTTGGATTATAAAATTATTCATTTGTAATAGTAAAAACAAGTGAGTGGATGATTTCACCAATTTAATAAAAGGATTTGGTTATCAATGGTCATAATTAAAATAGAATTTCAGAATATTTAAGAAGTAACAAGCAACCTAGGGGTAAAGGGATTGGAAATCAATGTCACATGGAGGTTGTGTTTCTCTATAGTGATGAATATTCATGAATAGACTAGGTCATCTTCAATGATGCTAATCTTCTTTAGATCTCAGCATCCTTGCATAGAACTTCTTTCAGTCTTATCTACGTACTATACTAAACAAGGCAATACCTTACTCTATTCTCTCTTTTTATGCAGAAATAGGGAAAAAAGATCCGACCCATAACCTCTATTTTCAAGTAAGTTACATAGATCAAACCTAAATTGCTAGTATCAAACTAATTACTCACTCCAATCTTTCGAGCATCAACCAGAGATCGGAAGAAGGAATTAAGTTTGCAACCTTAACTTATAAGTTAAACTCATGCTAATTATCCAAAATTTATGTATGAACAACAACAAAACAGAGCATAAAATAATACCCACTACATTAAATCAACACCCAACCCCTTAATAGCACCCCTAGATCTTGGAGTTTTAGCACCCATCACAAAAAGCAAAGAAATTTATACCTTTCATGAAAGAAGTCATGGGTAACATGAAATTACGGAGTTACAAGAAAACCCACTTTGTATTCAACTTCAATTTGTCAATTTGAAGAACAAAATGGAAAACCCCAAAAACTAGAAAGTGTTCTTCACAAGGTAAAGTGTTGTTCTCTTCTCACTTTTTCATACACCAAAAAGTATTTCAACTCACGTGAACTCTACTTTTTCTCTCTTTTGGGCTACTTATATTTTTCGAAAATTTGACCCAAAACTCAATACGCTAACCTCATTAGGCAACATTAGTCGGGCTTGCAAATCACACTAGGCAAATCGCTGATTGCTCTCTAGCTCACATTTTCTTGCTCTAGGCTTCAGGTGTTTGAACCTCAGTCGGTGAGCTCATTTGATTTTGCCTTTCACATTTGGCGTATCACTGAGTACCACCTTAGTTCTCCTTTTGAGCCTTCAATTTTTCTCCTTGTATTGTCATCTTTGGAGATGGTGAACCTGTTCACCCTTTCTCCTTAGGCGAGTCACCTTTCTATTTGGAGTTCGTCGACTTGCTTCAATAAATACATGTGTTATGGACTATCACTGGGTGAGGTCAGCTCACTAGGCAATTCTCCATTCTTGTTTGGCGATATAATGTATTGTTTGCACTTCTTTTTACATTTTTAGGCATTATTTTAAACATTCATTCTTGCCTTGCCATTTAGCCTTCATAGTTGCAAATCATTAAAATATCTTTAGAATATGACATAATTAGGCATTGAGAGCACTAATTATTGAGCTAAATAGGCCTCAAATGAGTGAAAATCTACCACTCATCAGGGATATTAGAGGAGACTAACTTTTTGAGATTCACACTTTATTCTATTGAGAAAAATTAGCTAAGAACTTCTCTTGCTTGTAGAGGAAGGCACCTCAGATGTGCATCACTCTAAGATTAAATTTCAGATTTTGTTAATCAAATTATCTTGAAATGGAGATTTATATGGGTATTTATCTCTAAATATTCTTTAATGTGTAGCTAAATATTTAGCTAGGGTGTGTATGCAAGATATTTGTGTAAAACTCCAATGGGTGTTTATTAATCTATTCTAGAATTGATTGTATGACATGAATCTAATGCTTCTTGATGTTTTAATCTGAAAATCAGTGGTTGCAAACATTGATTGAGTTGTCTAACACTTTTTTGGATTGAGAAAGTAAAATGGAGTTTGGTAAGACTCAATAGTGAGGACTTGGTAAAATTATTCTATGGATTTGAGCTAGACATATGATAATCCAAGTAATTTCTTATTTTATGATATAACATAGGGATATTTTATCTACTCAAGCAATGCTTGATATTTTATTAGTGAGGGTCTTGGAGTTCGAGAGTTTGACAGTTCGAGAAAATATTGAATGTAGCCTAGACCAAACACTATCCATGTATCAAAAAATTCAATTGCAATTAATCTTCACCTATTGAATTAAAGCCGCATCGTGATGCACACACCCCTAGTCTTTTCCAAACTTGGTAGATCATATTTGCGTTGATTTCCAATTTTATTACTTGATATTGGAGAATAGTAGTTGTTCCTAACCCCCCCCCCCCCCCCCCCAAACTTTATATATACTATATTTTATGCATATGTGTTGCACGTAAATGCCAAACCGTGTAGTACTCTATTTTTAAAAAATAATATCAATACAATTAAACAAAAAATTTAAGCAAATGATTATAAATGGAATAATGAAGTATAAGTGCCTATTAATAATGGATGTAAACTTTATTATGGTTATTAAATGTGTGCATACTGAAAGTTGTGAAATAAATATTTGAAAATATCTATATCTATTTATAATAAGAAGCTAGATCGATAAGGTGATATGACACCTCTCTATGACCTTCAATTACATTAATTTTTTTTAGTTTTTTCTCATTTTAAAATTAACTGTGATACGAAAAAATAAAAAAAGTCACTCTTAAAATTCTTAATTACACCTCTTAAATATACCTTCTTCTCACATTGCTTACTTATTGTTATTTGTTGCTTTTAACATAATATAAATATAAATAAATAAATATAAGTATAAAATATAGAAGATATACTAAATTGAGTGGTTTAGTTGGTTATTATAGTAATTTAACACTCAAGTTAGTGGGCGGTCAAATTCCACTGAACTTTGAACTCACTCAATCACTACAAATCATACTTGAGTTTTTTTAAGAAGAATCCATAGTTTAAAAATGTGAGGGAACCCCTCAATTTATAAAAAAAAAATGTGTAGTATGAACAAGTGTTTATTGTGCCTTATCTCAAAGACACAACCCTTAAGAAAAGTCACAACTCTTCAGAAAGGTCACAACTCATCGAGAAAGTCATAACCCCTTCAAAAAAGTGTCAACCCTTCAATGTGAAAAGGTGATTATTTTTAATATAATATAATATAATACAAATAAATAAATATTATATACATTGCATATAAAAAGTATCTTAAATTGGGTGTTTTAAGAAAGAAGAAGAATAGAAAATTCAGAAAATTCGTAGTTTTAAAATCTGAGGAAACCCCTTTACTTAAATCCAAAAAAGGTTTATGATCATATTCTTGTTGTGCTTTATCTGAAAAGTCACAACCCTCAGAAAAGTCAAGACCTTTCGGAATAGTCACAATCCTTTGGAAATGTCATAACCCGTCAATATGAAAAAAAAGGCTTATTTTATAATAATGTAATATATATAAATTAAAATAAATTAAAAACCTAATAAATATAATAGAAAAAATAAAATATGCATTAAATTTGGTATTTTAAGTTTGGGGTATTATAGTAGTTTATACTAAATTGGGTGTTTTAAGTTGGGAAAATTGTATGAAATAACAAACTATTAATTCAAATTAAATGTTATAGTCATATCTTATTTTAATTGTAATTCGCAGCAGACATCCCCTTTTTTTTTGCCATCTGATTCAATATACAATTAACCATTTTCAGTATACAATTAGCCATTTTATACATTTTGGTGTAAAATGTATAAAATGCGTTTGTATTTGTATAAAGCGAGAGAAAAGTGCATATACAAGTACAAATGCATATATTTTTGTCCTATATACTTATAATTATAAAAATACAGATCCTATTATAAAAATTACAATGTATAAATGAATTTATACAAAACTGAATAATTTGTATAAAATTGGATGTTTGTAGCGAATTATACAAATTAAAAGCTCCATAGCAAACACAATTTTCTATGGAGTGCAATTATACAAACTATAGCTATAACACACAAATATGATTTTTATGTTTGCTATACGTGAAAATTGTTCTTTTAAAAGTTTGGAGTGTGTGTGTATATATATATATATATATATTGCGTGTTGAGAATTCAATTTGCTAGTTTGTTTTGAATTGTGAAATCAATTGAGGGTGCTCTCATCTTCTAATTTTTGTGTATTATTTTGTATATGACCGCCTATGCTTTGAAAGATGAGACATAGTTCAACATTTATCAGCTTTCTAGTTCGTACTTAAAATGGAAAACTTTCATAATTAAGGCAAACTAAAAATCCAGAGTCAAGATGGTAAAATACTGAATAAAATGGCATGCCAATAGTGATAAAGTCACACCCACAAGAAGGACGAAGTCTCAACTAGAATGCTAAGTGATCTAGCAATTTGTACAAGTGGGTTAGTGAAATAAGTGTCTTGCAAGTGCCAATAGATACCAACACGACAATAAAAAGTGACAAGAAGTAACTAAGGTACATGATAGCCTTTCAAATATACCAGCATGTAACAATAGTACATGTACAATCTTATACACAAACCTTAACATTTTAGCAAATATCAGTCCGACTACAACTTCAAGAGTCCTAATCATAGTCCAAAAAAATATATCAAGTTCCTCATTTTCTCAAAGTTTATCCCGTTGGATCATCCATCATTTCAGCCATGTGGTGAAAGAACTCAACCATATGATGGAAAGGAGGATTCATAACCTGAGTACTATGTCTCATGTGAGGACATGGATCAGCTCTTACATCATGAGGGTTTCCCACATTGGACCCACTAGTAAGGGGAAAATATTTATCCAAGAATGTTCTCCAACCCCATCTAGTGCATCTGTACACCCTAAAAGTTTCCAAGCTAAGAGACAAACTATTCTTTGTATGCATATAGACTTGTACCAGATGAGTTATAGTTGGTCATGTGTAATAAGGTTAATTACCAAGTAGAAAGTCTGTTGACAATAATTTAAGGTCATTAGGGACCTCTAGCACTAAGCCGAGTTCAAAACCTTTCTTACTCACAAAATTATTTAGAAACCATGAAAGGTTCAACTTTGAATGGCTATATCTCTCATAATATGAATAGTTAGGTGGCCCATTAAGGTCTATGAGTATTCTTTCCAACGCCAAAAAGTTTACGTCAATTGAAGTTCGGAGTATACAATTATGACCATTTTACCATAGACACTACAATTTGAGATTTGAGCAGCAGTTTCCATAAACTAGAAACTACCGGATGTAGAAGCATTTATGGGCAATAGTTTCAGGTTGTTACATGGAATCAAAGGTTCAAAATTTGCACCTGAACACCACGGCTCCGTGAATCATTTTATGGGCTTAAAAGGGTCCGTAGACTATATATATTACATGTATATCAATAGTATACCAAATTTTCAGATTTCATAAAAACGTTATTTTGAGTTTCTTTTCTCACTTTTCATCCTTTGGTTGACCTCCACAACGCCCAAAATCTCTTTTCAACCCTAATAAGTCTTGGTAGATATTTTCCATGATATTACAACATAAGTCCTAGAATTTCTACAAGATTTTAGCACTAAATCCTCTTCCAATCTCTAGTGAGTATCAAGATCACAATTATAGGATTCAAGACTTGATTTTTGAGTAAGTCCATCAATAATTCTCTCTTCCAAATCAATGTAAGCATATTATCATAATTTTCTAGTTATTATAACACATAATTGTGTATCCTAAGAAAGAATCTGCCATCAAAATATACGATTTTCAAGAAATGAATCCAAGAATTTCCAAAAAAATGGTTTCTTGATCGTTCTTCATCAAGTTATGGTTCTTATTCAAAATTCATAGATCATTTAAGGTATGTAAGGCAATCATATTGAGGGATTTCTTTTACCTCGCCCTACATCTATAGTTTCATTTAGTAAGATCAAAGCTATGGTTTTTACCCGAAGTCCATTATCTTTGAATTCCTCTATAATGTACTCGTTGTTGATTCTATTGTTGAAATCATTATACTGTTGAGGATCTCTGATAGATTTAGGGTTCATTCTATTCTACCACATGAGTCATTCTTAGCTAAATCTATTTAAAAAGCATACCATATATATATATATATATATTTTTTTTTTTTTTATGAGTAGAATATATTTCAAGTTTTAAAGAAGTCTTACAAGAAAGAGCCCAAGAAAGTATATTTTTGCTTCAAGTTCATTATTTTAGAAGAGTTCCAAGAAAGTAAATTTTTCTTCAAGTGCATTATTTTAGAAGAGTTTCATGAAAAGAAAGTTTTTGCTTCAAGTGCATTATTTTAGAAGAGTTTCAAGAAAAAATATTTTTCTTCATGTGCATTACTTTGGAAGAGTTTCAAGAAAGTATATTTTTGTATCAAGATGCATATTTTCAAAAACAAAAGTATAGATAGTTTCTCGAATAAAGCATGTTCAACTTTAAATAAAGCATATCTTGATTTTGAGAAAGTAAAATCAGTGTTTCATAAAAGCATAACCTTTTAAAGAAAATTCTATAAAGTTATATAGAAGCATTTTTGAGTATTAATTCAAGAAAGTGATTATCATTTTTCCTCTAAAGTGGGACATTTTTGAGACATCTAACAGTTATTGAGCTTTATCGCATTATTTTGGGAGTAGTATTAGCATCAAGTTAGGTAAGGGTTCAGATAATCTGTCACGACCAGGGGTACCCCCTAGATGTAACATGACGTATAGAACCCCAAAGGACTCCATACAAGACACTTAACATATCATAACATAAAGTAGTAGAACAATAAAGAGTAAAACAACATTGAAGTCCAAAACAATTTTATAGAAAAACGGAAGTCTAGCTCATGTTTCAACATAGCCATCTATTACAACCGAATGAAAATGGGCCTAGCCAAAACATCATGTTCAAAAGAAAATACAAGAGTGAAACTACAATAAGGAAAGTTCATCCTCGAACTATGAGGACTCACCAAGCTTGGAAAGAATCAAAGTAGAAGCTCTAGCCACTAGAATGGAAACCCTACCTGTCGGACCCTACATTTGGGGGAAAATGTAGGCAAGAGTATGTGTTAGTACAAAAATACACTAAGTATGATAGCTATGCATAAAAAAAATTTAAAACATGCTAAGAAGGACACTTCATTTCATGACATGCAATTTACCAAGTTTCGACATCATAATAGAGATAGTTGGAAAAACATAGGTCATAACATCATGGTCAAGGCAAGCTAAATCATTTTTGAGACTTTGAACATATATGAGATATCTCTTTAAGTAACCTTAGTTCGTTAATCATCTTGTTGTGGGAAAATTATATTTAACTAACATAGAGACCATGTGAGCTAAAACATGATCACCCGGTGTCTCCCACACTGAAAAAAGTTGTTTTACTTGCCTAAGGTAGAACCATGAACTTCTAGCTTAAGTGGATCCACTATCTAAATATGCTATGGGGGCACGAATTTATGGGATAAGGATATTGTTATTAGAAACCCGACCTCTACTAACTGGAGAGCTTCCATCTCATGAGACTTCTCCTAGGAACCCGACCTCTACTAACGAGAGAGCTTCCATCTTAATGTCACTATCCACTCGATACTAAGCATAATTCCCACAAAATAGTATTTTCTTACTTATTCTTCTCATCCATCTAAAGACATGTCATCTTGTCAATCCAAGCTAGTTCGTTAGGATAACTCTTATTCATTGATTCAATTAGGTGAGAATGGCCTTTCAACCTAAGAATCCTTTCTATGTGAGAAAACCTTTCACATCATGGTTGTAAGTGTTTTATGAGAATAACCTTTCAACAACACAACAATAACATTGGCACTTCTCTCTCAAAGCACCCTTAAAGCATTTACATATGTTTCATAAGATCATGCATAAGTTCATTCTTTTCCCTTTAAAGGTTCAAAGATACGTTTAATCACCAAATCTAGAATTCTAACATTAGATAGGAATTTTATCATAAATTCATGTAATTCTATTACTTCATGCTTTAGATCATAAAACTCCTCTTTCATAATCAACAACCCAACTCTAGGAGATCACAATTTGGAAAACATGGGGGTTTGCATGGGTTCATAGGGGAAACATCATAAAAGCATTGTAAATCATCAATTTATGCATATTTATACATAATTAAACCATTAAGATCAATAATCAAAAGAACCCATGGTGTTTGAAGAAAACCCTAGCTAATTGGGGAATTCTACTATTTGAAATAGAAGAATTTGGGGACTCCATGGGTGGAAGGAACCCATGGATGAAAACTAACTCAAGTCCAATTGCTTATCTTCAATGGAGGAATTGAGATCTTAGCTTGAAACCCTAGGTTGAATCTTCTTCTTCTTTCTTCAAGTTCTAGAGAGAGAATATTTGAGAGGAGTTGGTTTTCTTTTGGGATTTAGGAAGACTGAATTAAATAGGGTGAATTTAGGGCTAAAAAGTTTTATATGGGGGTTCTAAATATAGGCATAATGACATAGTATAGAAACTAATTAATCAAGAAAATACCCAACTGACCTTAAAATTAATTGCCAGACGACCATCCACGGACCCCAGTTGACGGGGCCGTGGTTTAACCCATGGCCCGTCCTGGTGGACCATTGGTCATGATCGAAGACTCACTTTTTGGGGTCTCAAACCATGGACACATGACCACCGACCGTGGTCTGACCTACGGTCCGTAGGTCGTGTCGTGGTCTTGAACCCTCAGATCCTACCCAGGCAGGCCAACCACGGACTACACCTATGATCCGTGGTCCATTCCACGGGCCTGGGTGGCCGGTGTGATTCGTCACCTGAAATATATGGAAAGCTACTATATGCCCCTTTTTGGATACGGGGTGTTACAATATCTCCCCCTTGGGATCCTTCGTCCTCGAATGTGATTCAAACTAGTTCTTAGAGAGTAGGAGAGGAACTAACAACCCAACCTACAATGCAATGCATACAACTAAGGAGGAACTATCAATTCTAAGCTAGGACATTCCCAAAATATTTCATAGGGATGAATCTAACTCTAACAGCCTATTATGCATACACTCTTATCAAAATGTGCAAAATAAAGAAGAAAACATTGGCTCTAAGCTAAACATACTCAATGCAACATAAGGATGTAGGAACTACACCTAATAACCCAAAATGCATGAAATTTTCAGATTTCTCATATTCAAGGAGGAACTACCTTCTCCAAGCTAAAAGCATACTCAACACAATCTCATGGAGTCTTTATGCAATTCATTCTCAAAGAGTATTACTAATGCATGTTCAACAGTCATCTCACAAATTCTATAGGAAAATCATGCTCTATGCACAACAACATGAGGAAAATAAACCATACAAGTCATTTCTTTCAAAACTTAAGCTTTTTCATGAGCATGCATAATAATACGGAAATCATGGAAACACATAAATCACATATGAATCCCAACACATAAAACAAACCAAGAGGGACTCATTAACTCAAGCTAGAGTAGGAGTAGAAGGAAATAAGTGAGGATATCGGGACTTCATATTGGCCTCGTCCTCCCAAGTAGAACCCTCAACAAAGTGATTCCTTCATAACACCATCATAGAGGCAACCTCCTTGTTTCTCAACTTTTTGACTTGCCGGTCTAAAATTTCAACCCGTACTTCTTCATAAGCAAGATTCTCTTTAACCTCCAAACCCTCAAAGGAAATAATGGATGTTGGATCCCCAATACATTTCGTCAACATAGAGACATGGAAAATCGAATGCACAGATGCCAGCTCATTTGGCAAATCTAGCTCATATACAACCATGCCAACATGCCTCAAAATCTCATATGGGCCTACAAAACGGGGACTAAGCTTCCCTTTCTTCCCAAACCTCATAACACTTTTCATGGGTGAGATTTTCAAATAAACCCAATCATGAACCTCAAATTCAAGATCTCACCTTCTAATATCAACATAAGACTTTTGCCGACTTTAGGCCGTTCTCAACCTCTCTCTAATAATCCGAATCTTCTCTATGGCCACATGTACCAAATCCGGACCTATGAGAGCAACCTCACCCACCAAAAACCATCCTATAGGAGATCTACACCTCCTACCATAGAGAACCTCAAATGGAGCCATATTTATACTTCAGTGATAACGCCAATCAAACAAGCCCTCAACATGTCTTCCAAAGTTTGAATAGTACACTCCGCTTCCGTAAGACCCCTAAAAGCTAAAAAGAGTCACATGTCGATTTACCGTTACTTAATTACTACAATATGTTTTACTCTCATTTTGAAAACTTGAAATTTTGTGATAATTGCTAGCTTGATTAACAAAAATTATATCGTAATTTATGGGATTTGATTGGGGTATTTACGTAATAGTTTAATTAGAATTATGTATAATTTTAGAAGGAGGTGAAGGATATATATATAAGGGTATATGTATGTATTGTGGGCAGCACACAAAACTATTTGGGCAGCCCTTGAGGGACAGCTGTGCACTTGGGATAAATATCACTCTTGAGACTATATTTTGACCCCTTATCTAGTGAATTTCGTTTCCCTTAAAGTCTAAGAACCTTAGAGCATTATCTAACCTTTTTTTTTCTTCAAAATCACAAAGAAAAAACTTGGTCCTTTTGGCTGGAATTTGAGACACACACTGCTCTTTGGTAAGTAGTCGAAATCTGTTTTGTAGCTGAGTAGTGTCTATTACTTTTAGAATATATCGTTCTCTAGAACTCATTTTTGGGTGAATAAATATGATTTGAAAAGCTAATTCGTATATCTACAACTCTTATGTTTATGTAAAACTCTAATTTAGCTGTTATGGATTCGAAATATGGGACGCAACATAGGACAAGTTTTGTCCAGATTATGGGTTTAGAAATCCTGTATGAACAACTGCTAGTGTATCGATGATATCTTTTTGTACAAAATACATATTGCGGTGATTTTTGTTTGTTTGCAACCTTAAGAGATGTACTACATCTTTCATGAATGTTATAAAGTCTAGTTGTGCTGTTTTCCTTTTAAAATCTAAGTTGCAACATGAGGTTCTGGGCTTGCCAGAATCACTGTTTTGGGAGTATAGTTGTATCTGTACAGGCTAAACTTACTTGTGATGATAATCCTATTTTATTTTGACATTATTGAGATATTAAGAATTAATGAAGTTATTATGTATTTTTAAGGTTTTATATACTTGTAAACAAATTGAGGACCTTGATACATGGGATGGTCTACGGTTTGAACTCGCACAGTTGTGTTGGACTGTTCTATGCTAAAGTATTGAGGTTTGTGTATAAAATTGTACATGCACTCTTTTAACTGCTGGGACATTTGAAAGTTGATCTTGGTACCTTGGTTACCTCTTGTCACTTTACATTGTCGTGTTGGTATGACGCTTGTGTAACTCGCCCACTTGTATGAATTGTTTGATCACTTGACACTCTTGTTGGGACCTTGTCCTTCTTGTGGCTATGACTTTGTCACTATTGGTATGCCTCATGATTCAGATCATTTGCCATCTTGACTTTGGATTTTTATTTCATCTTAAGAATGGAAGTTGTCCATTTTAAGTACGAACTAGAAAGCCATTTTTAATATGGTTCTTGGTTCTCTTGATTATTGGGATTTGACCCTTCTTGATACAGGGCGTCGGACCTTCTTGATACTTTCTTATGCTTGGTGTGACGACATGATGTATATATTGGGTGAGCCTTGTTATTGAATCTCTTGGAAAATGGTGCTATGAGCGTTCTTGACATTTGGATCTTTAAATATCTAACTTGATACTCTTTATATATTGTTACTATATTTATTTATTATGTTTCAATTGTGCTGCTCATGACTTGGGAAAGGTAGCTTGGTGAACTTTGAGGGCTCCGAACCTATAATTTTTACACCACTAAGCTATATGCTTAGCGATAGTTGTTTCTATCGTAGGGAATGATCAAGAGGAGGCATGAAGCTAGCCATTGGAGATGGAAATTTTGAGAGCATTAAGGAAGATCACATGTGCATATAGGCATCTATATTTTATATAAACTTTGGGACTTATACATGATCTATGTGTTGTATATTTGCATGTTATTTTAAGGGTTAATCGGATCATGTCACCATGGTTTGTATTATAAGTATGGCTACATGTTATGTTCATTTGTGGTGTGTAAGCCCAAGTCTTGTAATATATTAAATTTACTACTTGTTTTGAATGACTGTATGAAGTATGAACCACTTAGTTTGGGTACTCAGAAAGTTGGTAATATTCTTTTTATATCATTTTTACTTGTGTGAGGACAATATATGCATAAAAATCTCGTGAGATATTGACTTATGTTATTTCAGAAGGGTCGTTACAAGTTTGGTATCAGAGCCTAGGTTTGTGGTTCTAGGACTTTTGTAGTGAATTATTTGTATACTTGTTTGTGTTCGGAAAAGGTTTTATTTAGATTATTTGTTCACTTATATGGTTTATAATATTTTTATCGCATGTAGAGTGCACATGCATCATGTACATGTCCATAATGCAATATGATCTTTCCTTTTGAAGGAATTAAGTTATGGCCTCTTCTGCTGACTGATCTATGAAAGCTGCTCGTGAAGGTTTGGGTGTCTTTGATTCCTAACCTCATGCACTAGAAGAGGTTGGAGAACCTTTCTCTGATCAATATGTTCCCTACACTAGTGGGTCTGACTGGGAAACCATCAGGGTGTAAGAGCTGGTTCACATCCTTACATAAGTTGTGGTACTCAAGCCATGAATCCTTATTTTCAATAAATGGCTGAATTCTTCCACCACATGGCTGAAGCGATGCATGATCCCAACGGGATTAACTTTGAGAAAATGAGAAAAATGGGTGGAGTGGAGTTTGAAGGCACCGTTGATCTCACGGATGCTGAACAATGGCTGGAGCGCATGGAGTGGGTATTTGAGCAGTTAGAGTGTTCAAATGTTGCCAAATTTAAGTATGCTATTTCACTTTTACAAAAGAATGCTTAAGATTGGTGGGTAAGTGTTCTGAATGCCAAGGTAAAACCTCCTGATCTTACTTGGGATGATTTTCTTAGGGAATTTTGTATGAAGTATGTCCCACCTACTTACTGTGATGCAAAGAGAAATGAGTTTTTGAATTTAAGGCAATGAGGCATGTCTATTGCTGAGTACCAATAGAAGTTTCTAAGGTTTCTCGTTATGCTGAAGGTATTATTAAAGAGGAAAAAGACAAGTGTAGGAAATTTGAAGATGGTTTAAATGATTCTATTAGGAAGAATGTGACGATCCTGCAACATGAGAACTTTTGTAAGTTAGTGTCTGTTGCTTTTACTTGGGAACGACTTGATAAAGAAGAAGCTAGTCGAAATGAAAACAAATTTAGAAAGCCTAGACCAGATTTTGGAGGTCCATCCAAAAGGGGAAGGTCTGATGATTCCAAGGCTGGTAGTGTTAACAGGCCACCTCAGCAAAAGCAAAATAGATCAGAATTTTCTACAGCTAGCACACCAATTTATAGCCAAGGCAGGTCTCGTGTTCCCACTTGTCCACAATGTGGAAAGAATTATTATGATACTTGCAGGAGAGCTTCTGGTGCATGTTTCAATTGTGGGAACTTTGATCATAAACTGAAGGATTGTCCTAATGCTAATAATACTCCTTCCTTGAGAACTGAAGGCTCAGTTCATAAGCCTTCTATTAATCTTCTTCAAACTAATGAAGGTGCCAGACCTAAAAACACCCAAGCAGTAGGGGAAAGTGGAGCGAATAAAGCTAGTAGACCAAGGGCTACTGCACACGCTTATGCTATGAGGCAGAGAGAGGATCAAGATGGAAAAGACGTAGTTGTCGATAAATTTCACTTATTTGGCTTATGTGTGTTTATATTGTTTGATCCTGGTTCTACACATTCCTATCTTTGTTCATCACTTGCTCTTCCTTAAAGTGTGAAATCTGTGAGACTTAATTTTGATGTGCTGGTTGAAAGTCCTTTGGGTTACTAAGTTGTGTGTAATCGAGTTTATCAAGATTGTCCCTTCATGATCCAAAATTTAGTCTTCCTTGCTGATTTGATTGAAATGCCCTTCAAGGATTTTGATGTTATTATTAGGATGGATTGACTTAATAAATATCATGTAGTGGTAGATTATAGGTCTAATCATGTGACTTTTAAAGATCCTACATTTTCACACATCTTTGTACAAGGTGAAAGATCATTGATATCTAGTATTATTTCTGCGGCCTTGGCAAGAAAGTTGATGCGTCAAGGTTGTGGGGCATACCTTGCTCACATAGTTGATACATAGTTGGAGAGTCCTTGTATCAAGGACATACCTACTGTATGTGATTTCCCAGAAGTCTTCCTAGAAAACCTTCCTGGATTGCCCCTGAAAAGTGATGTTGAACTTCCAATCGAGCTTATTCCTAGATCTACCCTTATTTCTATAACTCCTTATAGAATGGCTCCAGTAAAATGAAGAGAATTGAAATCTCAATTGCAAGAACTTCTTGAGAAAGGTTTTATTCGACCTAGTGTTTCTCCTTGGGGAGCCACTATTTTATTCATAAAGAAAAAGGATGGAACTCTCAGGCTTTGTATTGACTATAGACAATTGAACAGAATAACAATCAAGAATAGATATCCATTACTAAGGATCGATGATTTGTTTGACCAACTGAAAGGTGCTAAAGTATTCTTAAAGATTGATTTAAGGCCTATATATCACTAACTACGTGCTAGAGAGAAAGATATTCCTAAAACTGCTTTTAGAACTTGGTATGGACATTATGAATTTTTGGTGATGCCATTCGGGTTGACAAATGCTCATGCGGTATTCATGGATCTAATGAATTGAGTACTGAAGCCTTATCTTGATCAGTTTGTGGTTGTTTTTGTAGATTATATTTTAATATTTTTCAGAAGTAGTGAAGATCATGATAAACACCTCTGGATTATTTTACACATTTTGATGGAGAAGGAACTTTATGCTAAACTTTCCAAGTGTGAATTTTGGCTTGATGAAGTAACGTTTTTGGGGCATGTTGTATTGGTCGAAGGCGTGAAGGTGGATCCTAGTAAGATACAAACAGTTGCTGAGTGGAGACCTCCCAAAAGTCAAATCGAGGTAAGAAGTTTCTTAGGCTTAGTAGGATACTACACAAGATTTGTGAAATACTTTTCCATTATTGCCTTTCCATTGTTAAACTCTTGTAGAAGGAAGTGAAGTTTAATTGGAATGAAAAATGCCAAGAAAGCTTTGAAACTCTCAAATCCTTATTGACTCAAGCACCTATACTTACTCTACCAATTGAAGGGAAGGAGTATGTAGTATACAACGATTCTTCTCACACTGGTCTCGGATGCATTTTGATGCAAGAAGGGAAGGTTATTTCTTATGCCTCTCGAAAATTAAAACCGCATGAATTGAATTACCCTACCCATGATCTTGAACTTTCTGCGGTAGTGTTTGCTTTAAAAATATGGTGGCATTATTTGTATGGAGAGAAATGTCATATATTCACTGATCACAAGAGCTTAAAGCACTTGGGTACTCAGAAGGAGCTAAACCTTCGACAACGTAGATGGTTTGAACTCATCAAGGATTATGACTGCACAATTGATTATCATCTAGGTAAAACTAATGTGGTTGCAGATGCCTTAAGTCAAAAATCCTTTGCAAGTATTTCTTTGAGTCCTTTGCCCTTGCTCCTTGAGTTAAGAGCCATGAATGTTTGTTTCACACTTGATTCAAATGGTTCAGTTATTGCTAATTTGCAAGTAAAGACAATATTACTTGAACAGGTGAAGGAAGCACAAAAGTTAGATGAGAAACTTGTAAAAGTGACCTGAGAAGTTCAAAGTGGGGAAAAACTTGATTTTACATTAACAGAGGATTGTGTCTTATTTTATCAAGATAGACTATGTGTCCCTAATGATGATAAATTGAGGAGAGAAATACTGAGTGAAGCATATAACTCACTATATACAATGCATCCTGGGAGTACAAAAATGTACCAGACTATCAAAGAAAATTATTGGTGGAGTGGTATGAAGAGACACATAGCGGTGTTCATTTCTAAATGTTTGGTTTGTCAACAAGTAAAGGCAGAGTATCAGGTCCCAGTTGGTTTACTACAGCCCTTGTCGATGCCGGAATGGAAATGGGAGAGAATAACTATGGACTTTGTCTCTGGACTTCCTCGCACTCAAAGAAATCATAATGCAATATGGGTGATTGTGGACAGACTAACCAAGAGTACTCACTTCTTAGTAATCAGGATGGATTACTCACTTGAGCATTTAGCCAAATTGTACATTAATGAGATCGTAAGACTACATGGGATCCCTATGTCTATTGTATCTGACCAAGACCCAATGTTTACATCTAGATTTTGGGGCAGCTTACAGGAAGCTTTGGGTTCTAAGCTAAAATTTAGTACTTCGTTCCATCCTCAAACAGACGGCCAGTCGGAAAGAGTGATACAAATTTTGGAGGATATGCTTTGAGCTTACATTATGGATTTTGAGGGTAGTTGGGACAAACACTTGGCTTTGATAGAACTTGCTTACAATAACAGTTACCAATCGAGTATTGGAATGTCTCCCTATGAAGTCTTGTACAGAAGGAAATGCCGGACCCCTCATTGTTGGAGTGAAGTTGGTGACAGAAAACTCATTGATTTTGAAATTGTGCAACAAACAGAGGACAAGGCAAAAATTATCAATGATCGTCTCAAGATTTCTTCTGATAGACAAAAGTCGTACGCTGATCTTAAAAGGCATGATATTGAATATCAAGTGGGAGATAAAGTATTTTTAAAGGCGTCTCCATGTAAAAAGATTGTGAGATTTTGCAAAAAAGGAAAAACCTAGTCCCCGATTTATTGGACCTTATGAGATACTTGAAAGGGTTGGACCGGTTGCATATAAATTGGCTTTGCCACCTGAGTTAGACAAGATCCACAATGTTTTCCATGTTTCCATGCTTAGAAGATATCGTTCTGATCCATCTCATGTTCTTCCAGTTGAATTATTGAAGTTAATCCTGACTTGACGTATAACGAATAACCTATTTTAATTTAAGCTCGGGAAGTGAAACAACTTAGAAACAAGAAAATCCACTTAGTAAAGGTACTTTGGAGGAACCATTCGCGAAAAGAAGCTACCTGGGAGAGAGAAGAAGACATGAAGACCCAATATCCACACTTGTTTCGGGACTAATGTAAGGTAAATTTTGAGACGAAATTTCTTTAAGGGGGAGAGAGTTGTAATAGCCCTAAATACAAACAAGAGTTACATGTCGATTTACCGTTGTTTAATTACTACAATATGTTTTACTCTCATTTTGGGAACTTGAAATATTGTTAGCTTGCTTAACATAAATTATATTGTAATTTATGGGATTTGATTGGGGTATTTACGTAATAGTTTAATTAGAATTATGTATAATTTTAGAAGGAGGTGAAGGATATATATATAAGGGTATATGTATTTATTTTGGGCAACACACAAAACTATTTGGGCAGCCCTTGAGGGACAGCTATGCACTTGGGATAAACATCACTCTTGAGACTATATTTTGATCCCTCCTCTAGTGAATTTCGTTTCCCTTGAAGTCTAAGAACCTTAGAACATTATCTAAGAATTTTTTCTTCAAAATCACAAAGGAAAAACTTGGTCCTTTTGACTGGAATTCGAGACACACACTGCTCTTTGGTAAGTAGTCAAAATCTATTTTGTAGCTTAGTAGTGTGTATTACTTTTATAATATCTTGTTCTCTAGAGCACATTTTTGGGTGAATAAATATGATTTGGAAAGCTAATTTGTATATCTACAACTCTTATGTTTATGTAAAATGCTAAATTAGTTGTTATAGATTCGAAATATGGGACACAACATAGGATAAGTTCTGTCCAGATTTCGGGTTTTGAAATCCTGTATGCACAACTGTTAGTGTATCAATGATATCTTTTTGTACAAAATACATATTTCAGTGATTCTTATTTTTTTGCAACCTTAAGAGATGTACCTATATCTTTCATGAAGGTTATAAAGTCTAGTTTTTCTGTTTTCCTTTTCAAATCTAAGTTGCAACATGAGGTACTGGGCTAACCATAATCATTGTTTTGGGAGTATAGTTGTATCTGTACAAGCTAAGCTTACTTGTGATGATAATCCTATTTTATTTCAACATTATTGAGATATTAGGAATTAAAAAAGTTATTTAATTGTATTTTTAAGGTTTTATACACTTATGAACAAGTTAAGGACCTTGATACGTGGGTTGGTCTACGGTTTGAACTCGCACAGTTGTGTTGGACTGTTCTACGCTAAAGTATTGAGGTTTGTGTATAAAATTGTACTTGCACTCTTTTAACTGCTGGTATATCTGAAATTTGATCTTGGTACCTTGGTTACCTCTTGTCACTTTGCATTGTCGTGTTGGTATGCCGCGAGTGTAACTTGCCCACTTGTATGGATTGTTTGATCACTTGACACTCTTGTTGGGACATTGTACTTCTTGTGGCTGTGACTTTGTCACTATTGGTCTGCCTCTTGATTCATATCATTTGGCATCTTGACTCTAGATTTTTAGTCTATCTTAAGAATGGAAGTTGTCCATTTTAAGTATGAACTAGAAAGCCATTTTTAATATGGTTCTTGGTTCTCTTGATTATTGGGATTTGACCCTTCTTGATACAGGGCATCGAACCTTCTTGATACTTTCTTGTGCTTGGTGTGACGACATGATGTATATATTGGGCAAGCCTTGTTATTAAATCTCTTAGAAAATGGTGTTATGAGCGTTCTTGACATTTGGATCTTTAAATATCGAACTTGATACTCTTTATATATTGTTACTGGATTTATTTATTATGTTTCAATTGTACTGCTCATGACTTGAGAAAGGTAGCTTGGTGATTTTTGAGGGCTCCGAACCTTTAGTTTTTACACCACTAAGCTATATTCTTAGCGATAATTGTTTTTATCATAGGGAATGATCGAGAGGAGGCATAAAGCTAGCCATTGGAGATGGAAATTTTGAGAGCCTTAAGGAAGATCACATGTGCATATAGACATCTATATTTTGTATAAAGTTTGGGACTTATACATGATCTATGTGTTGCATATTTGCATGTAATTTTGAGGGCTAATTGGATCATGTCACCATAGTTTGTATTAAAAGTATGGCTACATGTTTTGTTCATTTGGGGTGTGTATGCCCAAGTCTTGTAATATATTAAATTTACTACTTGTTTTGAATGATTGTATAAAGCATGAACCACTTAGTTTGGGTACTCAAAAAGTTGGTAATATTCTTTTTATATTATTTTTACTAGTGTGAGGACGATATATGCATAAAAATCTCGTGAGATATTGGCTTATGTTATTTCGGAAGGGTCGTTATAGCTTCCCCATCGGTTTGGGGGTGAAAAGTTGTGCTAAGATTAACTTTGGTACCAAGACCTTTTTGGAATGACTTCCAAAACTGTGAAGTAAATTGGGTCCCTCAATCAGAAATTATGGACAAGGGTACTCCATGTAACCTAACCATCTCTCTCAAATACAACTTACCATAATCTTCCACTGAATAGAATACCATGACGGTAATGAAATAAGCATATTTATGCATCCAATCCACTATTACCCAAATCGAGTCATGTTTCCGCCGAGTACATGGCAACCCTACTGTAAAGTCCATATTTACATCTTCCCACTTCCAAGTAGGAATATCAATGTCTTGGGATAAGTCTCCCGGTTTATGATGCTCAACTTTCACTTGTTGACAGTAAGGGTACTTGGTGAAATATCCCGCAATATATTACTTCATGCCATTCCTCCAAAAGATCTCCTGCAAATCACGGTACCTCTTGGTGTCTCCCGGTTGAATAGAATATTGAGAAGTATGAGCTTCTGTCAAGATCTGTTCTCTCAAGTTATCAACATTCGGAACACCTAAAGGACTCTGATATCTTAGTACCCCATCTCTCCCTTGGGAGAAAGCTTCAATAGACTTCTTGAGCACTGCCTCTTTCAATTCCACTAGAATTGGATCAAGGCCTTGCTTAGCCTTCACATCCATCACAAAAGAATATTCAGACCCATTATGAACCATGACACCTCATTGGTGGAATCCACTAGATGAACACCAATTCGAGCCAACCTATGAATATCTCGAACCAACTATTTCTTTTCTTCCTCAACATAAGCAACACTACCTATTGATAGTCGACTAAAAACATCCGCTACCATATTTTCTTTATCGGGGTGATAAAGGACACTCATGTTATAATCCTTCAATAATTCTTGCCACCTTCTTTAGCGAAGATTCAAGTCCTTTTGACTAAACACATATTGCAAGCTCTTATGATCGGTGAAAACATCAACATGAACCCCATACAAATAATGCCTCCAAATCTTTAAGGCAAAAACCATCGCCGCTAACTCAAGGTCATGGGTAGGATAATTCTTCTCATGGATCTTAAGTTGCCTTGAAGCATAGGCAATAACCTTACCATTTTGCATAAGCACACATCTCAACCCAACTCTAGAGGTATCACAATATACAATAAAGCCATTTGTACCTTCTTGTAAGGTCAACACCGGAGCGGAGGTAAGTCTATCTTTCAACTCTTGGAAACTTTTCTCACAATCTTTTGAACATATGAATTTATCCTTTTTTTGAGTCAAAGCCATCAAAAGAGAAGCAATGGAGGAAAACCCTCAACAAATCTTCTATAGTAACCGACCAAACCCAAGCTTCTAATATCGAAAGGAGTTATAGGTCTAGGCCAACTCTTGACCGCATCCGTCTTAATTGGATCTACCTCAATACCCTTGCTTGACATAATATGCCCAAGAAAAGCTACGGACCTTAGCCAAAATTCACATTTGCTAAACTTTGCAAAAAGTTGTTGGTTCTTAAGAATTTGCAACACGATTATCAAATTATCAATATGTTCTTCCTCACTTCTCGAATAAATCAAAATATCATCAATAAACACAATTACGAACATATCAAGGTATTGTCTAAACACCTTATTCATCAAATCCATAAACACCTCCAAAGCATTAGTCAACCCAAATGACATTACCAATAACTCATAATGAACATACCGAGTACGGAAAGCCGTTTTCAGAATATCACTATACTTCACCCTCAATTGGTGGTAACCCGAATGGAGATCGATCTTAGAGAAATAACTGGCCCCTTGAAGTTGGTCAAACAAGTCATCAATGCTTGGAAGAGGATATTTGTTCTTGATAGTCACCTTGTCAACTGTCTATAGTCGATGCACATACAAAGGGAGCCATCTTTCTTCCTTATAAACAAAACTGGAGCACCCCATGAAGAGATACTCTTCTAGATGAAACCCTTATCCAACAAATCCTTCAATTGATCTTTCAACTTCTTAAGTTCCGCCAAAGCCATTCTATAAGGAGGAATAAAGATATATTGTGTATCTGGAAAAAGGTCAATACCAAAGTCTATTTCCCGCTCAGGAGGAATATCGAGCAAATCATCGGGGAAAACTTCCAGAAACTCCTCAACTGTAGGGACCGCCTCTAGAGTAGAGGTTTCATAATCTACATCCCTCACCCTACCTAGATGATAGATGCAACCATTCAAAATCATCTTCCTAGCTTTTAGACAAGAGATAAACTGCCCCTAGGGCATAGAATTTCCCCCCTTCCACTCAATGATAAGTTCATTTGGAAACTGAAATCTGACCACTCGAGTCCTACAGTCTATGGAAGCATAGCAAGAGTGCAACTAATTCATCCCCAAAATGACATCAAAGTCTAACATATCAAGTTCTACCAAGTCTTCAAGAGTATCTCTATGGGACAAGGTAAACCCACTTAGCAACCACAGAATCACCAACATGAGTAGAGACAGAAAAAAAGTTATACCAATATATCAGGGAGCACATCAAACTTCATGGCAACATAAGGTGTTACAAAGTACAAAGTAGCACCGGGATCAAGCAAAACATATAAATCATGTTAATAAACTTTTAACATACCGGTCACTACATCCAGAGAACTCTCTTGGTCACCTCGGGTTTGGAGAGGATATAAGAGGTTTTGCTTTGGAGCATTGGAGTGTGAACTGCTGCTTGCCTTCCCTCCCTTTTGCCATGAGCATTGGGAAGTCTCTCATTTTGTGACCACTCTTCCCTAAGCTATAGAAACCATCAGTGTCGGCTAGGCACTTACCATCATATTTCTTCCCACACTTGGCACAAGTAGTCCTACCTAAAGAAGAGCCACCTCCATTACCTCCTTGAGGTTTAGGGTTAGACACCCTATCTTTGTATAACTTAGGTGGAGCATTAGAGGAACCTTTATTGAAAAACCCTTGACGAAACTTAGGATGACAATGTCCATCGGATCTAGCATGTGAGAAATTACCATCATCGGTCTTAGCCCTTTTTACCTCTCTAGACTTCTCTTTGAGTTTCTTCTCTTCAATTTGTTGTGCATGTACCATGAGACGAGAGATATCCATGTCACCAATGAGCATGGAGGTACGACACTCTTTAACCACCATTTCGGACACACCCAATACAAACTTACTCATTCTAGCTCTTAAATCCGCAGCCATTTTTGGACCATTATTCGACAATTGAGTAAACTTTAGAGCATATTCCCTTACACTCATCCTTATAACTTAATGACGGTTGACGAACTCTAGAACCTTAGGTTCCCTCATCTCAAGGGGAAAGAATCTATCAATAAAAATGGATTTGAACATTTTCCACTCAATAGGACCCACTCCCACTAGTCTTGCCTCTTTCCATTGGTTGTACCACACTTGAGAAACACCTTTCAATTGATAGACGGCCAATTCCTCCTCTCCTGTAGTCACTCCCATGATATTAAGTACCTTATAGACCTCATCAATAAACTCTTGAGGATCTTCCTCAATTTTGGAGCCATGAAATTCTGGAGGGTTCATCCTCATAAAATCCCTCACTTTTGAAGCTGCCGTACCCACATTTGGGTTCACGAGGACTACCACCTCTCTATTAGCTTGAGCCATTATGGCTTTAGCTTATACTTGAAAAGCCGATCTAAACTCCGCATTTGTAACTTGTTCGGCCAAGGGATCGATCGGAGGTTGAGGAGGAGCTTGGGGAGGAGCTTCTTGTTCCACATTTCCCCTCACATTTCATGTAGCATAAGCTCTTCGCGTAGATATATCCTGTAGAGCATAGTATAAGGATTAGGAGAGAGACTTAATAGATTTAAACTCTATGGTATGACATTAGAGTAATGAAAGAAGTGGAGCTTCCTAATAATCTTGTAGCCCCTCATTCATAAATATGGCGCGCTTTACACTCATGAACATGACTCTACTAGACGTGGCTTATGAGACATCTTAGGACCATTCTATACCTTATGCTCTAATTACCAAGTTTGTCACAACCCAGGGGTACCCCGTAGATGTAACATGTCATATAGAACCCCGAAGACTCCATACAAGCCACTTAGCATATCATAATATAAAGTAGTAGAACAATATAGAGTAAAACGACCTTTAAGTCTAAAACAATTTTATAGAAAAGTAGAAGTCTAGCTCATATATTAACACAGTCATCTATTACAACCAAATAAAAATGGGCCTAGCCCAAACATCATGTTCAAAAGTAAATACAAAAATGAAAATACAATAAGGAAAGTACGTCCTCGAACCATGAGGACTCACCAAGCTCGGAAAGAATCAAAGTCCAAGCTCTTGCCACTAGAATGGAAACCCTGCCTATCGGACCCTACATTTGGGGGAAAATGTAGGCAAGAGTATGTGTTAGTACAAAATGCACCAAGTATGATATTTATGCATAAAAACATTTAAAACATGCTATGAAGGACACTTCATTTCATGACATGCAATTTACCAAGTTTAAACATCATAATAGAGATAGTTGGAAAACATAGGTCATAAAAAATGGGCCTAGCCCAAACATCATGTTCAAAAGTAAATACAAAAATGAAAATACAATAAGGAAAGTACGTCCTCAAACCATGAGTACTCACCAAGCTCGGAAAGAATCAAAGTCCAAGCTCTTGCCACTAGAATGGAAACCCTGCCTATCGGACCCTACATTTGGGGGAAAATGTAGGCAAGAGTATGTGTTAGTACAAAATGCACTAAGTATGATATTTATGCATAAAAACATTTAAAACATGCTATGAAGGACACTTCATTTCATGACATGCAATTTACCAAGTTTAAACATCATAATAGAGATAGTTGGAAAACATAGGTCATAACATCATGGTCAAGGAAAGCTAAATCATCTTTGAGCCTTTGAACATATACAAGATACTTCTTTAAGTAACCTTAGTTCATTAATCATCTTGTTGTGGGAAAATTTGCCTTAACCGACATAGAGATCATGTGAGTTAAAACATGATCACTTGGTGTCTCCTTCACCAAAAAGGGTTGTTCTACTTGCCTACAGTAGAACCATGAACTTCTAACTTAAGTGGATCCATTAGCTAAATATCCTACGGGGGCACGTAGTTTATGCGATAAGATGATTATTACTACAAACTCGGCCTTTACTAATGGGAGGACTTTCATCTTATAAGACTTTTCCTAGGAACCCGACCTCTACTAACAGGAGAGCTCCCATCTCAATGTCACTATCTACTGATGCTACGCATAATTCACACAAAATAGTATTTTATTACTTATTCTCCTCATCCATGGAAAGATATGTCATCTTGTCAATCCAAGCTAGTTCATTAGGATAGCTCTTACTCATTGATTCAATTAGGTGATAATAGCCTTTCAACCTAAGAATCCTTTCTATGTGATAAAACCTTTCACATCATGGTTGTAAGTGTTTTATGAGAATAATCTTTCAACAACACAACAACAACAACAACATTTGCCCTTCACTCTCAAATCACCCTTAAAGCATTTACATAGGTTTCATAAGATCATGCATAAATTCATAGTTATCCCTTTCAAGGTTCAATGCTACTTCTAATCACCAAATCTATAATTCTAGCATTAGATAGGGATTGTATCATAAATTCATGTAATTCAATTACTTCATGCTTTAGATCATAAATCCTCTTTCATAATCAACAACCTAACTCTAGAAGATCACAAATTGGAAAACATGGGGGTTTGCAAGTGTTTATAGGGGAAACATTATAAAAGAATTGTAACTCATCAATTCATGCATATTTAGATATAAATAAACCATTAAGATCAATAGTCAAAATAACCCATTGTGTTTGAAGAAAATCCTAGCTAATTGGGGATTTTTTCTATTTGAAATAGAGGAATTTGGGGAATCCATGGGTGGAAGGAACCCATGGATGAAAACTACCATACCTCAAGTCCAATCTCTTATCTTTAATGAAGGAATTGAGACCTTAGCTTGAAACCCTAAGTTGAATCTTCTTCTTCTTTCTTCAAGTTCTAGAGAGAGAATATTTGAGAGGAGTTGGTTTTGTTTTGGGATTTAGGAAGAATGAATTAAATAGGGTGACTTTGGGGGTAAAAATTCTTATATAGGGGTTCTAAATATAGGAAAAATGACATAGTATAGAATTTAATTAATTAGGAAAAGACTCAACTGACCCACCCTAAAATTAACTGCCAGACAACCATCGATGGACCTCAGTCTGACCCATGCCCTATCCTGGTGGACCATTGGCCATGATCAGAGACTCAATTTTTGGGGTCTCATACCATGGACACATGACCACGGACCGTGGTTTGACCTACTTTCCGTAGGTCGTGTCGTGGCATTGAACCCTTAGACCCTACCAAGGTAGGCCAACCATGGACCGCACCTATGGTCTGTGGTCCACTCCATGGGCCGTGGGTGGCCGGCGTGGTTCGTCACTTGAAATATCTGGAAAGCTTCTATATGCCCATTTTTGTATATGGGGTGTTACATAATCCAAACCCATAACTACGCTGCCATCATAGGATAGGTTTGTGTTGTTGATTTAGGCTAGTCCTCAGAAGCTCCTAGTAATTTTTTAGAGATTGTATCCATTACTTCAAGTTATCTCATACCCTAGAAAGATATAGGATGCCTCTAGCAATGTGGGAAGATGTTGTATAATCAAATGCTCAAAATGATGGTTGTTGGTCAGACAAACTCCCCAAGAAAAGTAATGTTATATTAATTTCAATATTTGCCATTATTCCCTATATTTAGTTTTAAAGTTTCTTTGTTAATGAAACTACATGTTTTACTTTTCATTTGACCTTGTTTTAGTCTTTATTCAGAGTTACTCATTTGAGCTTAGTATGTTGAGTTTTAAATAGTTGTTTCACTCAGTTATTTTACATATTTTACATTTTATGTTCTGATGTAATTCGATGTTGTACCATGTTATAATGCAAATTCACATACACATGACAACAGACACATCATTAAGACAACATTTATATAGCTTCAGTGAGACTTTCTCTCTTTTAGAGGGCTCCAATCTATCTTGAGTATTAATTGTTGGTATATATTATTAGCAGAGTATTCATGTATCTGGGGGTCTTGAATTGGTAACTTATCTTTAGCATGTTAGAGTCTTCATAGACGATTCCATCGAGTTATAAGTTTCAACATTGTTTTACAGGCATATATATATTAATTAGATTTTAAGATCTTCAAATGAAGTATTTGAGTTTGTTTCTAAAGTTATTGCATGCTCATACTTTAAAAGCTTTCACATATCTGTTTTAGCCTTCAATATAGTAGTAAGCCAGGATAAGGGTTTTCTTGGGACCAACAATGGTTCTGAGTGCCGGCCACGACGAGGTATAGGATTAGGGGTTGAAAAACTTAGTATCAGAGCCCAAAGTTCAAGTGTCCTAGGGAGTTTATGAAATCGTGTTAGTAGGATCTTATTTATGATTATGAGGGACCCACTTATATAAATGAGACTGTGGATATTTAAGAAAAGTTTCATGTATTTCATACTCTAGATCGTGCAATAGTTTTGTCCCCTAATAAACTTATACAGATTTGTGTGTTGCTCAAACTCCTCTAACTATGCCTTATCTTCTAGGTGCTAGAAATAGTAAAGTCCATATTCCTATGAATATAAACCCTCAGATAGAGTTAATATAAATTTAAGAGACTACACAAGGGCTCGAGAAGATCCCATTAGTGTTCTTAACTTTATTTGATTCGAAAAGATGCACTCTTGTTCTTGTTCTCCTAAATTGTTCCTTGATAAAAATGTATAATATGCTCTTAGACCACTTCTCAAACCTTTCTATAAATGATACCTTTAAGGGGAAATTATGTTCTAGAATGCTTGGGTAGTATTGTCACCCAAAAGATAGTGTGACTTGTTTTGTTATGAGTATTAGTAGTAGAATTGCCCAGAGTTAGAAGTTTGAAGTTAGAAGTGTAGTAACCTTTAGGATAGTGATTGAGTAAAGTATGTGTAGTTGAATTTATGCACTCAATAATTTAGTAATGAGGTAATGTTCCCTTATGTGTTGGCCAAGACGTAATGAGCGTGCGTAGATCTCATGTTAGTATCACAAAGAAAGTTATTGGTTAAGGAAACTAAGAGTATACCATTGTGTTATTATAGATCAAGCCTAGGTAATGAGTGGATGTCAACATGTGAAGTAGTTTAAGTTGATAGGTTTTCAATGAGCATGGTGATGCAACTAGAAAGCATATGTGCCCTATGTGAGGAAGTAAGTTGTGACAAAATCTTTAGTTAAAAAAGAGTCTTAAGTCTTAGGATGATATGTGTACACCCAAGATAGAATATAGTCATTTGAAACTCTAAGTTTAGGTTGTGATATGCGTGAATAGTTAGTATTCTTTTGCGGTCAATGTGGAGTAGGATAACGTGAGAATAATATATTTCCTTTAAGATTTGGGTTGTTTGATAGGGGTTAATATATATAAAATGATGAACCTCTTAATATAGTTCAATTTTCCTTTGAGTTGTAGATATGAACTTAGAAGAGTGATGTTAATAGGTTAAGAAAAAGAGGTCAAACTATTAAGAGCTAGAGGAAGCGACTTCTTTTGCTAGTAAGAGTAGAGGTTCTAGAAAGATGAATGTAGAAACATGAAGAAGTTAATAGAAGTATCTTAAAAAGAAGCCCTCAAAGAAATTCTAGTATCTTCATACATGGAGAGTTTAGTACTCATGAGATTAGAATTGCCCGATTGTTAGAATAAAGTTAATATAGGTCAGTCTAGAGAATATAAAATAGATGCACATACTTGGAATGTTGACTTTGGATGTAAGGGGGATATGATAAGGTGAGGAGCCAAATGAAGTCTTGAGAATCAAATAGGTAGTGATGTATTCAGAAAGAGTTATGATGATATAACAATCCATTTCTACCCAAACATATTTCTAATATTTTAATTGTTATGACACTATGATTATGTCTTGCATATCAGCATTATGCCCCTTACCTATGTTCATGCACTTCAGATAGATCCATGACTATGCTTGGTTCCTACAATAAGAAGGAAAGAATTTGTCACGACCCAAAGTAGACCCTAGGCGTAACATTGCATATAGGACCCCGAGAGATCCTACTCAAGCCACTTAGCAAAAATCATACAAGATAATATAAGGAAAGGTTTAGAAGTAGCATTTTATATAAAAGAGTTGACAAAAATGGAAGTGTAAACATAAGTCTCAAAGTCATCTATTACATCATAAGAAAAGTGATTGGGACGTAACCGATACATCACATACAAAGTCTAAAAACGAAAATGACATGAAAGTGATAAACTTGGCCCTTGGATCATGAGAATTCACCAACATTCAAAGCCCAAAGGAATCAACTAGCCACGAGTATGGGGAATAAGATCTTCGGACCCTACATTAGTGAAACAATGTAGGAACAAGTATGCATTAGTACATGGAATGTACCAAGTATGCTAGCAATACATAAGAGTACTGAAATCATGCTAGGAGGACTTTATATGACATGCAATGACCAAGACAAATCATAAAATAACATTTTAGAAAACATAAGTCATAATCATGGTCAATGCAAGCTAAACATCTTATAAAACACTTGTGAGATACTTAAGAAAGTAACCTTAGTTCATTATTGTGGGAAGTTTGCTTTTAACCAACATAGACCCTGTGAGATATAACATGGAATCTTCTGTGTATCCTACACCGAAAGAGATGTCCTCACTTGTCAAGGTAATAATCATAAACTTGAGCTAAAGTGGATCCACTAGCTAATGTCTATCTAAGACAAGCCTATGGTGGCACATAGTTATGGGACATGGGTAATCACCACCAGTCCACACGGTGTTAAACATAAATTCCACGGAATAGTCATTAATCTTAACTTATCTTATTATCCCGTGGAAATACACAATTAAGTAGCCAATCCAAGATAGAGTTCATTTAGAATAGCTCCTTAATCTTGATTCAACTTTGGTGAGAAAACATTTCAACCTTATGAATCCTTTTTGTGAAAAAACCCTTTCACAATCATGTTTTGAGTATTATGTGAAAAATATTTTCACAACAACATCAATGCTTTACTCTCAAAGCAACCTTAAATCATTTATATCAATTTCTTAAAGAAACATGTATATCTTCTAAAAAACTGAGTGGATGTCGGGACAAGACCCACAACATCCTAATGAACTAATAATAATACTGAAAGCAATGAAAGGGATCCTCCGGAAAGCAAGGAGGCTCACCACAGACTCTGAGTGCTCAACTGGATCAACGATGTGCTGGATGATGATCCTGGTTACCTGTGTCTGCATTATAAGAAGATGTAGACCAAATGGCATTAGTACATTGAATGTATGAGTATGCGAGTGGAATTATAAAAGAAGACATATGCTTAAAAGGAACTGAAAAACTTACCTAGCTTAACTAAACTCAACTTAAATGAACTCATTTCAATATAAAGCAGTTTAAAACAAGTGCAGTATAAAGATAAGTTGTTTAAAACATAAATGTCAACTCTGTGTAATTTGGAAATACACTAATACTCTGTATGTAAGCAAAGATACAATTAAAACTCTAAAATGCATGTAAAAATACATTTAAATTGTGTATATACTAATACAATTACTTTTGTGGGAGTTTTTCTAACCGACAACCATCATTTAAGAGTTATTGTGATGATACAGCGTTTTGCCTTACGCTTTGAGGGCCTTCCTATACCTTGCCGAAGGTATAGAATCTGACTATTAAGTGGATCCACTAGTCTATGCTAAAAAGAACTAAAGGAATCATCTAAAAAGTATGACCCTTTTCTACCCATTGTGGCTATATGATTTATGGGGGCTGGGAGATGCCTGAACTCTTCCCCATATCGGTGCTCAATACTACTCCCAAATTATGATACTAGCTCTTTTGTTTAAAAACATACTTCTTTCTATGATTTGAGATAATTGCTCAAAAACTTAGCTCAAAGGCTATCTTGGAAATCAAAGTTTCCCCTCTTGTTTAATTGTGAAAGCGATTACTATTTTTTGAAAACTAGCTCAAAGGCTCTTTGGAAATCAAAGTTTCCTTTTCTTGTTTAAACGTGAAAATATTTAAAACTCTTTGTGAATACATAGTCCCCATATACTCTTTGAAGAAATGAATTTCATTCTTTACTCTTTACTCTTTACCCAACCTGAACTTTAAGTCTTAAAACAAGCATTTGCTAAAGACTTCTTGAAAGGACTCTAAGAACTTCCTAGACTTGGTTCTTAACTTTCCTTGAATTTGAATTTATGGATTCAAGGTTATGATTTATGTTTCTGGATGACTTCTAGATGTTTATAAATCATTTAGAGTAGTTAGAATCAATAAGAATTGTAATACACTTTAGAAGGACTTAAACGGGATAAAAGACGAAAAATGGGTAAGGGCAGACGACCCCGGTGCATCCACAGTACACCGTACCAGCCCCTAAGTTACTGGGGCTCATTTTTGGCACACTGCAGGTGCGCCAGCCCACCCTCTCTGACACAGATGGGGCGCGCCGCGGCAGACCCTCCCCAGGTGAATTTGGCGAATTTTTCTTCCCGATTTCTGACCTTAATTCGATTAAACCCAATTCCTTTTCTCAATATCTTATAAGATTCAGATAACCAAAACATGTACACTAGAATCTAACTCTAAACAACTCTTAACATCTTTAAAAAATCTCAAGAAAACCCATCCATCCCATATAAGTTCAAAATTGAAAACAATTCAAGGACACAACTCAAGAACATCAAATTCTCAAACCACTCAAGAACATCAAGTTCTCAATCTTTTTGGACGAAAATCACGTTGAATTAAATATGTTTGGCGCATGGGTGAACTAGCCTAATGCTTTGTTTTCTCACATACCAAGTAGGATTGAATCCTTGGCGAAATCCACAATCAAACTTGAACGTTCTTGATAAATCTTGCCTTTTCTCCTTCTTTCTCCTCTTTTCTCCTTTCTCCAAGCCCTAGCGTAGATTTCCAATTTTCTAAACTGACCAAATTCTTATTTAACCCCAATTAAACTCCTAAAAATGGATTAAAGTATTTAGGTAAGGAAAAGACTAAAATACCTTCAAGAATCTGGTTTTAGACTTTCCTTATTTGAACAACCCAACTTCAAATGGTCATATTTCACTCATACGAACTCGGAATCACGCAAACTTGGCGGCATTGGAAAGATTATTCCAAGATCTTTCCTACAATATCTGTAAACACACCTAGCTCAATATGAGCTAGGAGCTATGGTTTATTGAAATTGACCAAAAATCCAACTTAACTTACTTAAACAAATTTTCCAGATTTTTATGTTCTTTCCAAAAATAACTATTTCCACTTTTTAACTTCTTTCTAGTTATGGGGTGTTACAGTATCTCCACCTTGGGAATATTCATCCTCGAATAAGCTTAATCTTAGTAGGCTAAGGGTGTAACAGGTATCATTCAACTCAAATACCCACAAGCAATGCATTTACAACATGCTAACTTATAAATGAAGAAGTACTAAGAAGAGAATTAGTACCTTGGTCTGGAATTTCTACGGGTTCAAAGAGATGTGGCTATATCTTCTTCATATCTTCCTTAGTTTCCCAAGTAGCTTCCTCAACAAACTGGTTCCTCCAAAGGACTTTGACTGATGCTACTTCCTTAGTCCTCAACTTGCGAACTTGGTGATCTAGAATCTAAACTGGAATCTCTTCATAAGATAAGCTATCCTTGATCCCAATATCTTCAGTTGGTATGATAAGTGAAGGATATCCCATCCACTTTTTCAACATGGAGACATGAAATACCGGATGAACCGCGGCTAACTCTTGTGGTAGTTCCAACTCATAAGCTACATTACCAACCCTTTCTAATATTCTGTAAGGGATAATATAACAGGGACTAAGCTTCCCCTTCTTACCAAAACTCATAACAACCTTCATGGGTAAAAATTTCAAGTATACCTAATCATCTACTTCAAACTCTAACTCCTTTCTCCTAACATTGCTGTAGGATTTCTGACGATTCTATGCCATTTTCAACCTCGCTTGAATCACTTTCACCGTCCCCATAGCTTGATGAACTAAATCTGGTCCTATCAACCTTGCTTCACAAACTTCAAACCATCCAATAGGAGATTTGTATCTTCTCCCATAAAGAGCTTCATAAGGAGTCATTTGGATGCTAGAGTGGTAACTATTATTGTAAGCAAACTCAATAAGAGGTAGGTGATCATCCCAATCACCTTTGAAATCAATCACACAAGCCCTTAACATATCCTGTAAGGTCTGAATAGTGCGCTCCTCTTGACCATCTGTCTAAGGATGAAAAGCAGTACTTAAGTTCACCTTTGAACCCAGGCCTTTCTGAAAAGATTTCCAAAACTGTGCAGTAAATTGTGCAGCTCTATCTGAAATAATCGAAATTGGCACCCTATGAAGTCTAACTACCTCTTGAAGATACAACTTGGCATAGTCCTCTATTGTATGGGTAGTCTTTACTAGCAAAAAATGGGCTGAGTTTGTCATTCTATCAACAATCACCCAAATCGAATCATGCTGCCTGAGAGACCTTGGTAAGCATGTGATGAAATCCATATTAATTATCTCCCACTTCCATTCCAGAAGTTATATATTCTAAGCCATACCGTCTGGCCTTTGGTGCTTTACTTTAACTTGTTGGCAATTCATATACTTGGCCACAAACTCTGTAATGCCCTTCTTCATACTACTCCACCAATAAACTTCTCTCAAGTCACAATACATTTTTGTGGAACCAGGATGGATAGAATATCTTGAGCTATGAGTTCCTCCATGATCCTGTCTTAGAGTTGATCCACCCTTAGTACACACAATCTACCTTGATACCTCAAAACACCATCTCCCTCTTGTTCAAAAGCAAATAATTTTTGCTTATGAGAATTTTTCTTCAATTCAAGCAAAATAGGATCTTAGTCTTGCTTCTCTTTTACTTCTAACACTAATGTTGATTCAGCCCCATTCATCACCACCATTCCTCCTTCTATGGAATCCATTAGTCGGACTCCCAAGCATGCAAGTCTATGCACGTCTCTTGCTAGCTCTTTCTTATCTTCCTTAAAATGGGCGGTACTACCCATAGACAACTTGCTCAAAGCATCAGCGACAATATTAGCCTTACCTGGGTGATAAAATATACTCATGTCATAATCCTTGAGTAATTCTAACCACTTCCTTTTATTGAGATTAAGTTCTTTCTGAGTGAATACATACTGAAGGCTCTTGTGATCGGTGAACACATCAACATGAACACCATAAAGATAATGGCACCATATTTTCAAAGTAAATACTACGGCAGCCAATTCTAGATCATGGGTTGGGTAAATCTTCTCATAAACTTTCAACTGTCTAAAGGCATAAGCTCTAACCTTGCCATTCTGCATTAACACACAACCCAAACCAAATCTAGACTCATCACAATATACAACAAAGCCTTGCATACCTTCTGGTAAGATAAATACTAGGTCGTAGTCAACCTCTTTTTCCATTCCTAAAAGCTTTTCTCACAAGCTTCAAACCATTGAAACTTCACTGTCTTCTAAGTTATAACTTGGTCAAAGGGGACGAAATATATGAGAAACCCTCTACGATCCTTCTATAATAGTCAGCCAAACCCAAGAAACTCCTAATATCAGTTGGAGATATGGGTCTAGACAATTCTGCATTGCCTCAATTTTCTGAGTATCAACTTTAATTCCCTCTCCAAACACAATGTGGCCTAAGAATGCCACAAACTCAAGACAAAACTCACACTTAGAGAACTTGGCATACAACTCTCTATCCTTTAGAGTTTTGAGAACTCTTTTGAGATGACTAGCATGATCTTCTTCCTTCCTCAAATAGATTAGTATGTCATCAATAAAGATGATAACAAACATATCTAAATAATGTTTGAATACAATATTCATAAGGTCTATGAATGCTACAGGCGCATTGGTCAAACAAAAGGACATCATTAGAAACTCATAATGACCATAACGGGTCCTGAAAGATGTCTTTGGAATATCACATTCCCTTACTCTTAATTGATGGTAGCCAGATCTGAGGTTTATCTAAGAGAAACATGTATCACCCTGAAGTTGATCGAAAAGATCATCAATTCTCAGAAGAGGATACTTATTCTTGATGGTAACCTTGTTTAACTGGCGGTAATCTATATATATCCTAAGGGAACCATCTTTCTTTCTCACAAATAAGACCGAAGTGCCCCAAGGTGAGACACTTGGTCGAATAAAACCCTTATCCAGGAGATCTTTCAAATGTTCTTTAAGCTCTTTCAACTTTGTTGGTGCCATTCTATATGGAGGAATAGATATAGGACAAGTATCTGGAAAATTGTTTATGCCAAAGTCTATTTCTGTCTCAGGAGGGACTCTAGGAAGTTTATCTGTAAAGATTTCTAGAAACTCTTTTACTACTAGAACTGACTGAAAAGGAGGTATATCAACACTAGAGTCATTAACTTAGACCAAGTCATAGACACACCCCTTAGAAACTAACTTCCTTGCCTTAAGGTACGAAATGAAACGACCCTTAGGCCCTGCTGAACTACTTTTCCACTCTAAGACTATCTCATTTGGAAATTGAAACTTGACAACTCGAGTTCTATAATCAACTGAGGCATATATGAAGCCAATCCATACCAATAATAACATCAAAATCTACCATGTCTAACTCAACTAAATCCTTCATGGTACTTTGTGATTGATGGAAAAGGGACAATCACGATAGACTCTCTCTGCTAAAATAGACTTACCAACAGGTGTAGAAACACTGAAGGGTTCACTAAGTTGTTTAGGAATAACATCAAAATTCATTGCAACATATAGAGTTAAAAAGGATAAACTCGCTCCTAGGGTCTAGCAAAGCATAAACATTAGAGTTAAAGACTTAGATCATACCAATGACAACATCTGGTGAATCCTCTTACTCTTGCCGACCAGTGATAGCGTATAGGTGGTTTGCTCCTCTGCCAATACCTGAAGTAGCTCCTCTAGGTACAACTCTATCTAGTGGAGCAATTGAAGAAGACTAGGCTCTATTTTCCCCATTATTGTTACCTTGCTTGTTGTTTGGACACTCTCACATGAAGTGACCATTCTGGCCATACTTAAAGCAACCAGTGGAGCCATCACGACATGTACCTGAGTGGTTCCTACCATACATAGCACATGCAGGAGGCTTACTACCCCCTTGTGCCACACTGCCGTGAGAATATGTAGGTTTGGCTCTGAAATTCTGACTATTGTACTTAGTTTTATTCTTAGGTGCAGGCGCACTAGCAGATGATGGAGAAGGTCCCTTTTGTTTCTGTTGGAAGGATGACTAGTGGCACTATTCTTCTGCTGCCTGGACTCATTCTCTATCTTAGCTCTCTTATTCTTAAACTCTTCTCTATCCCTCAGCTTCTCCTCCTCAACCTGCTGCACATAAACCATCAACCTTGCTATATCCATGTCACCTATTAGCATTGCAGCCTTACCTTTCTTACTCGATAGACGAGATAAGCCAGCAACAAACAAACTCATTCTGCTCCTCATGTCAGCAACCGTCTTCGGAGCATACCAGGAAAGTTATGAGAACCTTAGACTATACTCATGAACGCTCAAAGAATCCTTCTTAAGAGTGAGGAACTCTCGTACCTTTGCTTCTCTTAGCTCACGGGGAAAGAAACGCCCCAAGAAGGCCTCCTCAAACAAAGCCCAGCTCGCAGGTGATGCTCCTTCAACTCAGCTCTTCTTCCATTGGTCGAACCATATCCTAGCGACACCCTTCATCTGGTATACAGTTAGTTCCACCTTCTCATCTACAACAACATATATGATTTTGAAAACTTTATGAAGTTCTTCAACAAAATGCTCTAGATCCTCAGTAACACTTGAACCTCTAAAGCTTGGAGGATTCATCCTTAAGAACTCGCGGATTCTCAAAGTGTCAGCTACGTCCTATCGATTCCCTCTCTGCTGCCCAGTTTGGTTGGTCAAAACTTGGCTCAACATTCGGATTGCCTCACGAAACTTAACATTGGTGACCTGTCCTTAGGGTTGCACTTCTGGTGCGTTAGGTACCTCTTCTTCCTGTGGTTCAACATTCCTCCTAGCCAGACGACCTCTGACTGCCCTTTGTGGAGGCATGATTTGAAAGGCACACTCAAGCACGAGTTAGAAGGAAACTTTTTAGAGATCAAACTCTAACGCACAAAATGAGTATGAAAGAAGTGAGATAATTTCCTAAGTGTTGTAGCCTATTAATTATATATGTGGTGTGCTTCAAACCTATAAATAGGACTCTACATACACAGCTACATAGACTCCCTAGGACTCTTGAACTCTAGGCTCTGATACCAAGTTTGTCACGCCCCGAGCCTACACCCAAGGTGAGATTGGCATTCGAGAATCATTGTTGGCCCTACGCGAACCCTTGGCCTGACTTACTTACTCGTTGGAAGACTTAAATTATGAAGAAAAATACTTGTAAAAGTAAACTGAACTACTGAATAAACACTTAGAATGTATCAAGATAACATTCACTAGCCAAGAATGGCAACTCAAGTCTCAACTATTAAAACAAGTAATAGAATCTCAAGAACAAATGTCTGACTGTCTATAAAGCCTCTAAACAACTCAGATGGATGTCGGGACAAGACCCACGACATCCTAAGTAACTAATAATAATACTGAAAGCAATAAAAGGGATCCTTCATAAAGTAAGGAGGCTCACCACAGACTCTGAGTACTCAACTGGATCAACGATGAGCTGGATGTTGATCTTGGTTACATGTGTTTGCATCATAAAAAGATGCAGGCCAAATGACATTAGTACATTGAATGTATGAGTATGCGAGGGGAATTCTAAAAAAAGACATAGGCTTGAAAGGAAGTAAAAAACATACCTGACTCAACTCAACTCAACTTAAATGAACTCATTTCAATATAAAGTAGTTTAAAACATGTGCAATATAAAGAAAAGTTGTTTAAAACATGAATGTCATCTCTGTGTAGTTTGGAAATACACTAATACTCTGTATATATGCAAAGATACAATTATAACTCTGAACTATATGTAAAAATATATCTAAACTGTGTATATAAGAATACTATTGCTTTTGTGGGAGTTTCTCTAACCGACAACCATTAATTAATAGCAATTTTGATGATACAACATTTTGCCTACGCTACCAGGGTCGTCCTATACCTTGTCGAGGGTATAGAACCTGACTTCTAAGTGGATCCACTAGTCTATGCTATAAAGCACTAAAGGAATCAACTAAAAAGTATGAACCTTTTCTACCCATGGTGGCTACATGGTTCATGGGGGCAGAGAGTTGTTTGAACTCTCCCTCATATTGGTGGCCAATACTACTCCCAAAATATGATACTAGCTCTTATGTTTAAAAACATACTTCTTTGTATGATTTGAGATAATTGCTTAAAAACTTAGCTCAAAGGCTATCTTAGAAATCAAAGTATCCCCTCTTGCTTAATTATGAAAGCATTTACTCTTTTTTGAAAACTAGCTCAAAGGCTCTTTGGAAATCAAGGTTTCCTTTTCTTGTTTTAATGTGAAAACATTTTAAATTCTTTAGGAATACATAGTCCCCATATACTATTTGAAGAGATGAATTTCATTCTTTACTCTTTACTCTTTACATAACTTGAACTTTAATTCTTAAAATAAAGTTAAAAGCAATTGCAATAGACTTCGTAAAAGGACTCTAACAACTTCCTAGACTTGGCTCTTAATTTTCCTTGAATTTGAATATATGGATTCAAGGTTATGATTCATGTTTCTTGACAATTTCTAGATGTTTAGAAATCATTTAGAGTAGTTAGAATCAATATGAAGTGTTAGTACACTTTAGAAGGACTTAAACGGGCTAAATGATGAAAAATGGGTGGGGGCAGACGACCCCGGCGCGTCATTGGCGCGCCGCGCCATCCCCTAAGTTACTGGGGCTCATTTCAAGTGCACTGCAGGTGCGCCGCCCCAGCCTCTCTGGCGCAGATGGGGCGCGCCTAGCCAGACCCTCCTCAGGTGTATCTGATGAATTTTTCTTCCCGATTTCTAACCTTAATTCGATTAAACCCAATTCCTTTTCTCAATAACTTCTTAGATTCAGATACCCAAAACATGTACACTAGAGTCTAACTCAAAACAAATCTTAACATAGCTAAAATATCTCAAGAAACCCCGTCAATCCCATATAAGTTCAAGAATGATAACAATTCAAGAACACAACTCAAGAACATCAAATTCTCAATCTTTTTGGACGAAAATAACGCAAAATTAAACATGTTTGGAGCGTGGGTGAACTAACCCAATGCTATGTGATCTTACATACCTTGTAGGATTGAATCCTTGACAAAATCCACAGTCAAACTTGAACGTTCTTGATGATATTTGCCTTTTCTCCTTCTTCCTCCTTGTTTCTCCTTTCTCCAAGCCCTTGCGTAGTTTTCCAATTTTCTAAACTGACCAAATTCTTATTTGACCCCAATTAAACTCCTAAAACGGATCAAAATAATTAGGTAAGGAAAAGACTAAAATACCCTTCCAAAATCCAGTTTTAGACTTTCCTTATTTGAACAGCCCAACTTCAAATGGTCATATCTCACTCATACGAACTCGAAATCACGCAAACAACATTGGAAAAATTATTCCAAGACATTTCTACGATATCTAAAAACACATCTAACTCATCCTGATCTAGGATTTATGGTTGTTTGAAGTTGACCAAAAATACAACTTAACATACTTAACAAATTTTCTAGGTTTTTATATTCTTTCCAAAAATGACTATTTCCACTTTTAAACTTTTTTCTAGCTCTTTCTAGTTACGGGGTGTTACAAAAATGATATAGTTTAGGCATTAATATATTAGGAAAAATACTAGAATACCCTTCAAAATAACTACCGATCACTATCTACGATTTGGACCAATGATCTATAGGTCCTTTTACGGACCATACTGGTCAACCGTAGAGAGTGGTTAGAGACTCTTAATTTGGCCAACATTCAATGAAACCCATGTACGACTTATAGGTCTTCCTATAGACAGTACATGTTAACCACATAACTAACTTTATACTTTAAAATTTCACTAACTCTGGGGATGACCTACGAGACCTATCTACGACTCGTACATGGAATAATAAACCATCTTGGTGAACATGACAAAAGGATATTGGGACTTGTTTTGAAAAAATAATTTTCACACTTCCTACGGTAACCATGTATGGCTCGTAGAAGTTTCTATGGTCCATAGATAGGACCTGTAGACACAAACACTAGCCCAAAAACTGCATTTTTCTCCCTTTCCAAATTCGAGGTGTCACAATATCTCCCCCTTAGGAACATTCGTCCTTAAATGAAACTGGAGACATTATAAAGAGGGTAGCAAGAAGATCTAACAGCCCAACAAAAATACAACTTCATAAAAACACATAACCAAGGATAAATCATCAACTCCAAGCTCAAACATATTTAAAACATTATTTCAAAGGGTATACATGAAAATCACACTTAAATGCATATAATCATGACAATCAAGCAACCTCATTTTCGTTAAAAGCAAGCTTTCATGAGCATGCATGCATAAGGAAATATGAGGATGACTAAGAAATAAGGATGCACCATGAGGAACTAAATATATCAAGCTAGAGTGGTGTTAGAGGGAAAGAGATGAGGGTATCAAGACATCATATTAGTCTTGGTTTCCTAAGTAGCACCCTTAAATAATGTATTCCTCCAAAGAACCTTTACGAAAGCAACTATTTCTCAACTTTGGAACTTGCCGGTCCAAAATCTCAACCGAAACTTCTTCATAAGAAAGATCCTCTTTGACTCTCAACCCTTTCGATGGAACAATGGATTTCGGATCTCCAATGAATTTCTTTAACAATGAGACATGGAAAACCGAATGTACCAATGCCAAATCATTAGGCAAATCAATTTCATAAGCTACTTTACCAATACACCTCAAAATCTGATATGGGCCTACATAATTGGGACTAAGCTTCCCTTTTGTTTCCAAACCTCATCACACCTTTCATGGCTGAGATTTTCAAGTAGACCCAATCATGTACATAAAAATCAAGGTCTCTCCTTTAAATATCGGTATAGGACTTTTGTCGATTTTGAGCTATTTTCAACCTTTCTCTAATAAGCCAAATTTTCTCCATGGCCCCATATATAAACTTAGGACCTATGAAGGCAACCTCACCAACTTAAAACCAACCTATAGAAGATCTACACCTCCTACCATAAAGATCCTCAAATGGAGCCATACCAATGCTTGAATGGTAGCTACTTTTGTAAGAAAACTCAATGAAAGGCAAATGGTCATCCCAATTTCCCTTAAATTTAATCACATAAGCTCTCAACATATCTTTTAAAGCTTAGATAGTGCGCTCCGCTTTTTCATAAGTTTAAGGGTGAAAGGTTGTATTAAGATTAACAATAGTACCAAGGCCCCTTTGGAAATATTTCCTAAATTGAGAAGTAAATTGGGTACTCCGATTGGAGATAATGGATAAAGGCACTTAATGAAACCTAACCATTTCCCTCAAGTACAACTTAGCATAGTCCTCCGCCAAATAAGAAACTTTGATGAGAATGAAATGAGCCAATTTTGTCATTCGATCTAGAATAACCCAAATCAAGTCATGTTGCTGCCGGGTGCGGGGTAAACCGACAATAAAATACATATTCAAATCTTCCTACTTCCAAGTAGAATACTAATATCTTGGGATAAACCTCCTAGCTTTGGATGCTCAACTTTTACTTGTTGACAATTAGGACACTTAGCCACAAATTCCGTAATACCCTTTTTCATCACATTCCACCAATATACCTCCCGCAAGCCATGGTACATCTTGGGGGCTCCTGGGTGAATGGAATATCGAGAACTATGGGCTTCCAATAAAATTTACTCCCTGAAATCATCAACATTGGGAACACACAAACGATCTTGATACCGAAGTACACCATCTCCCACTTGGTAGAAAGAGTTAAAAGACTTTTTAAGAACCATTTCCTTCAATTCCACCAAAATCGGATCGAGACCTTACTTGGCCTTCACATATGACACAAAAGATGATTTTGCACCATTATGTATGATAACACCGCCTTTGGTGGAGTCAACCAAATGAACACCCAATCAGGCCAATCTATGAACATCTCTAACCAACTCAGTTTGATCATCCTCAATATGAGTGACACTTTCCATTAATAACCGACTAAGAGCATCTGCCACCACATTCTCCTTGGCGAGGTGATAAGAGCCACTTAAGTCATAATCCTTTAGTAAATCATATCACCTTCTTTGGCAAAGATTTAGATCATTTTGCTTAAAAACATATTGTAAACTTTTATGGTCGGTAAAGACAATAACATGAACACCATATAAGTAATGCCTCCAAATCTTTAAGGTAAAAACAACTACTGCTAGTTTTAAATCATTGGTGGGATAGTTCTTTTCATGAATCTTAAGTTGTCATGAAAGATAAGCAATAACTTTCTCATTTTGCATAAGGACACATCATAGACCAACTCTTAAAGAATCAAAATAAACCACAAACCCATTGGATCCATCTTGTGAAGTCAACATGAGAGCAGAGGTAAGTCTATCCTTCAATTCTTGAAAACTCTTTCCACACACTTCAGACCATATGAACTTAACCTTCTTTTAGGCTAATGTTGTCAATGGAGAGGCAATCGAAGAAAACCCTTCCACAAACCTTTTATAGTAACCGGCAAACCCAAGAAACTTCGAATATCCAAAGGGGATAGAGGTCTAAACCAACTCTTAACCACATCTATCTTCTTAGGATCTACCTCAATACCCTGATCGAAAACAAAGTGACCCGAAAGAGCAACGAATCTTAGCCAAAACTCACGTTTACTAAACTTTGCAAAGAGTTGTTGGTCCTTAAGGACTCACAACACAATTCTCAAATGATTGGTATGCTCATCCTCGCACCTTGAGTAAATCAAGATATCATCGATAAACACAATCACAAACACATTTAGGTATTGTCTAAACACAAAATTCATCGTATCCATAAATGTGGCTGGAGAATCGGTCAAACCAAAAAACACATTACCAAAAATCATAATGAGCATACAAAGTTTGAAAGTTCGTCTTCAGAATGTCATCTTCCTTCATCCTTAATTGGTTATAACTCGACCGGAGGTCAATCTTAGAGAAGTAACTCGCTCCTTGTAGTTTATCAAACAAATCATTTATCCTTCGAATAGGATATTTGTTCTTAATGGTAATCTTGTTCAGTTGCAGGTAGTCAAACACATGCAAAGTGAACCATCTTTCTTTCGAATAAACAAAACTGGAGCACCCTATGGAGAGATACTCGATCAAATGAAACCCTTATCCAAAAATCTTTCAATTACTCTTTTAACTTTTTAAGTTCTAACGGAGCCATACGATAAAGAGGGATAGATATAGGTTGCGTATCTAAGAGGTGGTCAATACTGAAGTCTATTTCCCTTTTGGGATGAACACCGAGTAATTCATCGAGAAAAATTTCCTGAAACTCATTAACAATCGGGACCGACTTAAAAGTAGGGATTTCAGAATCTATATATACAAACCTTAGTCATTTTTCTAGCTTAAATATAAGAAACAAACTGACCCTTAGGCATGGAATTTCACCTTTTCCACTCTAGGATGGGTTTATTTGGAAACTGAAACTTGACTACTCTGGTTCTACAATCTATAGAAGCATAACAAGAATTCAGCCAATCCATACCAAGAATAATATTAAAATCTAACATATCAAGCTCTATAAGATCAATATAAGTGACTTTATGGGATAAGGAGATGGGAAACTTTCTAAAGACTCTCTTAGCCACGATAGAATCACCAATAGAAGTAGAGACATAAAAAAGGTCTAACAAAAAATTCAGAGAAGCATCAAATCTCATATACATATATGGCATCACAAAGAGAAGGTAGCACAGGGATTAAGAAAAGTATAAACATCAAGATGGAAGATTTCAACATATCGGTAACCACACCAGGAGAACCCTCTTGATCATGACGAAGGGTAAAGTTCAGCCAGTGATGGTTATCTCTTTCATGAATAGATACTGAGGGACAATTCCTTATCTTATGATCTATCTTGCCACAACCAAAACATGTATCGGAATCGGCTAGGCCTTTACCCTAATGCTTTCTTCCACATCTAGCATAAATAGACAATGAAGATCCACCACTATTTCCTCCTTGAGGTTTTGGGTAAGACACCCTATCTTTGTTGAATTTAGGAGCAACATCATTGGGGGAACCTTGATAGGAAAACCTTTGTCGAGAGTTAGAACGACCAGGTCCATCGAACCTCGAATGTGAAAAGTCACTATCATTGGTCCTTACCTTCTTTATCTCCCTAGATCTTTCCTTAAGTTTCTCCTCTTCTATTTATTGAGTATAGACCATTACACGAGAGATGTCCATGTCATTGGTGAGCATAGTGGTACGACATTTTTTGACAGCCATCTCAAACACTCTCAAAATAAACTTGCTCATCCTTGCCCTAGGATCAACAACCATAGTAGGAGTGTATCTAGACAATTGTGTGAACTTTAAGGCATACTCCTTCACACTCATATTTTCTTGATGAAGATTGATTAATTCAAGTACATTTACCTCCTTGATCTTAAGGGGACAGAAGCTATCAAGGAAAGAAACCTTAAACTTATCCCAATCAAGAGGAACCACATCTGTCTCCCTCTCTTCCTTTCATTGGTTGAATCGCACTTGAGCAACACCCTTAATTTAATAAGCGGCCAATTCTTTCTTTTCCATAGGCGTCACTCCTATGATCATCAACACCTTATACATCTCATCAATAAATTCTGGAGGATCTTTCTCAACCTTGGAACTATGAAATTTGGAGGATTCATTCTAGTGAAGTCTCTCACTCTAGTTGTTGTCGTACCCAAATTTGGGTTCATAGGGACCACAACCTCCCTATTGGCTTGAGTTTTCATGGCTTGATCTAATATTTGAAAAGCAGCCCTAAAATCTGTATTAGTCAGTTATTTGGCCAAAGGATTGGCTGGTTATTGAGGAGCTCCTGGAGGAGCTTCTCATTCCACACTCTCAACTGCATTCCTTTTAATATATGCTCTTCGAGCGGCCATATTCTAAAAAGCATCGGACAAGAATTAGAAGAGAAATATATAGAGTTAAACTATATCGCATGATTTTAGAGTGATGAAAGAAGTGGAGTTTCTAAACATCTTATAGTCTCTTATTCATAAATGTGGCGCGATTCACACTCATGAACAAGACTCTACTCGGTGTGGCTTATGAGACATCCTAGGATGTTTCTAAACATTGTGCACTGAATAACAAGTTTGTCATGACCCAAAGTAGACCTTAGGCATAACATGGCATATAAGACCCCAAGAAGCCCTGCACAAGCCGCTTAACGTACATCATACTAGATAATAGAAGTAAAGAGTTCAAAAGTAGCATTTCATATAAAAGAATTTAACAAAAATGGAAGTGTAAACATAAGTCTCAAAGGCATCTATTATATCATAAGGAAAGTGATTGGGATATAACTCATACATCACATACAAAGTATGAAAAAGAATCTTCGCCCTCAGATCAAGAGGACTCACCAATCTTTAAAGCTCAAATGAATCAACTAGCCACGAGTATGGGGAATAGGAGCATCGAACCCTACATTAGTGAAAACATGTAGGCACAAGTATTCATTAGTACATGGAATGTACCAAGTATAATAGAAATGCATAAGAGTTATGAAATCATGCTAGGAGGACTTTATATGGCATGTAATGACCAAGCTAAATAATAAAAATAACATGTTAGAAATCATAAGTCACCATCATGGTCAATGCAAGCTAAACATATTATAAAACACCTGTGAGATACTTAAGAAAGTAACCTTAGTTATTATCATCAGAAGCTTGCTTTTAACCGACATAGACCATGTGAAATATAACATAGAATTCCATGTCTATCCCATACTGAAAAGAGATGTACTCACTTTCCAAGGTAAGAACCATAAGCTTGAGCTTAAACGGATCCACTCTATAATATATATCTAAGACAAACCTATGGAGGCACATAGTTATAAGACATGGGTAATCGTCGCTAGTCAAATCAGTGCTAAGCATAAATCCCCCAAAATAGTCATTAATTTTAACTTGTCTTACTATCCATGGAAAGACACAGTTAAGTAGTCAATCCAAGCTAGAGTTCATATAGTACAGATCCTTAATCTTGATTCAATTTTGGGAGAAAATCTTTCAACCTTATAAATCATTTTTTGTGAGAAAACCTTTCACAATCATGTATTGAGTAGTATATGAGAAATCATTTCACAACAGCAACAACACCGTTGCTTTAATCTCAAAGCAACCTTAAATAAATTACATAAATTTCATAAAGAAACATGCATATCTTCATAAATGCATCTTTCATAGTTCATAAGCTTCATAATGTGATCAAATCTAAAAAGCATGGATCATGCAAGGGTTCATGTGAATTGACTTAAAAACATGTAATTACTTTAATTCATTCATAAAAAGATAGAAAACAATCAATTGGATCATAATTAAAAGAACCCATCAGATTGAATAAAACTCTAATTTAATTAGGAGATTGTAACTTGTAAAATTGGAGGATTTGGGAACCCTATGGAGGAAAGGACTCCATAGGTAAATACTATCATACCTTGATGTCAAAATCCCACAATGATTGGGAATTAAAGAGTTCTAGTTGAGCCCTAGTTCTTCTTCTTCTTCTTATTCCTTAGTCTTGACAGAATTTGGGAGGATGGCTCTGGTTAGTTTCAGGGAATTTGGAAATGATTTGAAAAGTGGTTAGTTTAGGGCTTAAAAACATTATATAAGGCTTAGGGTGTAAGGAAAAACGACATAGTTTAGGCATTAATCGATTAGGGAAAAGACTAAAATTTCCTTCAAAATAACAGTCGACTACTATCTACGGTTTAGACCTACAGTCTGTAGGTCCTTCTACCGACTGTACTGGTCAACCATAAAAAGTGGTTAGAGACTCTTAATTTGGCCAACATTCAACGAAAATCATGTCCAACTCGTAGGTCTTCCTACGGACTGTACATGTTTATCGTAGAACCAAATTTACACTTTAAAATTTCACGAAGTCTGGAGCTGACCTACGAGACCTATCTACAACTTGTACATGGAATGACGAGTTGTCCTAGTGAATTGTAAAAGGGTACTGGAACTTGTTTCGAAATAATTATTTTTGCACTTCCTACAGTTTCCATCTACAGCTCATAAAAGCTTCTACGGTGTGTATATGGGACCCGCAGACATAGACACCAGCCTAAAAATTGTATTTTCCCCCATTTCCAAATATGATGTGTTGTAAAATTCAACACAATGATCCCAATCTTCTTAAAATTGAAAATTTTCATCCCTATGCTATTTGAATCATGATATATTCACTCATGTTTCACAATATACTCAGTCCAATGAGCTTATGATATACCCTTAATGGATAATGAAATCACCATACGTCATGCATATTCTCGCATCAGATTTCTCGAATGATTGGTGCTTATGATTTTTCTTCTATAATCCCTTTTGTTGATCCTGTTTTGGTGTTGATAGTAGTTGTGAGTTGGTTTAGATAAGTGGGTAGATGACTATTATGGTGAAGATTATAGTAGGCTTATTCTATATAAAGCTTTTAGTGTGGAGGAAGACCAAAATGAAGCTTGGTTATATGTAGTATCTAGATGAAAATATTTGGTATATGTTGCGCATTAATTAATAAATTCTTAGTTGGTATAGATAATAAGAAGGTTAAAAATTTGTAGAAAAATTGGTTACCTAGAAGTCTATGAAGTGGTTATAGTAATAGATTTGAATAAGGTGTTGATATAAATATGGATAAAGCACTAAGCGCTCCTTAATTAGAATTGGAGGTTTGTTGAATGTGTTTGTAATAAGAAGTAGTATTCTTGGGATAATAGTCCCTATACATATATAGAACATGAATATTGTAGTTTAGACTAGTATGATCATCTTTTGTGCAACACCTTGTGACTTCGAGTTAGGCTTAAAGATGATAAGAGAATGCATTTAGATTCAAACCTTTGTAGGAGTAAACATGCGTACCATTGTGAGGAGCTATATATTGTAACTAATTAAGTGTGGTATTCAGAAGAAGGAGTGTAATTGACAAGTGTTCTAAGTTTTGAAGTTATTAGTCATATCGCTTAAGGCATAGTAGTCCTATTTTTGTTTTATGCCAAGGTACCCGTGTTTCATATCAAACACCTTCAGATAACTCATGTTCAAATATATAGCACTCATACTTTATAAACCCATGTCGGAGGACTCAGATACTTAAGACTCCGTTTATGTTTCATATTAAGATGTTTCATGTGAAACATCCTCGTGATTATTTTTCCAAAATGTTATGAGGAATTTTGATGAGAACATTTGAGATAATAGCCTTCCTCCTATGGTGATTCTTAAAATATATATGTCATGATCTGTAAGCTAGTTATTTTATGCAAACGTTCGTGCCTTGTGTGTCGTAGTGAGTTCCAAACTCATAGTATAAACCAACTCCACTTATGTTGGTAGGAAAGTTCAGAAGTCATACAGATAATAAGATTTTATCCTTTCTATTCTAGTCCAACTTGAACATCATTTAAAGACGAATGATCCCAAGTGTGAGATATTGTAATACCCCAAAATTTATATTATAAGTTAAGATCCGAATATTCTTTGTATTCATATAGACTCGTACCAGATGATTCCTAGTTTTTCATGTGCATTAAGGTTCATTACCAAGTGTAGGAAGTGCGTCGAACGTGATTTAGGGTCATTAGGGACCTCTAGCACTAAGCCGAGTTCAAAACCATTTTTACTCGCAAAGTTTTTCCATAAAATAAAGTAAGAGACAACTTAAAAAAGCTATATCTCTTGTAATAAAGAGCTAGATAACCCATGTACTATCAAATTAAATGTCTAACAATCTTCTTTCCAATGCCACAAAGTTTACATCAATCGAAATTTTAAGTAAAACATTATGAACATTTTACCAGAGACACTTCAATTTGATATTTCAGTATCAATTCCAATGAACTGGAAAATACCAGTCATAAAGGCATTTACGGGTCATAGTGTCAAGTCATAAAATGGTATAAGAGGCTCCAAATTTACACCTGAATTCCATATATCCAATTCATGAGTCTCGAATCATTTTACGGGTTGTAAAAGAATTGATAGATAATGTATATTACCTATATATCATGTATATCATCTATATATTAAAAAATTCATATATATCATAAAATGTTGTTTTTTTTCTCACTTTTCACCCCTTTGTATACCCCCCAAATCCCCCTAAAAGCTCTCTTCAACCCTACTAAGTTTTGGTCAGTATTTCTCATGATCTTATACATATATCCTTGAATTTCTACAAGATTCTAACACCAAATCCTCTTCCTATCTCTAGTGAATATCAAGAATTCAATTGTACAGTTCAAGACTTGAATTTCGAGTAAGTCCATCAAGAATTCTTCCTTCCAAATCAAGGTAAGCATATTCTCATAATTTCATAGTAATTTTAATATATAATTATGTATCCTAAGCAAGAATCTACCATCGAAATATAGAATTTTTAAAAAACAAATCCAATAATTTCACGAAAGGGTTTTTTGATCGTTCTTCATCAAATTAGGGTTCTTCTTCAAAATTCATGGAGTGTTGAAGGTATGTAAGCCTGTCATAGTGAGGTAGTAAGTTTTTCCTCATGCCCTACATATATAGTTTCACTTAGTAAGATCAAAGCTAAGGTTTTTATCTGAAGTCCATGATATCCGAATTCCTCCATTTTTAATGTGCTCATTGTTGATTTTATTGTTGAAATCATTATACTCTATATTGTTGAGAATCTTTAATAGATTTAGGGTTTATGCTATTCTAACACATGATCCCTTCTTAGCTAAAGTTATTATCTTGTCATATTGATTTCTTTTGTCTTTTTTCATGTGTAGAATACATTTCATGTTTTAAAGATGTTTTTCAAGAAAGAGTTCAAAAATATATATTTTTGCTTCAATTTTATTATTTTAGAATAATTTCAAGAAGTGTTAAAAGTGTTTTAATAAAGTATATTTTGTTTCAAGTGCATTACTTTAGAATATATTCAAGAAAATATATTTTTGCATCAAGATACAGAAAGAAAGTATAGACAGTTTCTTAAAGAAAGCATGTTCGGCTTTAAAAAAACCATATCTTTATTTTGAGAAAGTACAATTAGTGTTTCATAAAACAATAACCTTTTAAATCAAATCTAGTACAATTATACAGAAGCCTTTTTTGAGTATTATGTCAAGATAGAGAATATTAGTTTTCCCTAAAGTGAGACATTTTTCCTAAATGGGACATAATACAGTTATTTAGAATTATTTGTATTATTTTTTTAAAGTAGTAAGGATTTAGATAATCCAAACCTTATAACTGTGCCTCCATCGTAGGATAGGATTGTGTTATTGATTCAAGTGACTCCTTAGAAAGTCCTGGGTAAGGGCGGCTCAGATATTGGATCCAATATTTAAATTCATCCTTTTACCCTAGCAAGGTATAAAATGACTCTAACAATGTGTGCAAGATAGTATATCATCATGATGCTCAAAGTGATGGTTGTCGGTTAGAGAAATCTTCAAGAAAATTGAAGTTATATTATATTAAGTATTTTTTATTATTGATTATATTCAGTTTCGAAGTGTTTTTGTTAAAGCATGTTCATGTTTTACTATTTAGTTGACCTTTTTTGTCACGACCCAAAGTATACCCTAGGTGTAACATGGCTTATAGAACATCAAATGGCCCTACCCAAGCTACTTAATTTATCATACAAGATAATAGAAATAAACATTTCAAGAGAAGCATTCTCATATCATAAAATAGTTTGGCCAAGCGGAAATCGAAATAGTCTCAACAATCCATCTAATACATCAAAAGAAGTGGTTGGGACGTAATTCATAAACCACATACAATGTCTGAAAACTGAAATTAAAAAAAAATCTATAAAAGTGTCTTGGTCCTCGGAAAATGAGGACTCCCCAATCTCTCAATCAACAAAAGGGATCAACTAGACACAAGTATGCAAGGTAGGAGTGTTGGACCCTACATTAGTGAAAAAATGTAGACCATTAGTACATAGAATCTACTAAGTATGATAGCAATGCACAGACATTATGAAACCATGCTAAAAGAACTTTACATGACATGCAATGATCAAGCTAAAAGATAAGATAAGAGGTTAGAAAAAACAAGTTGTAATCCTGGTCAATGCAAGCTTAGCAAATTTAAAACACTTGGTGAGATACTTTGAAAGTAACCTAGTTTATTATTATGGGATATTTACCTTTAACTGACATAGACCAGGTGAGCTAAAACATGGAATCTAGTGTCTATCCCACTGTGAAAAGAGATTTCCCACTTGCCAAGGTAAGGACCATAAACTTCTAGCTTACATGGATCCACTAGGTAAGACATCCTATGGGGGCACGTAGTTAGGGGACAAAGAGATTGCTACTATAGACCCAAACTCTACTAATAGGAGAGGCTACATCTCAATATCCTCTCAGTGCTAAGTAAAATCCCATGAAATAATCATTTATCATACTCATTTCATCATCCATGGAAAGGCAAAATTAAGCTATCAATCCAAGCTAAAGTCATTTAGAATAGCTCCTTAAATCTTGATTCAACATAGGGTAAGAAAACCTTTAAACCTTATGAATCTTATATGAGAAAAACTTTTACAATTTCATTGATACTTTCATCTTAAAACCATCATCAAATCATATGCATCAATTTCATAAAAACATGCATATCTTCTTAAATTCATATTTCATAGTTCAGAAGCTTCATCACGTGTTCATAGTCAAAAATCATGAATCATGCATAAATTGATATAATTCAACTCAAAATTATGTAAATACTTCAATTCATGCATTAGAAGATAGAAAACAACTAAATGAATCATAATTAAGAAGAACCCATGAAAATTGAATAAAACCCTATCTTTGAATTGAGAATGGAACTTGTACAATTGGAATCTTTGGGGACCCAATGAAAGAAAGGACTTCATAGGTGAATACTAACAGACGATCAAAGCCCAAAAGCTATGGTGAATTGGAGACCTAGAAGTGAAACTCTAGCTACTTCTTCCTTAGCTTGAGATAGAAATTTGGGGGGGGGGGGGGGGGGGGAACTTGGAAGAAATTTGGGATTTAGAAGAATAATTTCAGAATGGATAGTTTAAGGACTCAAAATACTTATATAGAGCTTAGAATAAGGGTCAAAATAACATAGTTTAGGTATTAAAAACATAGGGAAAATACCCTAAAACCCCTTAAAAGATAATTGTTGACTCGATCTATGGGTGTGACGTACCGTAGAAATTCCTATGGTCTATACTGGTCAATCGTAGACTAAGTACTGGAGCCCTATAATCAAGCCAACTTTGGCGAGACTAGTCTACGACCTGTAGAACCTTCTACGGTCCATAGATCCCAATCGTAGGACTCAACTTTGACCCTAAAAGTTCACGAAGTCTGAGACCTTTCTATGAGACATTTGATGTATCGTCCTAGTCGATCGTAGAATGAGATACTGAAACTTGATTTTCCCAAAAATTCAACCCACTTTCTACGGATGCCTTCTATGATTCATTGAAGCTTCTACAATCCGTAGACTGGACCTATAGAATACAAACAGCAGCCAAAAAAAGTTTTCTTTTCTTTTTCAAAAATCTAATGTGTTACAATATCTCCCACTTGAGAACATTTTTCCTCGATTGGGACTCAAGCTACAATAAAAAGATTAGGGAAAAGAGATCTAACAACCTTATATGAATGTCTGAGTATCAAATAAAAACAACTAAATTAAATAAAGAAATAGTATTAAACAAAGGTACTTAAATAAATTACAACTTAGTAGTATAATATTACCTTCTGCATATTTGATATGAATGTCATTCCTTCACAATTATGAAGATCAATTGAATGTTGCAACTATTTCATGAACCATGTAAAAGTCCTTTTATTCTATTTGTCTACCACAACCCAAGCTAAAGGGTAGAAAAGTTCATATTGTCTTGACCAACAACAAGTAATACTTGTCCCTTAGTCTTTCCTTTAAGAAATGTACCATCTAACCCAATAAATGGTCTTAACTCTGCCTTTAAACCCAACATTATTTCTGAGAAGCGGGTATGCATCCTAAGAAATTTTCTCTTATCAATAGATAGTGCCCCCTTAGACAAATTAATGACAGCGTTAGACCCTTAATTACAACTCCTCAATTCAGTAGTATAACCCTCTAGTTTATTGTAAGAGTTTACCAAGCTACCATCAAGAGTTTCTAGTATCTCCCTTTTAGATCTCTTGCACTTGGCTTCACTTATATTTAACTAAAATACTCTATGTAAGTCAACCTTCATTTCTTTAACCTTGTACTTAGGGTCACTTTGCAATTGCTACTTCAACTACTGAGTTATTATTGTATAATCAATTAAAGAGTTGTCATATATTGTTCCACACTCTATATGATCTACTAGGGTTTTGACACTAACCCCAGGAGTGGTCAAATCCACATAAATTTAACATACAAATGGACAACCTTCACCATCACATTTATATCTCAATCATTATTTATCACTCTTCACCACAACTAGTTCTACCTTCTTAGCCATAGCATGAAGTTTGCAAAATTATTTTGCTTTTGATATGCCTTTAAATGTCATACCCTTAACGATCTACTTATAATCTTGCAAACTATCAATTATATTTATTTTAGTTTTTGTAACAAAATGTTTGAATTCATCAGTATCATAATCTGAAGAGCTAAACATCATTCCATTATTACTATCACTTTCACTACAGTTTGTGCCTTCATTAACTATTTGTAAAAGTAAAAATAATCCATCATATATGACATCGGTAGCTTGTGCCTTCATTAACTATTGCTAAAAGTAAAAATAATCCATCATATATGACAGTATCAGGTACATCAACATCTAATTAACAGCCATCAATAGCAAACAAATGAATGAATTTATAATCCTCATAGATAAAAGATGATAGTGTCTTCAAAATATTTTGCAGAAGAACCAAGTACAATAAGTTGTTGCACACTTATAAAACCTAATTTATTTGCTTACTCATTAACTAAGTCAATAAAGATATATGATCAGGATCATAACTACTCCAATAATAGATCTATCTCTTATTATAATGTGGTTCTGAATTATCAAGTCACTCACTATCATGATGAAAGTAGATGATAATATTAACTATTTGAATAACCTACAAAGATTTAAACAAATTAATTATTACTACGAATTAAATTGTTAAGTATTAAAAATTATTAAATGTTAATGATAAATCAGACTATGAAGAGTTAACATGTCATATTACTACTACATAACATTAAACTTAAGTCAGCAGTCTAGAAAGAGTTAAGTATTTATGTTAATTATTCACTACTAATTAACACATAAGCTAGTGAAATAGTTTAGTCTTGAAGCACAAAGTTAGTTAGTTAGTACTCATATTAGGAAAAAATGGATAGTGGCTGCCTATTAAAGATAAGTTAGCAGAGTTAGCAAGTCATATTTCACTATTAATTATTTGAGTTAACTACACAATACTAATTAACAAATAAGCTACGCGAAATACATAATTATTAAAGCATAAGTTGTCATTTGGTAGAGTGTATAAGAACAATGTAAAATAGGGTACATTAGTAATGCTTGCATTAGTATTTGAGTTAATTACACAATACTAATTAACAAATAAGCTAAGTGAAATATGTAATTCTTAAAGCATAAGTAGTCATTTGGTAGAGTGTATAAGAACAATGCAAAATACGGTGCATTAGTCATGCTTGCATTAGTAGTGCTTGCATTAGTAAGTATTAACATTACTTTACTAACTATTAAGCATTAAGGTTAATTGTATTTGAGTTAATTATGATTCTTTTAATTAATAGATAAGTTAAGTCTTAAAGCACAAGGTTAGTTAGTTAGTACGCACATTAGAAAAAAAAAGAAAATAAAATGAATAGTGTGTAACAACCTGATTCCGCCGTTAGGGAAAATCTAATGGGGTCAGAAAACTTTTTGGTAGTAACTTGGAATTTTCTAACCTAGTCCAGATATAGACGAAATCGAAGTCAGTAAGGCCTAGGCAAATCTAGAAATGAATGAGATATCTAATTATGAATAGGATTGTATGAATGGATAGCTAAGACATTAAGAAACCTATATGACTTTACGAAATTGAATTCGGGCGAGTAGAACTCCTGAAAATGATCTTAGTGTGAACCGATAGTTGTTGAATGTCAAGGGTTGAAGGTGTGTTGTGAAATAGGGGCTTGGAACTCAAATTCCAACATTCTGTCTCCGTGCATCCAACTGTAGTAGGATGGGTCCTGCCGTAGCGGGACAGTCACGACTTAAATAGGGTAAAACCCCCTAAAAATGTTATTTTCTGCAAAAGTTCTTCTTAAGAGCTAAGAAATGACCAATGGCTATTTCTTGAAGGTTTTCCACCTCTTCTAGCACTAAAGGTAAGGGTTTTACTCCCCTAATCCATTTTTTGATCCGTAGAACTTGGGTTCTTGGTTAATTACTATTGGGGGAGGGTTTTAATCGGAAACTAATGGTGGAAAAAGCCCTAAATTAGGTATTAGGATCTTGGGTTTGGGTCTAGGGTTATTGGGTTTGTTATAATGAAGATAATTAGACCTTTGATTGATGATCCTTGTGTATATTAATTGTTTGTAGACCTAGAACAAGCGGAAAGAATCCGAAAAGGGAAGATTCAAGTGCCTTAGAGGATTCAAGCTTGTGTTCGAGGTAGGTGATGGTTGTGATTTCATGTTGGTCTGATATATGTTTGTAATTGCTCATTATAATGCATGTATGTATACGAATGTTGCATTATTGATCACCCTAATCGTAAATAAGGATAATTAAATAATTGTATGCCATGAATCCCCCCTTGTTGTATGATTGTGAGAATATATATTGTGATTGTGATTGCGGTTTGTTGAATGGGCGGGTGTCACGATCCGACACACTAATTGGGATCGATTTCCACGTTCTGGCATAAATATGAGATAGTTTGCCACGTTCTGGCCATATTTCGGCATAAATATTGGTTCAGGTACCACGATCCAGTATGCTAACAGTTTGTGTGTGGTTCCATGAGAAGACCATTGAATTGGGTTTCATGAGAGGACCAATGAATTGGGTTGTGTATCTACTTATGATGATTACGTTCATATCTAATGATGATTGATATTGAAAGATTGTATGTTGCTCTAACTTGATAAACAATGTGTATTATTGAGAACGTGTGATGCTACATTAATCCTGAAAAGCTGACTAATATTGTTTATGTTCAGTATATGCCTGTTTTATAATAATTGTGGTTACTTGCACGTGTTTCACTTATTGGGATAGCCGTGAGATCCTATCAGTACACTGTGGTTGTGTACTGATGATGCACTTGCTTGTTCTTTGTTGACTACAGGGCATCTTCATGCGGCTATTGATAAACCTCAGTTAAGTGACTATTGAGCCTGATTGGATTCAAGGGTGAGCCACTTCTTTTAGGCTCCCATGTATCTTTCTTGTTTAAATCCACTCTTTTCGAACTCAGACTTTTATTTAAGGTGTTGTTTAGTTTTCGGGATTGTATCCCTTGTTCTTAGACTTGTCATTAGTAGAGTTTTGGTACAATGACTTTCAGGTTCTAGGAATTGAATTTTCGCATTAGTTTGGTTAGTTATTTGTTTAAACCTTTGGAGTTTATGGGAACTCTATATAATTTTTGCATTTAGACCTGCTTCTGTATCTTTAAATACCTTAGTTTTTGGTTGAGTTTGTTAGTTTGGGTTGTAGTAATGATTCTCCCATCGGATGGTTAGTGTGAGTGCCAATCACAGTGGTCTAGGTCGTGACATAGTGGCATTCTATTATATATAAGTCAGCAGTCTAGGAAGGGTTAAATCATAAGGTTAGTTAGTTAGTACTCATATTAGGAAAAAAAGAAGAATAATGGACTATGTCAGTCTATTAAAGTTATTAAAGTTAAGTATTCATTTTACTTTACTAACTGTTAAACATTAAAATTAAGTATATATTAGTTAATTATGATTCTTCTAATTAACAAATAAGCTAAACTTAAAGCACAAGGTTAGTTAGTACTAACATTAGGAAAAAAGAAGAAAAAATTGACAGTGACAATCTATTAAAGTTTAAGTATTCATATTACTTTACTAATTGTTAATCATTAAGATTAAATGTTAAAGATCAGTCAAACTAGGAAGAGTTAACAAGTTAAATTACACTAGATAAGCTGAGTGAAATAATTAAGTCTTAAAGCATAAGGTTGGTTAGTTAGTACTCACATTAGGAAATAAGAAGAAGAAAAAAGGGTCAGTGGCAGTCTATTAAAGTAAATTATTTACATTATTTTACTAATTGTTAAGCATTAAGATTAAATGTTGAAGATAAGTCAAACTTGAAATAGTTAACAAGTCATATTAACTAGATAAGCTAAGTGAAATAGTTAAGTCTTAAAGCATAAGGCTAGTTAGTTAGTACTAATGAAAAAGAAGAAAAAATGGACAGTGTTAAGTATTTGAGTTAATTATGATAATTAAAAGATAAGCTAAGTGAAATAGTTAAGTCTTAAAGTATAAGATTAATTAGTTAGTACTCACATTAGGAAAAAAGAAGAACAAATATACATTGGCAGTGGTATTAAAGTTAATTATTCACATTACTTTAGTAACTGAATTAAGCATTAAGATTAAGTGTATTTGAGTTAATTATAATTTTTCTAATTAAAAGATAAGCTAAGTCTTAACTATATAATCCAAGTGGCTAGGGCCCCAAGAACATCAACTATATAATATCAATTGGCTGGCCCCTCCAAAAATATCAACTATATAATATTAGCTTGTCTGGTTCTTATGGATCTACCTAACTTTACAAGATGTCAATAAATAATGAGGAACCCTAACAATTAGAAAAACAAATAGACAAAACGAGAATATAAAGCAATTAATAAATAAAGGAGACGGTAGGCAAAAAAAGAAAGAGATATGATAGTAAACAAGCAATGAATCTGAAACATAATATGAAAAAAAACAAAAATAACATTTCCTTAACATAAAAGTGCATAAACCCCTATCAAATTTTTGAAAATGACACTGAAGTAAAACTCTAAAAAAAAGACCCTTTTTTTTTTAAACAATAAACATGAATAAAACCCTAAAAATCACTACAAAAGAATGATTCTAGACAAATATTATAGATATCAGTGAAATTCAAAACTCAACACCATAAAAAACGACACTATAAATGATATAAAACAAAATCAAACATAAACAACACAAGATTATGTGAGTTGACAAATAAGACGTGGTACCTATGATCGAAGGTTGGATATGTAAGTAGAACCAAAGATTGCATAAGAATAGACAAAGAAGAATCGACGAAGAACACCGGCAAGGTAGGGTTTGTCAATCGCGATTGAGTAGAGAGAATTTGGGGTACTTTTGTTTATTTGGGTGTATTATTAGATGTTAGTAACTGGTGGGTTAGGGGGTTATTTGAGTAGATCTTCTTAATTCCAGGTGGATTTTCTTGTGGGATAAATGCATAGGATGATGTCACGCGTCCAACCATTAGAGTGAAGGACACAAATGATACACTTTTTGGATGGCAGAGACACTAGTGGCCAAATAATATAACAAAGGATATTCGTATATCATTTTTGACAGTTTGAAGGTATATTCGTCCTTTTCCAAAAATAAAATTTCTTCTTGATGCATTATTTTGAAAAGAAGTCATTGGTGATACAAGAGAGGTGCCACAAGTATAATACAAAATATATTGTATATTTTATTTTACCAGAGGGGTAGAGTGATATAAAGTGGATTTCAAAATTCACTAATGGTTATGTGTTTATCCATAAAGGAAGTTTCATAACTTGAAAATAAGCTAAATAAAGCTTGTTGTTTTAAAGTTGGTTTGTGATGAGGTTAAGTGGTTAAGATATGTCGTCTTAGTGAATATTTCAATATAAATAAAACCACCATCTTTTTAGTTTATATATTGTGGTTGCCAAACAATAATATAGTTGTTGTGACAAAAATATTTTTTTCAATGACATGCAAAATTAGATACATGTGTTGAGATGTGATAAAACAACTGCTATGATATTAAAGTATTTATGTAAATTATGTGTAATCAGAGAAAAAAAGATTAATTCATAGACTAAAAAAGAAACATTAAGGGGAGTGAGACTTTTGTCAATTTGAGAAGATTAACAATGATAATAATCAAACTATGCGATTAGAGATCCCAGAAATTAGTTTTATATGGGTACTAACAAGTTGTTAGTTGATAAGTAAGTATTATGAAATTATGTCCCTCCTATGATATGTGAATAGAGTACAATGTTGCAAGACAAAGTGAAGTTGAATTATACCCTTAAACTAAATCATATCCTTTATAGGTGGTGCATTTCTCTACAAAATACACTTGATGATTAGACCTATGTCAGTGTGGAGTGGTGCCATTCCTATGAAAATGTGAAAAATTTCTAGAGCATTCATGAATATCTGGACACGAGTATGGCCTCTTAGCTCAATATCATGATAATAACAAAGATTGTGCGAGTATGATGTGATAAAATAAGACCATGAGCTTAGATAAGAAATCTTGATTTATAGAAGTTCTAAACTTCACCAATTGTTTTGTAAGTTATATCTTATTTTATCTAGGTCTAGCTCACAATCTACTAACACCAAATTTGATTCATTACACTCATTTGTGAAAATCCCCCAAAATTTCTTATTTCAGTGTATTCCATAATATTCCTTTTGAGATATGTAGAAGATTATTGAGAAAATGAGTCTACTATCTCAAAAAAAAAAGTATTCATAGTATTATCTAAGGTATACAGATGAAAGATCGAAAAAGAAACAAAGACAAAGGAGCTACAAGAGCAGCGGACCCTAAACCCTAGCAGCAGCCATGTCTGCACACATTTCTCCCCGGCCTCTAGTTGTGGGAGAGAAAAATGCTAATCCTAATCAACAAACATCCTTTGCTACTCTATTAACCACAAATAAAGCTGCCCAAAATTTGACAGTGTCACGATCCAGACCGTCGTGATTGGCAGCCACACTAACCGTCCGGTGGAAGAACCACTACTATAACCCAAACTAAGCAACTAAACCAAAACTAAGACAATTAAGTTATGGAAGCAAGTTAATTAACTAACAAATGCAGAAATTTAATACCTAGAACATGAAAGTCAATGTACTAAAACATCTAACAAATGATCCAAGTCTAAACAAGAAGGGATATATCCCCAAACTAATGAACTAATCAACTAACTAGAACAATTATCTAAGTTCGAAAATGATAGACATAAACGAAAGAGAATCATATGGCAGCCCAGAAAAATTGGTTCACCCTTGAATTTGAAGCAACGATCACTGATCTTCTAAGCGAGGTCTGTAAATAGTCGCGTGAAGATGCCATATACTCAACAAAAATAAGAGCAAGTGCAGAATCAGTACACAATCACAGTGTACTAGTAGGATTACACGGCTATCCCACTAGTGCAACTTAAACAAGTCAAACAACATTATAATCACATGCATACATATCAACATACACAATATCATCAACATTTACAAACAACGAACAACTTCATATTTTATGTCAAATCATTGGTCCTTTCATGGAACCCAAAGCCAATCAATTAGCATGTCAGAACGTGGCAATCGATCCAATAATTATACCGGAATGTGGCAACTGATCCAAGTTAGTTATGATGAAACGTGGCAATCCGGTCCCATTCACATTCCACAATCGTAAACACCAGTATATCATAAAGATCATACATTTAAGTCATGATTTCATGGCATTCATCAATTATCTATCTCATTTACAACAAGTATGATCAATATTGCAACATCCATACATACATAAGTATCATAAGGAAGCAAGAACAAGCATACATCGCACAAACATAGAATTACAACAATCACCTACCTCGAAACAAGCTTGAACCCCTAAGAAACTTGATCCTTCCCTTTTCGGATTAGTTCCACTTGTTCTTGGTCTACAAACAATCACAATAACACGGGAATCAACAAACAATCGCTAATTACCCAAATTACTAACAATTTTATGAACCCTAGATCAAACTCATGATCCCATCTAACTAATTTTGGATTGTTTTCACCATAAAATCTATAACAAAACACTCCCACATCAATATTCGCCCATTCTATTACGTTCTACGGATCGAAAAATGAATTCGAGGAGTGAAAAACTTACCTTTAGCCTTAAGAATGGTGAAAAATGAGTATAAATTTCCTGGGTTTCATTTCTTAGCTCTAAAGTCGAAAAGTGCCAAATAAGGTCATTTAGGGGTTTATTAATGACATTAAGTTGCATCGGTCCCACCACATCGGCCCTCACCCCGCTGTAGTGGCGGCACTAGAGCGACCTAAATCCTTGCTAGAGAGGCATTCTCGAACCAGTGAATTATTCCTCTTTCCCCTATGATTTTAAGTCTCGTCGTACCTGCCATATCACCTCATATCTCGCTGTAGTGGCCTCACCAGAACGGCCATACCCAGTGCCAAAACGACATTTTCAAAACAGAGAGTTATTTTAAAGAATTCCAAATCCCCATTCCACAACACACTTCTAACCCACGACGCTTAGAAAATACCCTTCACACTAAGATCGATTCCCAGAGATCTACTCACTCAAATTCAATTTCGTAAAGTCGTACGATTTCCTTAACAAATTATCTAACTACTCATACAATCAAACTCAAAAACATCTCACCCAATTGTTACCAGATTTCTCCACACCTCAAGGACTTTGATTTTATCCAAAACTGGACAAGGTTGGGAAAAATACAAATACTATGAAAAATCTTTTTCGGCCCTAAATTTTCCCCTGTTGGCATTTCTATAATGACAGAACTGGGTCGTTACAGACAAAAATCCAATTGGCATAGATTTAATATGTACATAGAGAGACTACGATTCAATTCAAAAAGGGAGAACGACAGGTTTTTGCACAGAATGAAAGATTACATCAAGCTGTAATTATTAAGTTCTCATCCGATACACTAGAAGTGAAGGATTTGTGAACAGTTTTACCTAAACACTTGGGCATCAAAGGAAATTGTTTATTTGGTTTACTTACTCGCAGACATATTCTACTAAGGATAGACCAATATGAAGATTATGTGGTTGCTTTATCAAAATTGGTAAGTTTTTTGCCTTTCCATGGACAGCAACATCTTTATAGGGTATTTCCTTAGATAATAGATTTCAATTCAAGAGAAGAAACTTCAATGGCTGTGGTGTGGATTTCGTTGCCTCGATTATCACCAGATTTATTTGTCAAGAGATCCTTGTTGTCGTTGGCATCAGCGGTTGGAAGGCCAATAGCTATCGACAAGGCAACACAAGACAAGACAAGGCCTAGCACTGCTAGGGTGAAGGTGATACTCGATCTTATGGACAAGCTACCTAAGAGGATGCGTCTCCAGTATTTGAACGAGCAGACCGATAAGAATCAAGAGGTTTTTGAGGAATTTGTTTATGAAAATTTACCTTTATATTGTAGCCATTGTAAGCATCAAGGTCACGATGAAAATGGTTGTCGATTGATTTTGAAAAATAATCAAGATAATAGTAGCAAAGATAATGGAGTGGTTGGAGATGAACAATTCAATGGTGATAAATTTCAAGGTGATTTGCGACAAATTTTAAATGAGAAGCGGGGACTAGCAAACATAGATCAAAGTATTGATAATAATTCTCGAGTTGCAGATGCAAATAATAATTAAATAACAACGGTGGAAGCCATTAAAAATAATGGAGATTGAGTTGTAGATACTTGTGTTCAAGATGATACTCTTAATACTATAGTTACATTAAATTGTCCCTTAGCTACGGTCTCGTAGACTTTGGTTTTGGGTGCAAAGGATGGTGTTACGAGTGATTTGATGGTTTCTGTGATTAATTTGGAGTCTAATCTAGTTTCGAATTCTAAACTATCTACTGCTGGTGTTTTATCTAGGAAAAATTCTAGTTTGGCCACGATTCAAGATTCTGGCCAGGTTAATAAGGTGCAGCAGTGCAAAGAGAATTTGGATCGAATTTCTGAGTACATGTGATCATGACTTCACTTTGAAGGACAATGATAAGGGAGACTGGACTGAAGTACCAAGCAAAACGTTTTCTCCAGGTAACACCAAACTACAACAACTAGATTGCACTAACCCAACACACAAGGAGCAAATGGTGAATTATGAAGATAAAGTATCAAGGAAGGTTGTGTGCTCTAACACCTTTGATGCCTTAATGATCAATTTCGATCAAGAGCTCCATGCATTGTCCACTTTAATTCTTCAAGATTCTAATCCAGAAACTACTAGAATAATCAAGGAGTCACATGCCATAATGTTGAATAAAGAAAACCCAATGGTCAAACCACCTATGGCAACAATCAACACCACAAATCATGATGTTCCTAATTCTCCATCATTGGAGTCGCTTGGAGAGCAAATATTTGGACAAAAGTCAATCTCCAAAACGAATGACAAGAGTTTGGGGAAGGAAACAAGTGATTCTAGATGGGCAGATTTAGTTGAGGAAGAAGAACATATTTCTTCACTTGCAAGGAGTAAGTTAAGTCCTAAAACACCCATATTTGTGCCTTCAAGTAAGGCAAATCCATCTATGGCAGTGACAATTGATAACTCCAAAAAGATCTTAACCATTACCATCAAGGAATTGGAAAAGGGTCATGAGAGTTTCAACACTTAGTCTAACTACAACTTATGATAGTGACTTGGGCAGTGAAAAGTTTGATGATGATGATGAGGATGAGATGCTAGACATATTATTTGATAAGGTAGCCAAGGATGGAGATCTCTCACCTAGGCAACAAAAAAGTGGAAGCAACAAAAACAAAAAGAAGATACATAAAAGGCAACATAGTTGGGATGGTAAGGTGACTGAGAATTTATTCCAAGGCACCTACCAATGCGACTGGCAAAGCAAAATTATATGGCAGTTTCAACAACAACACGATCCAGTAAATCCAAGAAGAAGTGAAGAACTATCAAGTTTTGTTAGACATATTTGACGAAGAAAAGAAGAGGAAAACACTTCAGGTTACTTTACACAGGCAATCCATCTCTTTTAATTTTTACATATATAAAATGAAGTTTGAGGTTGATAACTCAACTTTATTCTTAGATTTTGTATTTTTGCATTACTTAAGCATACTCATTTGTAGTATCATAATAGAATGTATTATAAACTCTATGATGATCATAGAATAACTAGTTTTCTCTAACTCTTATTTTCTTCATACTTGTTAATTAGTAGAGGTTCATTACCTCATTAAGATTAGTAAGGTAAGGCCTATCCCCCTTGCTTGTACTTTACTCATTGAGATCCTTTTCTCTTTATTAATAAAACTAGCCCTAGGCACACATTGCCTAGCGGAATTGCTAAAAAAAAAGGCTCATTCCTTATATCTGTTAATGATTCTTTATTGTATTAATTACAATACTCTCTTCGTTCCCTTTAAGTTGTCATGTTATGCTTTTTGAAAGTTAATTTGACTAATTTTCAAAGTTAAATTAGATTACATTAATTTGATATTGTAAACTAAAAATTTCGATATTCAAAAACTATATGAAAAGTACTATAAGTTGCAATTTTTTGCATATCAATATGATTAAAAATACATCATAAAATGTTGGTCAAAGGTCTTATTGTTTGACTTTAAAAAAAAAACTATGACAACTAAAAGGGAACGGAATGAGTATATCCAAAAGTTACTATGAATAGTAACAACTTCTTTATTCATTCTTTATTAACTTTTAATGAGTTATTATTACTCATCATGACAATTCTTTATTTCCCTTTGAAATCATCATATTTATGGGATATTCAATAGCGGTTGAACCATACTTTGAGAACATTCGTTTTCTATTCTTTTTGGAGTGATTCACTTGTCTATATTCTCGATGTGTTTTCACTTTGAATAAGAGAGAAGAACAAAGAATTAAAAGTAAGAAATAAAATTCTTTTTCTTCAATTTTTTTATGTTGGATTTTCTTTTAAATAATTTTTTGTTAGATATTGGTTCCTAGTAATTTTATAATGGAAGAGTTTGTTGAATTCTAAGGAATACATCTATATCGGGTGAAATATTCTAAATAATGATGTCTTTGACATGCCTCAAGCTATGAGAACTGATAAGTATTTGTAATCAAATACTTTCGGTAAGGCTTCCAACATTAATTAACATTGATATTTAAAAAGGAAGATAGGTGTATTTCATGCAAATATTCCTATTATTACGACTTTCACATATCTTACAGAAATAAAAGATGTGTAAAAATAATATTAGACAGCAGATAATACGGACGTATGAATTATTTGAGTAGATCACCAAATTTACAGCAAAACCTCTTAATTGAGGTTTAACCAATAAAGCTTCATCATAAACTTATCGAATTAATCTTCAAATTAATATAGCTTTAATTTTGATATCTTCTACTTAGTAACATTGGGATAGACATAATACATAAATGTTTTCTTTAACTTGACATTTTTTCACATGTTATGCCCTCCAACAGTCTAGTTTTGAGTGTGCACAAGTAGACATGACTTAAACTTGTATAAAGTTGAACAAATAGACACACGAGCCCTACATGACATAACACATGTAAGACACCACGTTGGACATAAATTGTCATGTAGGATGTCATGTAGAACGTGTGTGTCTATTTGTTGAACTTTATATAGGTTTAAGTGTCTACTTGTGCACACTCAATATTAGAGGACATAAATATCAAAACGGAGAAGGGTCTAAATTAAAATGCCCCTCAGCTATTTGAATTGGTACAAAATTACCCTTCGTCTATCTTTTGGCTCCCAAATACCCTTAATGTCAACCTTTTGGCTCAAAAATGCCCTATTTCTACGACCCACACTTAAAAGATGGATGAGAGAGCAATATTACTAAATCTCATAGTTTAAGGGTATTTTAGGCTCTTATCCATTAAAATAATTTGAAATTACTGAATATATAAGCTCACATGATTGACCTAATTTTGGGTTCCATAGTAAAATTACCCCCCCCCCCCTCTCCCCCCTCCTTACTTCCTCTCTCTTCTACTTTTTTTCATGAATTAACGAGGACATTCATATAGAAATAATTGGTTTGATAGAAGATAATTTAATATCATTTTTTCTTTTGTGTACTCAAAATTCATAATAAACGAATAAAAATAATATTTTCTCCTCTCCCCACCCTACCTCACCATGGTAATAGTATATATTAAAAGAATATGAACATGTAAGTTCTTTTCAAGTTTGAGTCTTTGATATCCTAATTAAGAACAAGAGACAAAAAAAAATAAAAAAATAAAAAAATAAAAAATAAATAAAGGAGGGAAAGAACAAGACAATTGAATAATTATTAAAAAAATTTATATCAATAAATAATAATATTTTTATATGAACATTCATATTCGCATTTTAGATGGATCCCAAGTTATGAGTTCACTTATAATAAATTGGGTATTGATTTAAAATAGGCTAATGGAAAGATATCATGAAATAAATAAAGTTTTTGAATATTATTTCAAGTGTATCGTGTCAAAATATAAATTATATGTGGTTTTTATTATTTATTTGAGAAGAGTTTAAATTTGGACCAATCATATTAGACAACATAATAAATAAATATTTAATTATTTAATTAAGTTTAGGGGAGCTGATAAAAATGAGACCAAATATGAGTGAGACAGTTAATATTGAGGGTATTTCTGAACCAAAATGTTGACATTAGGGGTATTTGTGGGCCGAAAGGTGGATGAAGGATAGTTTTGTACCAATTCAAATAATTGAAGGGCAAGTTCTTAAGTTGGCCAGTAGAGTAGGTCCAGTTACTTTGGTAATGGAGCCCCTTTGTTTCTGTTCTAGTCTTAATGTCCCCATAGAATTGTTGTCGCCAAAAGGAAAGAATCAATAACTCAACAGTTTAAAAGATACCATAGAGTTTGGTCTTCATCGTGTGCATTGTACAAAAGGTCACTATACATAATATTATTGAGGAAAAGTTACTATATTTGTGTAAAAGGCAAGACTTCAACAACTATAACTAATAATCGCTGTTAAAATGACTTCAATCTAGTGCTATTCATTCGATCATGTCTTTCAAAATCGAGCATTCTTACACAAGCTATGAGAGTGAGGGGCGAGAGAAAGAAAAGAGGCGAGCGAGCGAGGAAAATAAATAAAGAAAGAAAGAAAGAAAGGGAGCGAGGCGAATGATATTGAGGAGAGAGATGTGCGAGATTTTTTTTTTTTTGGTTGCTTAGATTCTTAAATAGTAGCTATGAATGATAAATATCAAAATTATTGTTATAAATCTCTAATCATGTCAAATGATAGTGATTATTAAAATTTCCTCATCTACTACGTATAGCTTGCCATTTTGGCCCTTTTTTTATTTAAGAAAAAATCATGCATTACAATGTAATCCTCAAATTAAGTTTTGTTTAGCGGAAGATTATTCTCTCAATTATTGTTCTTTTTTTATGAATCATACATAAGTCAATTGATTAAATCTGGTTAATATATTATAAGTCTTTTTATGATTCACACGACACCTAATCATTTCGATCCAATAATCAACGTGTCAAACTTATTTTTAAGAAAACAAAAATAAGTTGTCTATGGATCCCATCACAGTTCTCAATAATTTATTGTGTTGTATCAATTGTTGATAGTAAAACAATGAGGACAAACGCGTGCAGCTGTTTGAAGTGGTACGTAGAGAGTATGAGAGAACTGTGAGAGAAAAAAGAGACCTACCTGCACTGTACTGCCAACATTTACATTTCAAAAAGGGCAAAATACCATCATTGCTTTGCAGTTTGCACCAAAACTAGTACTACACATAATCACTGTGACTATCTTTTGTTCTTTTCTTCTTTTGCTTTCCAAAGATCAAAGCCCTAATTTTAAGGGCCCATTTAGATATGTGATGAGTAATTATAATATGAATTCAAAATGATATGGTGTTGAAGTTTTATTTTGATATATAATTTAAAGCATATTTATTTTCTTCATAAACATGAAAAATTTATAAATTATGAATATTAAGTATTATAGTTTCATAATTTTTATACAATAAGCAAATCATATTTCATAAGATATCTAAATATCCTGAATATTGCATTGATAAGCACATATTTTCATGTTTCTTTTAAAAGAAATGATTGCCATTATTAACTTTCAAATATAGATAATTTTATATATACTCACTAGTCAATGAGGGTAGAATTTGTTATTATTTAGTATAATCATTTCATATGGTATAAGTAATCTTTTTACACCAAACAAGAGTCTTTTTTTACAAAATTTAAAATGATGGATCTTTCTTTTAATTACAAAACATAAGTTTATGAGTCAAGTTTTACCTTTAAAACATATTTAAATCACGATTTGAAGTCCCAAATCATACTTTATAGAGAATTTGAGGTTTGTTTAAGGTCAAGATTCCACATGGCATATTCAAATCATGATTTGAAATTAGTTTTTCTTTTTATTTTCTTTTTAAAAAGTTGGGGGTGGGAGAAGGGTATTACAATGTGGGGAATCAAACTTTCACAAACAAGGTGGGAATTTAGGTAACCAACCAACTAAACTACTAAGATTCTCCTAATTAGATTTCATGACTTCATATCGTATGTCCAAACGGAAGCTTATATTCATCCATTTTAAATTGTTTGATTGATTCTGAATTCATATGAAATTTAAGAAAATGGAAAAACTTTTGAATGTTGTGGTCTTAAAATAAAATTATATTAAAATTATATTGAATGTACTAAAATATCTTTTAATATTGTGTCAAAATAGAAAAAGACAATATGTATTTAAAAAAATAAAGCAAATAAATTGAATGGCCTCCTTAAATACTTGTGCATTTAAAAGGTGTCTGGTTTTATATTTTTGATTGTTCAATATAATGTTCTTCACTAGTTAATGTGTTCAACAACTCCTTCTCAACACATATGGAAGACATAAAAAGGAGGGCAGAGAGAGAATCCAACCCATCAAATCTCTATTTCTCTGTTTAATCCCTTAAGTTAGGGTCGTCACCTATCTTTGCTTTATTCACGCAGGGTATATATATATATATATATAAGCATGAATTTTGACAAGTAAATTAAAAAACAAATACAATATTGCCATATATGAGATTTTAATCTCTAATTCTTTTAAGTCGAAGGGTATTCAAAAGTCATATATGTACTAAAACTGAAAAAACACTTGTTTACTTTATTTTTGGCTCTGTCATTCTAAGAGTTTCTATAATAATAAAGCATTTAATTATTAGAAGTAAAAAGGAAAAATCTCAAATATAAAAGTAACATTATTTTTATGACAAACTAAAGAGAAGAATTTTATATAGAATTATTGAAAGAGAGATCCGACTAATTTAAATTGATAACTATTTTCATCAGATACCCTAAAGGGTCATTTGGGGTAGGGGAAATGGGGAAAAGATTACAGTGTGGACAATCGAATCCTCACCAACAAGGAGTAGTAATCCTTTTGCCTTCAAATAAATGGAAATGAGGGGAGTATATTTATTGTAATTCGAATCGCCCAGTTATGATTTTTGTTTTGTGCAATTCCATGTTTGTACTCCAATTTTTATCCAGCTGCAGGTGGGTGAAACCAGAAATGGATGAAGAACTCTAGATCGAGTAAATGCATGTAATATTGGTCTAAAAATATACTTGAGATATACACTGATGATAGTGCCTGTGATTACATATTATATTATTTAGAAATATTCATCTTCATCATGTTGTTTGCTGCCCTATAAAAGGGGCTGCTAGTTGAAAAATTAATTACTACAATTTGATAAATATTAAAATCATAATTTTATGCAGGAAATTGAATCATGAGTTGAAACAATCAAATTTAAATTTTAAATCCACCTTGTATCAAAATTGTTACTTCCTCCATCAAGTCCGCGGATTATCTGTTGTTGTTGCTGCTGTTGTTGTTGCTGATCTCTAGGAAAAAACTGATGGTGATACAAGAGTTGGTTATGATCTCTCCCACCACTTCCTCCTATCAAATTGAATCCCAAATGACTAGTTGTACTAGCAATGCCTCCTACATTTTGATACTTTGACAGTTCAGACTTGGCACAGCTAAGGTCTAGCTGGAGCTGTCGGAGCTGGTGTTGGAGAAGAGAGATGACACCAACGCAACCATATACTGGATCTCGGAGGCGCATGTCTGCCTCATAAGCAAGAGAGTTGACAGCGTCTTCCCTTTGGTGAGGCTGCAACTCATTTAGTAACTTTGTGACATTGCTGGCTCCAAAGATTTTGTGAACATTTGCGAATTTCTGGGGCTGATCAGGAGGGAAGTAAGGTGCAAACACACATTCTGGTTGGCATTTCCGACGAAGGAATTTACATGCTGCACATGGTGAGTAGGATGATAATGAAGGTGATGAAGATGAAGCCATTCACGACTACTATGAATTATATCTCTTTAATACCTGCAAATAACAACTACCATCATTTAGTAATGAACTCTGCATCACTACATAATAAGGCTTCCTAGATAATATTTGGGATTTTGTATGATTGTAGTTCATATTCTATCCAGTAATTCCATATCAAATTTAACATCATGATTAACCTGAATAATAGATTGACAGTAATCCTCCAAATAGAGCATCAATAGTGTTTTAATTTTTCCTTTCCGATTCGAACTCTAATTGTTAGTACTCCCTATATATACATTTTCTCGGAAATTCCTTGCCATATGAATCTTGTACAAGTTGAAGGACTAGTGCATTTTTCATATCTAAGATAACACTTTTTTTTCTAAAAGAGATCGCGGAAACAAAATCTTCATTACACCTACTAAGAAGGAAAATAACCTTTCACAATCCAAAGGAAAGAGCAATTAGCTCTATGGCACCTCAGCTGCAATAATACACCTACAAATTGAAAAAGCCTTCTAGTACTGAAAAAAATAAGAATATTGAAGAAGAAAGAAGCAGCGCAGATATAACAAAAATAAGGATTGATTACTGTTAACGTTAAAATAAAAGCAATTTTCCCCATATAAGTTGAGGATAAATTAAGAATTGAAAGATTATATATAAAATACCAACAGTAATGAGTACTAAGGATTCGATGGGGATTGGATCCCGTGAAAGTGTGGAAGTAAGATCTTAATATACTATTATTATTATTATCTAACTTCTCACGATCTAGAACCCAAGGATAACCCACACTTTATGCGCACTGCAAATCACACTAGAAAAGTCCTATGCAACAGGCTCGACTCAGAAGACATTGAGGGGGGATCCATTCCGAGTTATCCGTATGAATGATCACCCTCCAAACCAACTAAGTCATCCTGATGGACACGATCAAAGGAAAATAGACGTTATAGCTGAGTACCTCCTAATTCTATTTTCCGTGCCACATGCAGTGTTGTATGTCCTCGAACACTTTGGTCAAAACGTACGTTTTTTTTTTCCAAGTTTCAGTGATATGGCTCGATTTTTGCGATGGAGAGGTGAAAGTCAAGCTTTGGATCTCGTGGATTAACAGCTATCTGTTCAGCCTTTTGTTTTGGGATTTCATATATAATGAATGATGCACAAGGGTGTGTGCTTTGGAAACGAATAAAATGGCAATATTTAAGCTTGCGCTTTTAAGGGGAAAATTAAAAGAAGGTGAATGTTTGTAGTAACAAGGGGCAGGGGACAAGCATATAAAGATGGTGACAATAATATATGCCAAACGCAACAAAAGGAACTTTACTGTTCTAATTTGGCATTTTCCTTTCTGCTACCACTCTAACTTTTATATTCCAATGTTTTTTCCCTTCCTTTTTAATTATATCCCCACCAACAGCACAATCTGTTTTTATTATCAACTCTCATTTTATCTTTTTCAAAATATAATTGATATTGTTTATGTCTAAATTTATATGACTTATTAAAAAGAATTATATATTTTTATATTTAGTACACAGTTTAATTTTAAATAATATTTTGTTTTATACTTAATCACACAAATATTTATGACTTATTTTAAATCATAAATTTCAAAAAAAAATAATATATTTTTTAAACTATATATCAAATCAAATTAATTCACATAAATTAAAACGAAAGGAGTAATATTTTAAATGAATAGTAATTAAAGAAGAATTGCTTTGACTTTAGAAGTAGTAAAATACAGTGGAACGTACACAATCACACATAATAGATGATAGTGTCGAAATTCCTTACACTGATTCGGGTTGTTTAGCTCAGGAAATAATAGGTATATGACTATATATGTGAAACTATTTAATCTCTTTGTTTTGTTTAATTTCTATTTAGTACTAAAAATCTCCATGATAAAACAATTGAATGACTACAATGCCCTTCTTCTAAAGTCCTTCAAGAAGCTTAAGGTAAATATTACTACAAATAAAAGATTATCCAGTTTTTTTTTTTTATCAATTATATTTAAACCAAACAAGTATTATATATATTATTATTTTAATTCTCTCCATATTATATTAATGTCGATATAAAGCTCCACGGTTTATTCGCAAAACAAATGATCCGCTGAGTAGTTTAGCCATATTTGAGATTTCGAGATGAGGGGTGTACTGTTACGAAAAGGTGAATTTAAAATATAAATTTGAGCGGTTTGACATTTAGGTTCTTATCACTGAAAATCATAAAAAGTTTAAAACTATAGGTCCAATTTTTTTTTTAATCTATCCAAACCACTTAGAGAGGTGTTATCCAATTTTAGAAAGGAAAATTAACAAGGTAGATAAAAGATACATATTTCTAAGCTCAAGAGGTGCACCCAATCATTATCACACAATATTATATGATACTTCAAATGTGGTCCACACATTTATATTTAAATATTTTTTAAAAAAATATAATACTACTATATATGATTTTGGGAGGGGAGCATGGATTCACATGAACCCGATGACCTCCTCTTGAATACGCCTGTGATGAGTAGTGCAAACAGTACTACACCAAAAATAATTTTTAGCGGCAACTAATTAACGATAATAACTTAATTATTTTTACACATGTATTTTTATCACTCTTTATGAGTATTTATATTTATTGTTGTCAATAGCTGTTTTTTTTTTAAATATGATACAAGAGGGGATAAGAGTAGGAAAGTGAAGTCGCCCAAGAGAAGAGGCTTCAGGGGCGGGCCGAAAGAGAAAGAAGAGAGTGTAATAAAAGCAAAGTCAGAGAGTTGTTTAATATTTGTGTATTCATTTCATGTCATATATATGAGGGTTTTCTGATAGAAGAAAGTGGGAGGTTGAGGGAATTAAACTTGTCTCGTGACATTGATGTGACCTTTCCTAATTATTCCATTTGTTGCTCATTCAACTTCCTGTCCCCCACCCCACACATCCCTACCTTCTACATCTCTCCTTTTGTTTTCTAGTATATTAACTAATGGCCATAAATTATTTAGCCATAATACATAAATTTATCCTTGGGAAAAAGGAAAAATATATCTCCAAACTATCGTAAATGGTATACAGATATCTTCAGTCATACTTTTGAAATATTGATGTCCTTGCCATAAAAAAACTAGAGTATATATGTCCTTCACTCTAATGGAAGACTAAATAGATGTACATGACACAATGTTATCCATCGATCCGATATTTAATAAATGTCGGATCGGTGGATAAGACTATTACACGTGTATGTCTATTAGTATAAAGGGTATATATGTTCTAGTTTTTGGACGACAAGGGCATCGATGTCCCAAAAGTATGACGGAGGATATCTGTATACCATTTACGATAGTTCGGGGTATATTTGTCATTTTTCCCTGTATCCTTTAATTTGACCTCATTCATATTTATGTCCTCCATTATTGAGTGTGCACAAGTAGACACTTACACTTTTGTAAAGTTAAATAAGTAGACACATGGATCATATGTGGCGTAACACATGTAGGACACAAATTGTCATGTAGAATATCATGTAGGACGTATGTGTTTATTTGTTCAACATTATATAAGTTTAAGTGTTTACTTGTGCGCACTCAAAGTTGGAAGACATAAATGTAAGTTGAAGTCAACTTAAAAAACATATTTATGTATTATGCCAATTGTTTATACTTTTGAACCTTACTTTAAAAATTAAACCTTTTCATCAATTTTGACAAATAATCATTTTTTCTCTTTTTCCTACATAATCAGTTTTTTTTTTGGTTTTTTCTACTTCTTTTAACAAAATCGTATTAATGTTTTTATTTTAAATTTATAAAACAATTTTTTTATTAAAATAATATAAATTTTGTCTAAGAAACAGGTAAAAATATTGATTGAGTATACAATTTGATGTCGTTCTATAATGAAATAAATGAACAGAATTAAAAAATAATATGATTAATTTTAACAAAATCTATCATGTGATAACCTTATAAACATATTTTGATGCAAGTAATAAAAATGAATTAATAAAAATAAAAGATATATTTCATGACAATTTTTATTAAAAAAACATTTGTTTTGACAAATCCACAGAATTAGTGGATTGCCCATTTACTCAATACATGAAGTACTTACATTCATGAGTTTTATAAATTATTTGGATAAGAATGTATCTATTAATTTAATCATTTAATACAATAACTTTTGAAGTGATTTCTCAACTTATAATTATGATTATCATTCACCATTGTAAGATCACTTGAGTCTTGAAGACATTTGAATAAGATAATCTTTACATTATAATCTCCACATCTCTTGTTTATATTACTTGTTCTATCTTACTCATGTTTTATAATATTATTTATACTATAAATAAATTTTAAATAATTTAGAAAATATTTCATTAATGACAATCAAAATTTGTTTATCTACTTAGATAACAAAGAATAAGAAATATGCATAATTACATAAATGTTCCCTTTTTAACTTGGCTTCATCTGTCATTTATGCCCTCAAACTCTGAATGTGCACAAGTACACACTTAAACTTTTATAAATTTGAAAAAGTAGACACACATGTTCTACATGACAATTCATATGAAATAATAATGTCCATATTTTTGTGAAATTACTTTGATGTGTGAAATTGATAACATTTTTCCCTTCACTTCAATGTTTCATGCTTATTATGTGTTCCAGAAATGGTTGGTGTGATCCCCGAAGCGATCAAGTGAGATTTTGGTGGATTTGAGCTTTTTGAGTTGAGTTATATTAAAATAGTTAATTTTGGTCAACATTTCGTGATCCGAGTGTTGAATGGGGATTCTATTAGTTTGATTGAGTCTGGAACGTCGAGTTTGATCTAGTAGGGTTTTCGGTTAGAGTATAGAGACCTTAGGCTTTGATTTAGATATTTAGGTAAAAAGTTGAATTTTTGGCCTAAATGAGTTCTGAAGGGGTATTTCGGTCATAAAAATCTTTTCTTTTGAAATCTAATAATTCCATTGGTTCCGAAATATGTTTAATGATAAAGCTACACTATTGGTTCGTGTTTATAGGGTTTCAAATGAGTTTCAATGGTCAAAAAAATATTTTAAAGGTTGTTGGTTCAAACTTTTAGTGATGAAAAATGGGCTTTAGTGTGAAATCGCTGAGTTAAATATCAATTCGAATCCATTTCATATTTTTGACATTTTGGGAGCTAGAAAGGTCGGTCTAAGGTGATTTTTGATGCATTTTTCTTTCATAGTCATTGGCTACATATTTCTAACCATATTTTACTCTTTTCCAAAGAATATCTCTTTCATATTTCATGATTTCTATCCACAAAGTGGAGATTTTAAACCTCAAAGTAGAGAAATAAAAAATTGTTGATTCGAAGGACAATTTGGAATCGATTTTCATTGATTTTCGGGATTTAAGGTCCTTGTATTGTGGGTAAACTGATTTTGACAAATTTTTACCAAAATTTCTCATTTTTAACTATATTTGGTTTTTCCCCAAATTGGAAAATTTATAAATTCTTGATTTGGAACTCGTTTCTTGCTCAAATTTAATATGTTTTTCTCAACCACAAATTCCTTTTTACTTGTTGCATTCTTTTCAAATAAAATTTTTATTTTACCATTCCCAATTTTGAAGAGATTTTAAGACTATTTTACCCCTGCTTTCTAGTCCTATCAATATGGGTATCATTGGACTCCTTTTAATGAACTCTTTCCACTATTGATAGATAGGGATTGTTTTGATGATCGTGTGTGTAACACATCAGACTTTGAAAAGGGTAAAATGGGTTAACTGGAAAGTCCACATGCCAAAAACTGACCATGGACCCCTTACGAAAGCCTAAATAGATCGTGAAATATGTCCACGACCTGTTTAGGGAAGAAGTGGCCAAGCTGTTTAAGGCCACCAAGAATCGGGTCACTTGTATGGATCCCTAAACGGCCACTGGTGACTATACGGACCATTTAGGGATTCATATAAGTCACTCGTCAGCTTTTAAGTCAGGGTTATTTAGGTCATTTCCTTATGTGCTTAACACCTAAGCTATGTCGTTTTAACTTCTATTTTAAGCCCTATATAAGTGATTTAAGACCTAAAATTATTCTCCTAAATTATAAGTTTCACTCCAAGTTTATCCTCAAAGTTCTCTCTAAAGCTAAAGAAGAAAAAGCTAGGGTTTCACTTCAAGATCTTCAATTCATCATAGCTATTAGGTCTTGATCACTAAGGTATGTTAGTTTTCACCTATGGACTTCTTTCCTCCATCGGGTTCCTCAATGATCTTCCAATTTTACAAGTTAGATTCTCAATTCAAAGTTAGGATTTTATTCAATCTTCCTGAGTTCTTTCCAATTATGATTCAATTGATTGTTTTCTATCTTTTAATGCATGAATTGAAGTAATTACATGATTTTGAGTTGAATTCATATGAACCCATGCATGATCCATGATTTTTGACTATGAGTACATGATGATGCTTATGAACTATGAAATATATTAGCGAGGACTTACCAATCTTCAATAGCCCAAACGATCATGAGGACTCACAAATCTTCAATAGCCCAAAAGAATCTACTAGCCACAAGTATGGGGAATAGGAGCGTCGGATCCTACATTAGTGAAACAATGTTGGCACAAGTATGTGTTAGTACATGTAATGTACCAAGTATGATAGCAATGCATAAGAGTTATGAAATCCCGCAAAAGGTACTTTATATTACATTCAATGACAAAGATAAATCATAAAATAACATGTAAGAAAACATAAGTCATAATCATGGTCTATGCATGCTAAACATATTAGAAAAACACTTGTGAGATACTTTAGAAAGTAGCCGTAGTTCATTATTGTGGAAAGTTTACCTTAAACCGACATTGTCACGCCCCAAGGCTACCCCTAGAACGTAGACATGGGACCTAGGATCACGAGTGACCCCAAGTTAACCCTACTGACATATCATACTAAGTAAATTGAAGTAAGAAAAAGACTATGCAAAAGCTAAATTATAAGATAATATGAAATAATGAGGAATACCCATACACTAAATCTGAATAAAGAAAACTGAGAGTTTGAATACAAGTGAAAAGTCAAACTCTAACACTATAGCTGAATCTATCTATGTTTAAAAATAGCCTCTACTGACTAGAAATGCTGGGACATGCCCCAACTAAATCTAGAAAAACTGAAACAAAAACTAAAAGCAAGAAATAAAATCATGTCATTAGTCCTCGAAGAATAACTACTCACCACTGATGCTGTTGAACTAAAGATCGGGAATCGATCTATGCGTGATCTAACTGCTGAGGACCTAAACATACATCACGAGAAGATGTAGCACAGAGTATGCTTCAGTGCTTGAAAGGTACTGAACATGCATGATAGAATAAAGCTGAATAATAACATAACTAAACAAGCAATAAAGCAAAGATATAATCTAAACATGATAAGGATACTAGAAATACTGAACATGGCTAAACTGAATGCAATGACCAAGTTTATAACATGCGAATCCTGAATACCGAACTATATTGATAACATGATCAATGCAATATAATCTGACTGAACTGTAAGGGAGCTACTAATAACCAACATAAAACCACATGAGCTAAATATGGAGTCCGATGTATACGCCCCATCGAGATGACCCAATATACCTTGCTAGAGATATAGAGGCATGCTGGCATGATCACTAAGATGATGCCCACAGAGGGGACTTACAACCTATGGGGCACGTAGTTCTTGGACTTGAGGGTGACTGACCCTATTCCACTCAGTATTAAGCTTCTCCCAATTGATTAAGTAATTAACATTCTATGACTAAATTGTTGTAATATTGGATAGCTCAAAATACTGGCATGCAAACTGAGAATACAACATTAATATACTAATAATGGTCATTCAAAAACTGAGGCATTCATATACATATCTGAAATATCTGACCTAGCATGTGTAATTCATGAACTAAAGAACTACATAGCTAGGGTTCTGAATTTATGAAGGAATATACATTAAAAGATACGGAATTTATGATAATCTAACTTGGATTATTCTAACAGCTAAAACCTAACAATTTCTAACATTCAAGAAACCCTAGGTCTAGATAATATTAAGGGAATCAAGATTCTGACTAAAATCTAGGGACCTAATGGGCGAAAGGATCCTACTAGTGAAATCCCACATAGTGACAAATTTCACAGAGAAATATTTCAATTTCAAGGCTGGAAATAATGGAACCTTGCTGCGTTCTTGATCTCTTTCTCCTCTTATGCTCTAATTTTTTTTGTAAATTTTGATGAAAGATCTGACTTAGGTAAGTTCTAGTTATATTTCTAGGCTAAAACTGACAAAAACTACATAGTTTAGGGTTTTAACAACATAGTTTAGGGGTCCAACGTATAGGGAAAAAACCAAAATCACTGACCGTTCATATTAGTTAACCATCAATCAGCGACTGGGACTAGAATTTAGGGGTCTGACCTACGGCTCTGGACCAAAGACCGTGGTCTGATCTACAGTCCGTAGGTCTTGGCGCAGGTTGACCCTTAGCGGATTTCATGGGGGATTCTGGGACTGAAAGCTGGGGATTGACCCACGACCCTGGACCACGGACTGTGGCCTGACCTACGGTCCGTAGGTCCCGGTGTGGGTTGACCATCCACGAAAGACCAGTACGGACCGTGGGTCACCCTACAGTCTATAGGTGTTGCCCATCAGTGGCATATGTAGCTTCTAAAATCTGCAATCTAGTCTATTTAGGATACGGGGTGTTACATTATCTCCGCCTTGGGAACATTCATCCTCGAATGAAGACTAAACTAGCTGGATATGGAAGGTAAGAGCTGCAAACCCTATTACTAAGCACAAGAAACTGATTTTTGATTGAACTAAGTTCCAAGAATATGCAAATATGCTGAAAATGCAAGTACAAACTGAAAGAACATGATACTAAAACTGAATTCACGCATGAATGACTTAAAAACTGAAGAGGAACTATTACCTTAAGCTGGAATGGAATCGAAAGGAAAGAGGTAAAGATACTTGGCTTTCATGGTTGCTTCTACTTCCCAAGTAGGTCCCTCTACAGACTGACTCCTCCACAAAACCTTGACTGAAGCGACTTCTTTGTTTCTCAAACTTCAAACCTGACGATCAAGAATCTCAACTGGCACATCCTCATAAGTGAGACTATCTTTTACAGCCACACTTTCTAAAGGTACAATGGATGTTGGATTACCCATACACTTCTTCAATAACGAAATGTGAAAAATCGAATGCACTACCACTAGTTCTGGTAGCAACTCTAACTTGTAAGCCACCTTACCAACTCTTTTCAAAATCTTGTAAGGGCATACATATTTAGGATTGAGCTTTCCTTTCTTGCCAAATCTCATCACCCCCTTCATAGGTGACACTTTCAGGAAAACCCACTCATCAACTTGGAACTCTAATTCCCTTCTCCTTACATCTGGATAAGACTTCTGGAGACTCTGAGCTATCTTAAGTCTATCTCTGATAAGTTGCACTTTCTCCAGAGCATCATGAACTGAATCTGGCTCTATCAAGGCTGCTTCACCTACTTCAAACCAACCAACTGGAGATCTATATCTATGCCCATACAATGCCTCATAAGGGGCCATCTGAATGCTGGAATGGTAACTATTATTGTAGGCTAACTCTATAAGAGGAAGGTGCTCATCCCAACTACCCTTGAAATCGAACACACAAGTTCTCAAAATGTCCTCTAAGGTCTAAGTGGTATACTCTACCCATCTTTCTGCGGATGAAATGTTGTGCTAAGAATAGCCTGAGTACTAAGACCTTTTTGAAACGATTTCCAGAAATAAGAGGTAAACTACGGACCTCTAACTGAGATGATAGACAAAGGAACCCTTTAGTTGAAGTAATATCGGATCACTGTCTTGCTTTTCCTTAACCTCCACTACCAATGAAGATTCTAACACATTCTGAACTGTTACACTACCATCTAATATGCTCATAAGGTGAACTCCCAAGAGAGCAAGCCTGTGAACCTCTTTTGCTAGTTCCTTTCTTTCTTCCTCACCATAGGCTACACTAACCATAGATAGTCTACTAAGAGTATCTGCTACTATATTGGCCTTACCAGGATGGTAATGCACACTCATATCATAATCCTTGAGGAACTCAAACCATCTCCTCTGGTGAAGATTCAACTCTTCTGGTTGAACACATACTGAAGGCTCTTATGGTCTGTAACACATATACATGAACACCTTACAAGTAGTGTCTCCAAATCTTAAGAGCAAACACCACTGTTGCAAGCTAGAGGTCAAGAGTTGGATAGTTCTTCTTATGCACCTTAAGTTGTCTAGAAGCATAAGCAATAACCTTACCTTGCTGCATCAACACACAACCTAGGCTAACTCTGGATGTGTCACGCGTCGAGCCTACACCCTGGGCGAGACGGGCACTCGAGAACCATTGTTGGCCCCAAGCGAACCCTTGTTCTGGCTTACTTACTCAGCGAAAGACTTTACTCAAGATAAATACTTTTAAAACAAGTAAACTGAACTGCTCAAAATATAACTTAGAATGTATTATAATAACATTCATTTCCAAAGTGGCAACTCAATTCTCAACTTAACTAACATCACTAACTCTGTCAATAAAGCCTCTAAACAACTGAGATGGACGTCGGGACAAGACCCACGACATCCTAATGAACTAAAATACTGAAAGCAATAAAAGGATCCTCCTGAATGTTAGTTGCCTCATCAACTAGCTCTAAATGCTCAACTTGATCAAAGAGGCGCTGGATGTTGATCATGATTACCTGTGTCTGCATCATAATAAGATGCAAGCAAACTAGCATGAGTACATTGAATGTACAAGTATGCGAGTTGGAATGCTAAACAAAATATAGGCTTGAAAAGAATCTGAAAGAAACACTTACCTTGGCTTTACTCAACTCTTAAACAACTTAATTCAATATAAAGCAATAAACATATGCAATATATAGAAAGCTTGTAAAACAGTGGAAAATAACTTAGTTCGTTAAAGAAAATGCAATAACAAACTCAACTTTACTCGTATAATAAAGTAATATAGTTTCTGTGGGAGTTTCTCTAACCGATAACCACCACTATGGGTCTAAGTGGTGATACAACGTCTTGGCCACACTGCTAGAACTGCCCTATACTTTGCCGTCATATAGAACGCCTTAACTAAGTGGATCCATATGAACTCGCATCCCCATATCGGTGCTCAATACTACTCCAAAAATATACTTAGCTCATATGTTTTTAAAACAAACTTCTTTCTTTAGTTTGAGATAATTACTCAAAACTTAGCTTAAAAGCTCTCTTGGAATCAATGTTCCCTTTCTTGTTCAAATATGCAAACATTTTAAAATCTTGGGAAAACTTAGTTCCCTTATAAATTTTTGGAGAAATGAACTCAACTCTTTACTCTTTGCTTAACTTAAAGCTTAAGTCTTAGAACAAAGCTAAAACGTTTGTCAAAGACTTTTGAAAACCTTTAATGAACTTCTCTTGACTTGCTTCTTAACTTCTAAACTTGACTCTTAACTTTCCTTGAAATGAATTATGGATTCAAGGATCGTGATTTGTGATAGAAAAGATCTCATGATGTTTAGGAGTGTTTTTAGATAGTTAAACATAAGAAAAGAAAAAAGCAATGTCTGGGAATGGATCCGCGACGCAGAGAGGTATTTAAATTTTGGTTGCAAAAATACTTTTTGAGGCAGAACGGTCCATGACCACTCCGCGACGCGGATTGATTTTTCCCAAATTTGGGGAGCAGGTCCGCGATGCGGAACCAGTGCCCAAATTTTCTCAACTAATTTTCTTCTTTGTTTTCTAGCCCCAATTCACCTAAACTCGGTTCTTTTTCCAAAATTCTTTTTAGATACAGATACCCAACAAATGTACCTAAGAACTTAACTCCAACCAACTCAATAATTTGACCTAATGATCTCAAAAACTTCTCAATCTCAGCCCAATTCAAGAACAATATCAAATTCAAGAATACATATCAAGAACATCAACTTTCAAACTCTTTTAGGACGAAGTCACGCTGAAATAAACATGTTTGGCATGTAGGTGAACAAACCCAACCTTATGAAAGCCTCACATACCTTGTAGGATTAAATCCTTGGAGAATTCCACACTAAAATCTCCAAGAAATCGACGAACTTTGAACTTTTCTTCTCATTTCTCCTCTTTTCTCCAAGCTCTAGCGTGAACTTCAACTTTTCTAAACTGGTATAATTCTAATAGACCCTAACTTAATTACCAAAAATGAAATAAAACAACTGGGCAAGGAAAAGACTAAAATACCCTTAAAAAATTCGGAGTAGACTTTCCTTATCTAAACAATCCAACTTCCAAATGGCATATCTCACTCATACAAACTCGAAATCACGCAAACTTGGTAGCATTGAAAAGGTAATTCAACGATATTTCATACGGTATCTAGAAACACACCTAACTCATCATGAGCTAGGAGTTATGGTCTTTTGAAGTTGACCAAAAACAAATTTAACATATTTCCAGATTTTTCATTCTTTCCTAAAATGACTATTTCCAATTCTAACTCTTTCTAGTTCTTTCAATTTAGTGAAATGTTACTATATCTCCCCCTTGGTAACATTCGCCCTCGAATGATATCACTCTTAATAAGCTAAGGGTGTAAAATCTAACATTCAACTCAATACCCAACAAGCAATGCAAATACAACATGCCAACTTTTAATTTATCGAGTACTAAGAAGAGAATTAGTACCTTGGTATGGAATCTCTCCGATTTCAAAGAGATGTGGATATATCTTTTTCATATCTTCTTCATCTTCCTAAGTAGCTTCCTCAACAAATTGGTTCCTCCAAAGAACTTTGACTGATGCTACTTCCTTAGTCCTCAACTTGCGAACTTGGCGATCTAAAATTTGAACATGAGTCTCCTCATAAGACAAGCCATTCTTGATCCTAATATCTTCGGTTGGTATGATCAATGAAGGATCTCCCATGCATTTTTTCAACATGGAGATGTGAAATATCAGATGAACCGTGGCTAATTCTTGTGGTAGCTCCAACTCAAAAGCTACATTACCTACCTTTTTCAATATTCTGTAAGGGCCAATATATCGGGGACTACGTTTCTCCTTCTTACCAAATCTCATAACACCCTTCATGGGTGAAACTTTCAAGTAGACCCAATCATCCACTTCTAACTCTAACTCCCTTCTCATAACATCGGTGTAGGATTTCTGACGACTCTGTGCTGTTTTCAACCTCTCTGGAATCACTTTCACCTTCTCCATAGCTTGATGAACTAAATCTGGTCCTATTAACCCAACTTCACTAACTTCAAACTATCCAATAGGAGATCTGGATCTTCTCGCATAAAGAGCCTCATAAGGAGCCATTTAGATGCTGAAGTGGTAACTATTGTTGTAAGTAAACTCAATAAGAATTAGGTGATCATCCCAATTACCTTTGAAATCAATCACACAAGCCCTCAACATATCCTCTAAAGGTCTGAATAGTGTGATATGCTTGACCATCTATCTGAGGATGAAAAGTAGTACTTAAGTTCACCTTTGAGCCTAGGCCTTTTTGGAATGACTTCAAAAACTGTGCAATAAATTGCGCACCTCTGTCTGAAATAATAGAGATAGGAACCTCATGAAGTCTTACCACTTCTTGAAGATACAACTTAGCATAATCTTCTGCTGAATGGGTAGTCTTTACTGGGCTGATTTTGTCATTCTGTCGACAATCACCCAAATAGAATCATGTTGCCTGCGAAACCTTGGTAAACCTGTGATGAAATCCATATTAATCATCTCCCACTTCCATTCCAGAAGTTTTATATTCTGATCCAAACCACCAGGCCTTTGATGCTCTACTTTAACTTGTTGGCAATTCGGACACTTAGCAACAAACTTTGCAATGCCCTTCTTTATGCTACTCCACCAATAAAATTCTCTCAAATCACAATACATATTTGTAGAACCCGGATGAATGGAATATCTGGAGCTATGAGTTTCTTCCATGATCCTCTCTTGGAGTCCATCCACCATTGGTACACACAATCTACCTTGATATCTTAATACGCCATCTCCCCCTTGTTCAAAAGCTAATACTTTTTGTTTATGAAAATTTGCCTTCGATTCAAGCAAAATAGGATCTTGGTCTTGCTTCTCTTTTACTTCTGACACTAATGATGATTCAGCCCCATTCATCACCACCACTCCTCCTTCTATGGTATCCATTTGTCAGACTCCTAGGCGTGTAAGTCTATGCACATCTTTCGCTAACTCTCTCTTTTCTTCCTTAACATGGGTGGTACGACCCATAGACAACTTGCTTAAAAGCATCAGCAATAACATTAGCCTTAACTGGGTGATAAAGAATACTCATGTCATAATCCTTCAGTAATTCCAACCACCTCCTTTGTCTGAGATTAAGCTCTTCTGAGTAAACACATACTGAGTGCTCTTGTGATCGATGAACACATCCACATGAGCACCATAAATATAATGGCGCCATATTTTCAAAGAAAATACTACAGCTGCTAACTCTAAGTTATGGGTTGGGTAATTTTTCTAATGAACCTTCAAATGTCTGGAGGCATAAGCTATAACTTTGCCATTTTGCATTAGTACACAACCCAAACAAACTCTAGACGCATCACAATATACAACAAAGCCTTGTGTACCTTCTAGTAAGGTCAACACTGAGGCAGTAGTTGACCTCTTTTTCAGTTGCTGAAAGCTTTTCTCACAAGCTTCAGACTATTGAAACTTCACTATTTTCTGAGTCAACTTGGTCAAAAATGACGAAATAGATGAGAACCACTCTACGAACCTTCTATAATATCCAACTAAACCAAAGAAACTCCTAATATCAGTTGGAGATATGGGTCTAGGCCAATTCTGCATTGCCTCTATCTTTTGGGTATCAACTATAATTCCATCACAGGAAATTATGTGGCCCAAGAACGCCACAGACTCAAGCCAAAACTCACATTTAGAGAACTTCGCATATAACTCCTTATCTTTCAAAGTCTGAAGAACTATTCTGAGATGGCTTAGCATGATCTTCTTTATTTCTTAAATAGATTAGTATGTCATCAACGAAGACGATAACATATATATCTAAATAAGGTTTGAAAACTCTATTCATAAGGTCCATGAATGTTGCAAGTGCATATGTCAAACCAAACGACATGACTAGAAACTTATAGTGACCATAACGGGTCCTAAATGTTTGGGAATATCACATTCCGTTACTTTCAACTGATGGTAGTCAGATTTGAGGTCTATCTTAGAAAAACAAGAAGCACCCTGAAGCTGATCGAAAAGATCATCAATTCTAGGAAGAGAGTACTTGTTCTTGATGGTAACCTTGTTCAACTGATGGTAATCTATACACATCCTAAGGGAACCATCTTTCTTTCTCTCAAATAAGATCGGAGCGCCCTAAGGTGAGACACTTGGTCGAATAAATCCGTTATCAAGGATATCTTTTAACTGTTCTTTAAGCTTTTTCAACTCTGCTAGTGCCATTCTATATAGCGAAATAGAGATAGGATGACTATCTGGAAGAACATCTATACTGAAGTATAGCTCTCTCTCAGGAGGGACTCCAGATAGATCACCTGGAAAAACTTCTGGAAACTCTTTTACTATAGAAACTGACTGAATATGAGGTATCTCAACACTAAAGTCATAAACTAGGACTAAGTGATGGACACACCCCTTGGAAACTAACTTTCTTAGCTTAAGGTACGAAATAAAATGACCCTTAGGCAATGCTGAACTACTTTTCTACTCTAAGACTGGCTCATTAGGAATTTGGAACTTGACAACTCAAGTTCTACAATCAATGGAGGCATAACAGGCATGAAGCTAGTTCATGCCTAGAATGACATCAAAATCTACCATGTCTTACTCAATTAAATTAGCCATGGTGTCTTTGTGATTGATAGAAATGACACAATCATGATATACTCGCTCAGCTACAATAGACTCTCCAAATGGTGTAGAAATACAAAAGGGTTCACAGAGTTTCTCAAGAATAACATCAAACTTACTTATAATATAAGGGGTTACAAAAGATAAACTTGCTCCTAGGTCTAACAAAGCATAAACATCAAAAGTAAAGACTTTGATCATACCAGTGACAACATTTGGAGAGTTCTCTTGCTCTTGGTGACTAGTGATCGCATAAAGGCAGTTTGCTCCTCTGCCAGTACCGAATGTAGCTCCCCGAGGTGCAGCTTTGTCTGCTGGTGCAACTGATAAAGATTAGGCTCTATTGCCCTGATTTCCACTTCTTTGCCTATTCTTAAGGCACTCTTTCATGAAGTGATCCTCTTGTTCACACTTGAAACAACCTGACTAGCTATCACGACACTTACCTGGGTTGGTTCTACCACACCTAGTATATGTAGGAGCTTGGTTACCTCCTTGTGTCACACTACCCTGAGACTGCACAGGTCTAGCTCTGAAGTTCTGTGAATTCTGACCATTATACTCACTTTTTTTTTATGGGTGCAAGTGTACTAGCAGATGATGGAGCAGTTCCCTTTTGCTTTTGCTGAACGGATGAATGGTTTACAATACTTTTCTGCTTCACAGACTCATTTCTTGTCTTAGCCTTCTTGTTTCTAAACTCCACCATATCCCTCAACTTCTCTTCCTCAACTTGTTGCACATATACCATTAACCTTGATATATCCATGTCCCCAACTAGCATCGCTGCCCTACCCTCTTTTCTTGATAGATGGGACAACTCGGCAATAAACAGACTCATTTTATTCCTCATATCCGCATCCATCTCTGGAGCATAGAGGGACAATTAGGTGAACTTCAACCCATACTCATGAACACTTAAAGAATCTTGCTTAAGTGCAAGAAACTCTCGTACCTTTGCCTCTTTCAATTCTCAGGGGGAAGAAACACCCCAAGAAAGCTTTCTCAAAACATGCCCAACTCGCAGGTGGGGCTTCCTCATCTCTACCCTTCTTCCACTGGTCAAACCAAGTCCTACCAACACTCTTCAATTGATATGCATCTAGTTCAACTCATCCAGTATCAGCAACGTGCATCACATCAAATACCTTTTGCGGTTCCTCAATAAAGTTCTTTGGATCCTCAATAGTGCTCGAACCAGTGAAACTTGGAGGGTTCATACTCAAGAATTCACGAACCCTCGAAGTGTCAACCTCTTCTTATCAAGCCTCTTTTTTTTGCCCAACCTAGTTAGTCACAGCTTGACCTATCATCCTTATCACTTCTCTGAACTCAGCATTGGTAACTTTTCCTTGGGGTTGCACTTCAGGTGCATTGGGTACCCCTTGCTCCTCAACATTACACCTAGAAGGACGACCTCTGACAGCTCTTCATAAAGACATGGTTATTTGAAAACACGCGCAAGCACAAATTAGAAAAAACTCTTTAATGATCAAACTCTAACGCACAAAATGAGTATGAAATAAGTGAGAAATTTTTCTAAGTGTTGCATCCTCCTAATTATAGATGTCACGCGCTTCATATATATAACTAGGACTCTACTGACATGACTTCATAGACTTCCTAGGACTCTTGAACTCTAGGCTCTGATACCAAGTTTGTCATGCCCTCAGCCTACACCCTGGGCGGGATGGGCACTCGAGAACCATTGCTAGCCCCAAGCGAACCCTTGGCCTGACTTACTTACTCAGCGAAAGACTTTACTCAAGATAAGTACTTTTAAAACAAGTAAACTGAACTTCTCAAAATATAACTTAGAATGTATTATAATAACATTCACTACCAAAGTGGCAACTCAAGTCTCATCTTAATTGAAAAGGAAAAGTAAAGAATCATGAACTAACATAAGTAACTCTGTCTATGAAGCCTCTAAAAAACTGAGATGGACATAGGGACAAGACCTACAACATTCTAATTAACTAAAATACTGAGAGCAATAAAAGGATCCTTCGGAAAGCTAGAAGGATCACCAACTGGCTCTGAGTGCTCAATTAGATCAACAAGGCGGTAGATGCTGATCCTGATTACCTACGTCTGCATCATAATAAGATGCAGGCCAACTAGCATCAGTACATTGGAATGCTAAAGACAACATTGTCTTGAAAAGAATCTGAAAGAAACACTTACCTTGACTTTACTCAACTCTTGAATAACTTAATTCAATATAAAGCATCAACATATACAATATATACGAAACTTGTCAAACAGTGGAAAATAACTTAGTTCGTTAAAGAAAATGCAATAACCAACTCAACTTTACTCATATAATAAAGTAATATAGTTTATGTGGGAGTTTCTCTAATCGAAAACCACCACTATAAGCCGAAGTGGTGAAACATCATCTTGCCCAGTTGCCAGAACTGCCCTATACTTTTCTGTCATATAGAACTCGTTAACTAAGTGGTTCCACTAGTCTTTGCTAAAAGCATCTCAAGGAGTCATCTAAAAAGTATGATCTGTTACTATCCATGATAGCTACATGGTGTATGGAGACTTGAGTTAATATGAACTCGCATCCCCATATCGATGCTCAATACTACTCCAAAATATACTTAGCTCATATGTTTTTAAAACAAACTTCTTTCTTTGGTTTGAGATAATTACTCAAAACTTAGCTTAAAAGCTCTTTTGGAATCGATGTTCCCTTTCTTGTTCAAATGTGAAAACATTTTAAACTCTTGAGAATACTTAGTTCCCTTATAACATTTGGAGAAATGAACTCAACACTTTACTCTTTGCTTAACTTAAAACTTAAGTCTTAGAACAAAGTTAAAATGTTTGTCAAAAGACTTTTGAAAAACTTTAATGAACTTCTCTTGACTTACTTCTTAATTTCTAAACTTGACTCTTAACTTTCCTTGAATTGAATTATGGATTCAAGGATTTTGATTTGTGATAGGAAAGATCTCATGATGTTTAGGACTGTTTCTAGATAGCTAAACATGAGAAAAGATAAAAAACTCACTATCTGAAGATGGCTCCACGACGCGGAGAGGTATTTAAAATTTGGTCGCAAAAATACTTTTTGAGGTAGAACGGTCCTGACCGCTCCACAATGCGAGATGATTTTTCGCAAATTGGGGAGCAGGTCCGCGACGCGGTGCCAATGCCCAACTTTGCCCGACTAATTTTCTTCTTCCTTTACCAGCTCCAATTCGCCCAAACTTGGTTCTTGTTCCCAAATTCTTATTAGATATAGATACCTACAAATGTACCTAAAAACTTAACTCCAACCAACTCAATAATTTGACCTAATGATCTCAAAAAGCTTCTGAATCTCAGCCCAATAACAACATCAAATTCAAGAATACATATCAAGAACATCAACTTTGAAACTCTTTCAGGACGAATTCACACCGAAATAAACATGTTTGGCACATGGGTAAATGAACCTAACGTTATGAAAGCCTCACATACCTTGTAGGATTAAATCCTTGTCGAAATCCACATGAAAATCTCTAAGAAATTAACAAACTTTGAACTTTTCTTCTCCTTTCTCCTTTTTTCTCTTTTCTCCAAGCCTTAGAGTGATCTTCAACATTTCTAAACTGGTATAATTCTGATTAGACCCTAACTTAATTACCAAAAATGAAATAAAACAATTGGACAAGGAAAAGACTAAAATACCCTTCAAAAATTCGAATTAGACTTTCCTTATCTAAACAGCCCAACTTCCAAAGGGCATATCTCACCCTTACAAACTCAAAATTGCACAAACTTGGCGGTGTTGGAAAGGTAATTCAATGATATTTCCTACAGTATCTGGAAACACACCTAAATCATCCTGATCTAGGAGTTATAGTCGTTTGGATTTGACTAAAAACCCAAACTTAACAAATTTCCAGATTTTTCATTCTTTCATAAAATGACTATTTCCAATTCAAACTCTTTCTAGTTCTTTCAATTTAGCGAGATGTTACAGGATGCAGCACAATAGATCACATAACCATCTGAACCCTTTGGCAGAGTCAACACAGGAGCTGTAGTCAACCTAGTTTTCTATTTGCGAAGCTCTTCTCACAATTATTTGACCACTGAAACTTAACCTTTTTCTGAGTTAACTTAGTCAATGGAGAGGCTATGGATGAAAATCCTTCCACGAATCTTCTGTACTAACCATCCAAACACAAGAAACATCTGATATCTGTAGGAGCAATAGGTTTGGGCCATTGTTTCACTGTTTCTATTTTCTGAGAATCCACTCGAATCCCTTCACTAGACAAAATGTGACCAAGGAAAGCAACAGATTGCAACCAAAACTCACATTTGGTAAACTTAGCGAATAACTGGCAATCCTTTAGAGTTTGCAGGATAACCCTCAAATGGTTCGCATGTTCTTCCTCATTCCTAGAGAAAATGAAGATATCATCAATAAAGACGATAACGAACAAGACTAAATACTGCTTAAATACTCTATTCATAAAGTCCATGAAAGATGAAGGAGCATTAGTTAGTCCAAACGACATAACTATAAATTCATAATGACCATACCGAGTTCTGAAGGTTGTCTTCGGAATGTCAATATCTCTAACCCTAAGCTGATGATAATCGAATCTGAGGTCCATCTTTGAGAAATGACTAGCACGCTGAAGTTGGTCAAATAAGTCATCAATCTTGGGGATGGGATACTTATTCTTGATTGTGACTTTGCTTAGTTGTCGATAGTCAATGAACATTCTGAGGGAACCAACTTACTTCTTCACAAACAACACTAGTGCACCCCATGAAGAAATACTGGGTCTGATGAAACCCTTATCTAGAAGGTCTTTCAATTGCTCTTTCAATTCCTTAAGCTCAGCTGGAACCATTCTGTAAGGAGGAATAGAGATAGGAAGGGTATCTGGAAAGAGATCAATTCCAAAGTCGATTTCCCTTTCGAGAAAAACTCCGAGAAGATTTTCTAGAAACACTTATGGGAACTCATTTACTATTGGAACTAACTCAAGAATTAGGGTTTCAGAGTTTGAATCCTTATCCCAAACTAGATGATAGAGACAACCCTTAGAGATCATTTTTCTAGCCTTAAGGTAAGAAATAAATCAATCCATAGGCGCTAAAGCTACTATCCTTCCATTCTAAGATTGGTTTGTTTGGAAATTGAAAACGAACAATCCTAGTTCTATAATCGACTGAGGAATAACAAGAATGTAACCTATCCATACCTAGAATGACATCGAAGTCTACCATTTCTAACTCTACAAGATCTGCTGAGGTGACTTTCTGGGAAACTGTGACAGAGCAGTTTCAGTATACCCGCCTAGCTATAACTAGGTCACCAACTGGAGTAGAGGCTGAGCAGGGTTCTGAGAGAGTTTCTAGACTAACATCAAACTTGACTGCTATAAAAGGAGTTACAAAGGAAAGAGTAGCCACTCGATCTAACAGCGCATAAACATCAAGATTAAAGACTCGTAACGTACCAGTGACTACATCAGGAGAATCTTCCTAATCTTGGCGACCCTGAAGAGCATATAACTTGTTTTGGCAATGTATGCCACTTGTACCAAATGAGTTACTCTGCTAAGTCGGGCGACCTGTTGGCACTGCTGAAGTTGTGGACTAAGCTCTACAAGTATTGCCTCCTTAACTCGATTTAGCAGAAAGACAAGCTCTCAACCTGTGACCAGACTGACTGCACCCAAAGCGTCCTTCCTTTCCTGCAAGGCACTCGCCCGGATGGTTCTTACCACACTTTGGACAAGTTGGGTAGGTTCTGGTGCCGAAAACACTACCTTGAGACTTAAAGACTATTGTCTTATCTTTTTGATCATTTAATAACTTAGAGGATGGAGCACTAGCTGGTGAAGGTGCTGGAGCTGAAGACTTCTACTGAAACTGCGAGCGATTTCCACCACCAATTTCTGTTGAGAATAATCATAGTTGCCTATCCTAGTCTTCTTATTCTCCTTAGCCTGTTCCCTAAGCTTATCTCCTTCAACCTGCTGAGCATGAGTCATGAGCCTAGAGATGTTCATATTTTCCAACAACATAGCATTTCTGCACTCTATTTTCACTAAGTCTGACGCTCCATATAGGAACTTGTTCATTTGAGCCCTAGAATCAGCAACCATATGAGGAGCATACCTAGAGAGTTGGGTGAACTTGAGTCCATACTTTTGGACCATTAGAGAAGCCTTCCTCGAATTCATGAACTCCTGAGCTTTGGCCTCCCTCAACTCTCTCGAGAAGAACCTGTCCAGAAAGGTCTCACTAAAGCATTCCCAAGTGATTGGAGATGCATCTGTGCCCCTGTTCTCGTTCCACTGAGTATACCATATATGAGCTACATCCTTAAGCTAGTAAGATACCAACTCAACCCGATCATTCCCAGTTACTTGCATCACTTCAAGGACCTTCTTGACCTCATCTATGAAGTTTTGGGGATTCTCACCTATCTGCGATCCTAAGAACTCAGGAGGATTCATCCTATAAATATCTCACACTCTAGCTCCAGCTGACCCAAATTAGTATTTGTCGGGACTAGAACTTGTTGACTGTTCTGGTTGGTCACACTTTGAGCCAACAACTGGATAGTGTTTTAAAAATCAACATTTGATACTTTTTGATCTAGAACTAGAGGAGCTGCATTTCCATTCCTGGAATTCACATTCCTTGCGTAAGCTCTATGAGGAGGCATGATCTGAAATGCAAAATGATGAGTCAGAACAAGGAATTAGATCATACCTTTCGCATGATAAGAGTAGCAAGAAAATGAAGTTTTCCTAAAACGCTTTCCAGCCTCCTTCTCATTAGATGTGGTGCACTTCACACCCATGAAAATGACTTTACTTGGTGTGACTTTTCAGACATCCTAAGACACTTAAACCTAAGGCTTTGATGCCAAGTTTGTCACGATCCGAGGCTACTCCCAGGATGCAGACACGAGACCTAGGATCACGAGTGACTCTAAGCTAACCATGCTGGCATATCATAAGCATATTAAATAAACTGAAGTAAGAAAAAGACTGTTCGGAAGCTAAATTATGAGATAATTTGAAATAATGAGGAATACCCATATACTAAATCTGAATAAAGAAAAATGAGAGTTTGAATACAAATGAAAAGTCAAACTCTAACACTAGCAAAACTAAAACTAAAACTGAAAGCAAGAAAGAAAATCATGCCACTCGTCCTCGAAGAATGAGGACTCACCACTGATGCTGCTGAACTAAAGATCGAGAATCGATCTATGCGTGATTTGACTGTTGAGGACCTGAACATACATCATGAGAAGATATAGCACAAAGTATGTGTCAGTACTTGAAAGGTATTGAGCATACATGATAGAATAAAACTGAATAATAACATAACTAAACAAGCAATAAACCAAAGATATAATCTGAACATGATAAGGATACTAGAAATACTGAACATGGATAAACTGAATGCATTGACCAAGTTTATAAGATGATGAGATTGAATATTGAACTATATTGATAAATTGGTCAATGCAATAGAATTTGAATGAACTATAAAAGAGCTACTAATAACTGACATAAAACCACATGAGCTAAATAACGAGTCCGATGTATACGCCCCATTGAGAGGACCCATTATATCCTGCCAGAGGTATAGAGGCATGTTGGTGTGATCACTAAGATGATGCCCACAGAGGGGACTTACAACCTATGGGGAACATAGTTCTGGGACTTGAGGGTGACTGACCCTAGTCCATTCGGTATTAAGCTTCTCCCGATTAATTAAGTATTTAACATTCCATGAATTAAATGATGTAATAATGGATAGCTCAAAATACTGGCATACAAACTGAGAATGCAACATTAATATATTGATAATGGACATTCAAAAACTGAGGCATACATGTACATAAATGAAATATCTGACCTAGCATGCGTAATTTTTTAACTAAAAGAACTACATAGCTAGGGTTCTGAATTTATGAAGGAATCTACACCAAAAGATACTGAATTCATGATAATCTGACTTGGATTATTCTAACAGCTAAAACCTAACAATTTCTAACATTCAAAAAACCCTAGGTCTAGAAAATATTAAGGGAATCAAGATTTTGACTGAAATCTAGAGACCTAATGGGTGAAAGGAACCCACTAGTGAAATCCCACATACCTGGCGACAAATTTCAAGGAGAAATCTTTCGATTTCAGGCCTAGAACTGATGGAGCCTGTTGCGTTCTTGAACTAGGGTTCTTGACCTCTTTCTCCTATTACGATCTAATTTTTTCTATGTTTTGATGAAAGATCTAACTTCGATAGGTTCTAATTTTGTTTCTAGTCTAAAACTGACCAAAACTACGTAGTTTAGGGTTTAAAAAACGTAGTTTAGGGGTCCAACACATAGGGAAAAGACCAAACGACCCCTGAATTAAAAGTTGTCATGGTCACTGATGGACGAGATCGACGGACGATGGATCGATCGACTGTCTGTGCTGGTCGATCGATGACTGGGACTGGAATTTAGGGGTCTGACCTACGGCCTTAGACCACGGACCTTGGTCTGAACTAGGGTCCATAGTTCCTGGGGTAGGCAGACTCTTAGCGGGTTTCCTAGGCGGTTATGGGACTGAAAGATGGGGGTTGATCCACGACCCTAGACCACGGACCATGGCCTGACCTACGGTCGGTAGGTCCCGATGTGGGTGGGCCTTTAGCTGGATTTCTAGGCTACTTCTGGGGAGGGCTGCAAGTGACTATCCACACACCACCAGCATGGACCATGGGTCACCCTACGGTTCATAGGTGGTGCACCTGTAGCTTCTGAAATTTGTAATCTGGTCTGTTTAGGATACGGGGTGTTACAAACATAGACCAACTAATCTATAGCATGAAATTTGGTGTCTATCCCACACTAAAAATTAATGTCCTTACTTGCCAAGATAAGAACTATAAACTTGAGTTAAAGTGGATCAACTAGCTAATGTCTATCTAAGACAATCCTATGGTGACACATAGTTATGGTACATGGGTAATCTATGCTAGTCCACTCGGTGCTAAGCATAAATCCGACAGAATAGTAATTAATTATATTCATCTTATTATCCATGGAAAGACACAATTAAGTAGCCAATTCAAGCCAGGGTTCATTTGGAATAGCTTCTTAATCTTGATTCAACTTGGGTCAGAAAACTTTTCAACCTTATGAATCCTTTTGGTGAGAAAACCCTTTCACAGTCATATTTTGAGTAGTATGTGAGAAATCCTTTCGTAACAACAACATCTATATTTTACTCTCAAAGAAACCTTAAACTATTTATATCAATTTCATAAAGAAACATGTGTATCTTCTTAAATTCACCTTTCATAGCTCATAAGTTTCATCATATGATCATAGTCTAAAAATCGTGGATCATGCATGAGTTCATGTGAATTAAACTTTAAACATGTAATTACTTAAAATCATGCATGAAAGGATAGAAAATAGTTAATAAGATCATATTTGGAAAGAACCCATAAAGATTGAATAAGACCCTAACTAGAATTGGAGAATATAGAATATAGAATTGGAGAATTTAGGAACCCTACGGAAGAAAGGACTCCATAGGTGAATGTATTACACCTTGATGTTGAAACCCACAAATATTGGAGGATTGGAGACTCGTAGTTGAACCCTAGTTCTTCTTCTTCTTGATATTGAGAGAATTTAGGAGGATGACTTTGGTTAGTTTTAGGAAAATTGAAGAATGAGTTGAAAAATGGTTAATTTGGGGCTTAAAAATATATTATACAGGGCTTAGGGTGGAAGGCAGAATGGCATAGTATTGGGTTAAAATAATTAGTGAAAAGACTTAAAAGCCCTTACAAATAACTGTTGACTCCCATCTACGGTTTAGACCTACGGACCATACTGGTCAACCATAGATAATGATCAGAGACTCTTTATTTTGCAAACTTTTGATGGATCTCATGTACGGTTTGTAGGTCTTCCTACGGTCCGTATATGCTATCCGTAGGAACCAAATTTAAGCTTTAAAATCTTACTAAGTCTGGGTCACCTACGAGACCTATCTACGACTCATACATGGAATAACATGCCTTCTTGGTAAAACATAGAAAAGGGTATTGGGACATGTTTTTAAAAAGCCTCCCACTTCCCATGGTTGCAACCTATGGCTCGTAGAAGCTTCTACGGTTCGTAGGCACAGACACCAGCCCAAAAATTGGATTTTCCTTCTTTCCTAATCCGAGGTGTTACAATATCTCCCCCTTGGGAACATTCTTCATCGAATTGGACTTAAGACATCATAAAGAGGGTAGGAAGAAGATCTAAAAGCCCAACATGAAGGCAATCACATAATATATAAGGAGGGGAAAAATCAACTCCAAGCTAAAACGCATCCAAAACATCATTTCATAAGGCATATATGCAACTCATACTCAAATGCACATAAACATGGAGATATCAATCAAGTAAACTTATCTTCTCAAAAATCAAGTTTTCATGATCATGCATGCATGAGGAAACGTGAGAATGACTAAGATATAAGAATGGACCATAAGGAACTAAATACCTTAAGCTAGAGTAGGGTGGGAGGGAAGGAGATGGGGATAACGGGACATCATATAACCCTCGGTCTCCCAAGTAGCACCCTCAACTCCTTGATTCCTCTATAAGACTTTCATGGATGAAACTTCTTTATTTCTCAACTTCTTAACTTACCGGTCTAAAATCTTAACCGAAACCTCTTCATAAGAAAGATTCTCTTTAATGCCCAAACCTTCCAAGGGAACAATGGATGTCAGATCTCTAACACATTTCTTCAACAAGGAGACATAAAATCGGATTTACCGATACTAAATCATTAGGAAATTCAAGTTCATAAGAAAATTTACCAATACACCTCAAAAATATGATATGGACCCACATAACAGGGACTAAGCTTCCCTTTCTTTCCAAAACCTGATCATACCCTTCATGGGTGAGATTTTCAAGTAGACCCAATCATCAACATAAGACTCAAGGTTTCCCTTTCTAACATGGGCATATGACTTTTGTCGACTTTAAGCTGTTTTCAACCTTTCTCAAATAAGTCATACTTTCTCTATAGCTTCATGTACCAACTCGGGACCTATAAAGGAGACCTCACCAACTTCAAACCAACCTATTGGAGATCTACACCTTCTACCATAAAGATCCTCAAATGGAGCCATACAAATTCTTGAATGGTACATATTATTGTAAGCAAACTCAATCAAAGGCAAATGATCATCCCTACTTCCCTTGAAGTCAATGACACAAGATCTCAACATATCTTCCAAAGTTTGGATACTAAGTTCCACTTGCCTATTGGTTTGCAGGTGACAGGTAGTGCTAAGATTAGCACGAGTACCAATGCCCTTTTGGAAAGATTACTGAAATTGAGAAGTACATAGGGTACCACGGTCGGAGATAATGGATATGGCACTCAATGCAACCTAACCATTTCCCTCAAATACTACTTAGCATAGTCCTCTACTTAATATGTCACCTTGACGTGCATGAAATGAGCTGACTTCGTCATATAATCCACAATAACCCAAATCGAGTCATATTACCATCGGGTGCTGGGTAAATCAAAAATAAAGTCCATATTCAAATCTTTCCACTTTTAATTAGGAATGCTAATATCTTGTGACAAACCTCCCAAATTTGATGCTCAACTTTCACTTGTTGAAAATTAGGACATTCAGCCACAAATTATGCAATATCCTTCTTTATCCCATTCCACTAATAGACCTCCAGCAAGTCACGATACATCTTGGTAGCTCTCGAGTAAATGGAATATCGAGAACTATGGGCTTCCGATAAAATGTGCTCCCACAAATCATCAACATCAGGAGCACACAACTGACCTTAATATCAAAGTATACCAACTCCCCCTTGGGAGAAAGCCTCAATGGATTACTTAAGCATTGTTTCCTTCAATTCAATCAAAATCGGGTAAAGACCTCGCTTTGGTTTCAATCTGCCACAAAAGAAGATTCTGGACCATTATGAACGACAACATTGCTTGTGGTGGAGTCAACCAACTGAAAACCCAATCGGGCCAATCAATGACCATCTCAAACCAACTCCTTTTTTATCATCCTCAATATGAGCAACACTACCCGTTGATAATCGACTAAGGGCATCTGCCACCACATTCACCTTGTTGGGGGTGATAAAGGACACTCATGTCATAATCCTTTAACAACTCTAGCCACAGCCTTTGGTGAAGATTTAGATTGTTTTTCTTGAACACATATTGCAAATTTTATGGTCGGTAAAGCCATCATCATGAACACCATATAGGTAATGCCTCTAAATCTTTAAGGCAAAAACCAACTGCCGCTAGTTCCAAATCATGGATACGATAGATATTTTCATGAACCTTAAGTTGTCATGAAGCATAAATAATAAATTTTCCATTTTTTATAAGGACACAACCTAGCCCAACTCTTGAAGCATCACAATAAACCACAAACCCATCGGATCCTTTCGGTAAGGTCAACACCAGAGCTGAGGTAAGTCTATCTTTAAATTCTTGAAAACACATCTCACATGCTTCGAACCATACAAACTTAACATTCTTTTGGGTCAGTGACGTCAGTGGAGAGGAAATCGAAGAAAACCCTTCAATAAACCTTCTGTAGTAACCAGCCAAACCCAAGAAACTCTGAATATTTGAAGAGGATAAAGGTCTAGGGCAACTCTTAACCACATCAATTTTCTTAGGATCAACCTCAATAACCTTTTCGAAAATAATGTGACCAAGAAAAGCTATGGATCTTAACCAAAACTAGCATTTACTAAACTTGCAAAAAGTTGTTGGCCCATGAGGAATTGCAACACAATCCTCAAATGATTTGCATGCTCATCCTCGCTCCTTGAGTAAATCAACATGTCATCGATAAACACAATCACAAACATATCAAGGTATTATCTAAATACCCTATTCATCAAATTCGTAAATACGGCCAGAGCATTAGTTAAGGAAAATGACATTACCAAAAACTCATAATGACCATACCGAGTTCAAAAAGCCATCTTCAGAATGTCATCTTCCTTCACCCTCAATTGGTGATAACCTGATCGAAGGTTAATCTTAGAGAAGTAACTTGCTCTTCGCAGTAGATCAAACAAATCGTCTATCCTTGGAAGAGGATATTTGTTTTTAATTGTAACCTTGTTCAACTATCGGTAGTCAATAGACATATGAAGTGAACCATATTTCTTTCGAATAAACAAAATTGGAGCACCTCATGGAGAGATACTCCGTCGGATGAAACCCTTATCCAACAGATCTTTCATTAGCTTTTTAACTCCTTAAGTTCTACTGGGCCACACAAAAAGGAGGAATAAAGATAGGTTGGGTATATGGGAGGAGGTCAATACCGAAGTATACTTTCCTTTTGGAAGGAACACCGGGTAAATCATTAGGAAACACTTTCGAAAACTCATTAACAATGGGGATCAAATCAAGAGTAGGGGTTTCAAAATTCGTATCCCTAACCCGAACAAGATGGTATATGCAACCCTTAGAAATCATTTTTCTAGCTTTAAGAGAAGAAATAATATGACCCTTAGGTATATAATTTCCCCCTTTCCACTCTAGGATGGGCTCATTTGGAAACTGAATTTGACTACTTGGGTTCACAATCAATAGAAACATAACAAGAATGAAGCCAATCCATACCAAGAATAACATTGAAATCTAACATAATCTCTACAAGATCAACATAAGTGACTCTATGGTATAAGGAGACGGGACAACTTCTATAGACTGTCTTAGCCACAATAGATTCACCAATAAAAGTAGAGAGGGAAAAAGGGTCTATTAACACATTCATAAGAACATCAAACTTCATATCCACATATGGCATCACAAAAGACAAGGTAATATCGAGATCAAGCAAAGCATAAACATCAAGAAGAAATACTTTCAACATATCGGTAACAACACTGGGAGAACCCTCTTACTTATGTTGAATTTAAAGTACATAAATTTTGTTTTGCTTCTGACTCAATCTAGAATCTGACGAAGGGTAAGGTTGAGCCTGTTGACAATTATCTCCTTCATTATTACCAGCTTAGGGACAATCCCTTATCTTATGATCCATCTTGCCACAACAAAAACATGTGTTGGAATCGGCTAGACATTTACCCTCTTCCTTTCTTCCATATCTAGCACAAGTAGACAATGAAGATCCACCACTATTTCCTCCTTGAGTCTTAGGGTTAGACGCCCTATCTTGGTTGAATTTAGGAGTCGGAGCATGGGAGGAACCTTGATCGGGAAACCTTTGTCAGAACTTAGAATGACCATGTCCATCGGACCTCGAATGTGAAAAGTGACCATCACTGGTCTTTGCTTTCTTTGCCTCCCTAGATATTTCCTGAAGTTTATCCTTTTCTACATTTTGAGCATGAACCATTAGGCGAGAAATGTTCATATCATTGATAAGCATGGCGATACGACATTCTTTAACCACCGTCTCAGACACACTAAAATGAACTTGCTCATCATTGCCCTAGAATTGGTAACCATAGTATGAGCATATCTAGAAATTGTGTGAACTTGAAGGCATACTCCTTCACACTCATGTTTCCTTGACAAAGGTTGATGAATTTAAGTACCTTTACCTCCCTCATTTCAAGGGGAAAAACCTATCAAGGAAAGCAACCTTAAACTTTTCCCAATCAAGCGGACCCGCATCAATCGCCCTCTCTTCCTTTCATTGGTTGAACCAAACTTGAGAAACAACACCTTATACAACTTATCAATGAAATCTTAAGGATCTTCCTCAACTTTCGAACCATGAAAATCTGGAGGATTCATTCTAGTGAATTCTCTCACTCTAGTTGCCGTTGTACCCATATTTGGGTTCATGGAGACTAAAGCCTCCCTATTGGCTTGAGTCATCATGGCTTGAGCCAACACTTTAAAAGCATCCCTAAACTCCACATTAGTCACTTGCTCAGCCAAAGGGTCAGTCGGAACTTGTGGAGCTTCTTGATGGGCTTAAGGAGCTTTTTGTTCCACATTTAGATTGACATTCCTTCTAACGTATGCTCTACGAAGGGCCATATCCTTAAAAGCATAGGATAAGGTTTAGGAGAGATACATATAGGGTTAAATGATGTTATTGCATAAATTTTAGAGTGATGAAAGCAGTGGGGTTTTCAAAACATCTTATAGCATCTCATTTATAAATGTGACACACTTCACACTCATGGACAAGACTCTACTCAATGTGGCTTATTAGACATTCTAAGAAGTTACTAAGCCTTGTACTCTGAATACCAAGTTTGTCATGACCCAAAGTACACCCTAGACATGACATGGCATATAAAACCCCGAGAGGTCCTACACAAGCCACTTAGCATACATCATACAAGATAATAGAAATAGAAGATTTTAAAGATCAAATTTCATACAAAAAAGTTTAACAAAAGTGAAAGTCTAAACATATGTCTTATAGTCATCCAATACATCATAAGGAAACTGATTGGGATGTAACCCATAAATCACATATAAGTCTAAAAATGGAAATGAAATGAAAGTAATAAAAGATTATTGACCCTCGGAACATGAGGACTTACCAATCTTCATTAGCCCAAAGGAATTTACTAGCCACGAGTATGGGCAATAGGAGTGTAAGACCCTACATTAGTGAAACAATATAGGCACAAGTATGTGTTAGTACATGGAATGTACCAAGTATGATACCAATGCATAAGAGTTATGAAATCGTGCAATATGGAATTTATATGATATGCAATGACCAAGCTAAATCATAAATTAACATGTTAGAAAACATAATTCATAATCATGGTCAATGCAAGCTAAATATCTTAGAATAACACTTGTGAGATACTTTAGAAAGTAACCTTAATTCACTATTGTGGGCAGTTTACCTTTAAACGACATAGACCATGTGAGCTATAACATAAAATCTTCTGTCTATCCCACACCAAAAAGGGATGTCCTTACTTACCAAGGTAAGAACCATAAAATTGAGCTAAAGTGGATCCACTGACTAATGTCTATTTAAGACAATCATATGGTGGCACATAGCTATGGGACATGGGTAATCACCACTAGTCCACTCGGTGTTAAACATAAATCTCATGGAACAGTTATTAACCATATTCATCTTATTATGCATGAAAAGTCACAATTAAGTAGCCAATCCAAGCTAGGGTCCATTTTAAAAAGCTCATTAATCTTGATTCAACTTAGGTGATAAAACCTTTCAACCTTCTGAATCTTTTTTGTGAGAATACCCTTTCACAATCATGATTTGAGTAATATGTAAGAAATCCTTTCACAATAACATCGATGCTTTACTCTCAATGCAACCTTAAATCTTTTATATCAATTTCATAAAGAAAAATGCATATCTTCATAAATTCACCTTTATAACTCATAAGCTTCATCATATGATCATAGTCTAAAAATCATGGATCATCCATGGGTTCATGTGAATTCAACTTAAGAACATGAAATTAATTTAAGTCATGCATAAAAGGATAGAAAATATTTAATTAGATCACAATTGAAAAGAACCCATAAATATTGAATGAAACGCTAACTCTAATTGGAAAATATAACTTATAGAATTGGAGAATTTAGAAATCCTATGGAGGAAAGGACTCCATAGGTGAATACTATGATACCTTGATGTTAAAAACTCACAAATATTGGAGGATTGGAGACTCATGTTGAACCCTAGTTCCTCCTCTTCTTGGAGGATGACTTTGGTTAGTTTTAGGAAAATTGATGAATGAGTTGAAAAATAGTTCATTTGGGGCTTAAAAACATTATATAGGCCTTAGGGTGGAAGGCAGAATGACATAATATTGGGTTAATAAAATTAGGGAAAAGACTTAAAAGCCTTTAAAAATAATTGTCGACCCTCATCTATGATTTGGACCTATGGTCCCTAGGTCCTTCTACGGAATGTACTGGTCAACCATATATGATGATTAGAGACTATTAATTTGGCCAACTTTTGATGGATCCCATGTAAGGTTCATAGTTCTTCCTATGGTATGTATATGCTATCCGTTGGAACAAACTTTAAGCTTTAAAATTTCACCAAGTCTGGGGTCACCTATGATACCTATCTATGACTTGTACATGGAATGATGGGACATCCTGGTGATTCATAAAACAAGGTACTGGGACTTGTTTTGAAAAAATTATTTTCCCACTTCCCACAGTTTCCACCTACGGCCCGTAGAAGCTTCTACGATCCATAGATAGGAGCCATTGACATAGACACCATCCCACAAACTGTATTTTCCTTCTTTTCTAATCTGAGGTGCTATATTTACAAAGATATGCATGGTTTTGTGAAAGAGATGTAAATGATTTGAGGATGCTTTGAGAGGAAAGTATCCATGTTGTTATTGTTGTGAAAGGTTTTCTCATATACTACTAAGATTAGGATTGTGAAAGGTTTTCTCACATATGAATTCATAAGGTTGAAAGGTTTTATTACCTAAGTTGGATCAAGTTGTAGGAGTTATTTTTAATAACTTTAGATTGGATTGGTTGCTTAATTGTGCTTTTCCATGGATGATAATATGAATATGATTAAGGACTATTTTCTGAGATTTTACTTAGCACCGAGCGGTCGTTTAGGATGAAGGTTTTTGTTTAGCATTCATGGACCTTTAGAAGCAATCCCTAAGTCACAGGACTATGGGCCACCATACGATTTATCTTAAATAGACACTAGCTAGTGAATCTGCTTTAGCTCAAATTTATGATTCTTACCTTAGAAAGTAAGGACATCTCTTTTCGGTATGGGATAAACATCAGATTCCATGTCATAGCTCACATAGTCTATGTCGTTTAAATTGTAAACATCCTATAATAAGGAACTAAGGTTACTTTCAAAGTATCTCACAAGTGTATTAAAGGTGTTAAGCTTGCATTGACCATTATTATGACTTATGTTTTCTAAGCTTTATCTTATGATTAAGCTTGGTCATTGCATGTCATGTAAAGTTATTTTTAGCATGATCTCATAACTCTTATGCATTCCTATCGTACTTAGTACTTTCCATGTTCTAATGCATAATTGTGCCTGTATTATTTCACTAATGTAGGGTCTGACACTCCTACCTCTCATACTGGTGGCTAGTTGATCCCTTGGCACTCAAAGATTGGTGAGTCCTCTTGTTTCGAGGATTGAGACACTTTTACATGTTTTTTTACTTCAGTTTTGATACATTTGTATATGGTGTATGGCTTAAGTCCCAAGCATTTTCTTTTGATGTAATAGATGGCTTGTTGAGACTATGTTAAACTTTCGCTTTGTCAAACTCTTTTATGATATAAAACTATTTATTTTGAAATCTGTATATATATTATCTTGTATGATGTATGCTAAGTAGCTTGTGTAGGGCATTTTGGGGCAATATTCACCATGTTATGCCTAGGTTATACTTTAGATTGTCATAGTATTGTGGTGGAAGTGTTGCTTTGATAGAGTTGTTCGAGTGAAGTTTCGATCTTTGAGGTAGGTTTGTCTATCTCTCTTTCATACTGAGAGGAGTAATTTATTTTTCATAGGAAGTTGACTATTAGATGAACTATTGTATGAGTTTTAGAGGTTGGTAAGTGTGGATCTTCTTATTTAGTTCATGTGATGCCTATTTGTGATGCTTAGCATATGTGAAGGCTTGTGTGATACCTTTCATTGTTGCTAGAAATTTGTGATATTTAAATAATTGCCCGAGTGAGAGGTTGTGTTTCTTATCATTATAGTGGACATTGAGATGCCCGAATTAAGGTCTTGAGTTAAATTTTTGAAACATCTTAAAATGAAAGAAATACTTGTCTAAGTGGTAAACACTAATTTCAAATGGTTTCCTCCACTATCCCTATCATTTGAGGTCATGTTTTGTGACTTGTTGAGCTTGAGAATTTTATGTATTCAAAATCCTTGATGAATTGATATACCTTTTGTGTTGTATGTATTGTGATGCATTCATCCTTATTCAACATATCATTGTTCTTGGGAATATGAGAAGGTGGAGAAATACTATATTTTTGAGAAAGAATAGATGACATCTTACTTATATTCTTGACCACGAGCTAGGTGACAAGTTGATGAGATACTGAGATTATGAAATTGGTATATGGATTTCTAGTCTCCCATAGGTCCTTGTCTGGAAGATAAGGCTCGGTAATTGTACACGACAGGTTGTGCGACGACCTTGATTCCACCACATCATTCTATCATTTTATCATCTCATTGCATCGCATTGACCAACTTTATTGTGTTGTGTAACTTTTTTATATGTTGATTTGAGTATTTTATGTACCCCTTTTGTGTTTACTTTATTTACACCGTTATTATATGAATTGGCAGCACTGAGGTCGGAATGAAATTTTTTTGCGTGCAGATGGAAGTGTTTCATAGTTTATATCTTAAGTCTGACTAGTTACTTATACTCAACCGGTCTAACCTATTGAGTACATGTGCATTGTACTCACCCTTACTTCTATTATCCTTTTGATGTATATCTTAGTTAGATTGATTTTCATAGTGGCTGATTACATCTAGTGATTTCTTTTCATTCAGAGTTGTGGTGAGATTCTGCTTTCAGATCGTCATTGGTTTCCATTTATCATTTAAAGTATTAAATTTCCTTTCGAATACTTAAGATGTATTTCAGAATCCAGAAATGTATTAGATGCTCTTTATATTTATGCTATCAGGTTTTAAGAACTTCTTTGTTGTTTATTATCGGTTGTGGCTTGAATTCCCTTTGGAAGTCTCGTATGTGTTATTTCTTTTGGCTTACACACCATTTTTGGGTTCTCGAGGTGTGTGACATCATGACTTTGATTTTTGGGTTCGTGACACACTCGAATTGATTGTATTATTCCATGTAAGACATACATTATGCTATGTGTAAGATGCGTGTGTCTACTTGTTCAACTTAATACAAGATTAAATGTTTGCATATGAACACATAAGTTAAAGGGCATAGATATCAACAAAGGAAAAATAAAGACCACATTGATGTATTATGTCTTAGATATAAGTGAAACTTAATGTATGTAATATTAAAATAACAATCATAAAAATAATATTAGATTTCACAACAAACTTTTAACTTATAATGCTTTTGAACTTAATTAAAAATCTATAAATACAAAAGTTAAAAAATAAAATTTTTGATATATAAAAATATTTTATATAGATGGAGGATTAAAACTTATTAGGGTAAAATAGACTTCGCATATAATAAAGGGGGGATAATGATTATTTCTCAAAATTGAGGGGGGGATGGTTGATTTTTAAACCAAAATTTGAGGGTGTAAACGATTTTCACCCTATAACTAATTCATCTTCATTATTTTTTGGAAAAATCATGAAGTGTATTACGCAGCTTCAAAAGATATTTCGAATTAATTTTATTTTATCTATTTCATGTGAATAGTTAAATGTATTATTTGGAGAATCAAATGGAGAAATTAGTTTTTCCTCGCACTGCAATACTTTTGGAAAACACTTTTTAAATACTATGAACTATGTTGACTTATTATAATCTTCATCTATTTTTGAAATAAGTAAATGTTATAAAATGGATATTCACATAAATATATTTTGTGTTGTAATATGCATGTATGTATAATATACTTTTTGTTGTAATATGATGTACACACAGTATACTTTGTGTTGTAAAGTAGATGTACATACAATATACTTTGTGCCTAAGTATATATATCTTTATTTTTGTAATAAAGAAAAGGCGAAATGAGTTGGGAGACTCATGTACTTGGCTTTGTTTGTAAGTTGGACCTTCCTACTTATCAATTTGTCAATTGAATCCTTAAACCCATTAGAACACAACATTTTAAATCCTTTTTTCATCTGACTAGTGTGCGTGAAGTACAATTGATTACACATAAAATTCAACATCATTTCAATGACATGTAAGAAATTACATGTTAAAATTTAAAAAATTCAATTAAGCCATTTTTGTAATTTCTAAAAATTTCCAGATAAGCATGTTCTTCATATTTACTCACAAATTAAACACTAAGTTCGTGTCAAATCGATGAAATTTTTCTCCATTTGACTTGAAAATTCAAACACAAGTTCACCAACACAAACTCAACTAACCCCAATCACAATTTTGAATTAATTTCACAAATTCATAGGCTCATTTGTTAATTTTCAAGCTTTCTCTAACTTATCAATGGAGTTTTAAATTTTTCAACATTCACCATCATCCTTCACGTTAATCTATACTTTGAACTATTCTTTGAAGCCTAATAACATAAATAATAATCTCAATACTTTCAAACTAAAAAACTAAAATTTAAAAGGGTTAGGAGAGGGGCACATTGAAGTGGTTAAGGTAATTAGCGGTTGATTTGTAGTGAAAGAGAAGTGTGGGTTGAGGAGGAAGTGGATGAAGAAGAGAATGAAGAGGAGGAGGGGGAGGGTGGTGGGTGAAATTTTAAGAAGAAGATGAGAGAGAGCAATGGGCACGGAGGGGAGAGGGCCGAAAATTGGGGTGGGGTGGGAGAGGGATGGTTGAGGAAAATAGGTTTTTTTAAAAATATTTTTAAAATGATTATTATTATTATTTAAATATTTTAAATGTAAAATACCTTATTTACTTGCTGCCAAACGTGTGTGATCACGTATTATTCCAACTCAGCATTATCAATGTCACATAAATTCGGTCAATGGTCAGAGGGGTTTAAAATATTGCATTCTGATGAGTTTAGGGTTCAGTTGGCAAATTGATAAGTAGGAGGGTCCAACTTGTAAATGGAGCCAAGTAGAAGTCTCCCAGGTCATTCCACAAAAGAAAAACGCAATTGTAAGTGAAAAGAAAAATACTACACTTTCTATTTTCTCATCTATTTTTCTTGTTATTTTAGTATTGATACTCATTTTATAACACATTATCAGAACAAAGTCTCCAATTTTATCTGAATAAATAAAATTTCTATCTCGGTTGTAATGAACATATGCTTTATATATTTTAGTTCTTATTTATCTAGTTAATTTTCAGTTAGTTAAAACAACATATATTTTATTATTGTTGATATTATTCTTGAAATTGTAATAGATTTAAGATCAACTAGATAATATATCGGTATACAATAAAATAAAAACTAACTAGTTATACTATGTACTAATCTTTTTCAATTTCTCTTCAAGTTTCAATATGTATCATCACTTTTTTAAGGTAACATTAATTACTAACCAACTTGTTTTTATATAAATATGTCTTAACTGATAGATTTAAATTTAGTTGCTTCAGAAATTTAATCTTAGTTATCTTTGTTATTGCTAATTCATCCTTTCTATTTTTAATTTTCATCATGTCAAATTTATCAAAACTTGAATTTGTGAAACTTGAAATTACTAAAAAGAATTATTTATCATGGGTCCTTGATGCCGAAGTTTACCTTGACGCTAAAGGTCTTGAAGAATCTAGTGAAGTAGGAATAAAACATCAAGTCAAGATAAGCGAAAGCCATGATTTTTTTCGTCATTATCTCCGTGAAAGATAAAAACTGAATATTTAACTATGAAAGATTCACTCTAATTATCGATTAATTTTAAGGATCAATAAGACCACCTAAATCTCACGGTATTATCAGAAGTTCGATATGAGTGGATACACCGTCACTTTCAAGATTTTAAAATTATATTTGAGTATAATTTTGTTATTCACAAAGTAAGATCCATATTAAAATTATGTAAAGATACTATCACTGATGATGATTTACTTGAGAAAATATTTTCTACTTTCACGCTTCAAATGTGTTGCTACAACAACCATATCATGAAAAGATATTTAAGATATATTTTGTATTAGTTACATGCCTATATGTGGTTGAGTAGAATAATACTCCATTGATGAATAATCATAAAGTTTATCCCACTAAATTTTCTCCATTCCCTAAAGCGAATGTTGTAGCAACATATAACAAGTTTGAAATAAGACAAAATAATTATCGGGGCCATGGTCGTGGAAAGGGGTGAGGAAATGGTATAGGAAAAAAAAACACTATCTTCGTGATAGAAATAAACATGACAACAATAAAATTTCTCAAAATAATCCTTCTAATGTAAGAATCAATATTTTTCACTGATCTGGTATGAAAGGTCATTGGGCATGTGATTGTCATATGTTCAATCATTTTGTCCTACTTTATCAACCATCCTCAAAAGAAAAGAAAATAATGTGGAGGCACACTTAGCCTTTCAAATCGATAATAGTGTTGCAACTCTCTCAAATAAATATGATGATATTGAGGCAAATCTTGTTTATAAAATTGATGATAACTTTAAAGGCTTCCCAAGTATTACTCATTTGAAAGTAGATGACTTTTATGAGGATATTGACCGAAGAACTAAACATCTAATTAGGAGATAAAATTATAAGAATAGTGGTTTTTTTTGTAAGTTTGCAACAATGTCTTTCTAATTAATTACTTTTTTCAAAGTCTTATGGCTTGGTAATTTCTACATTCTTCGTTCAGTTTCTTAAAAAATTCTTATATTGCTAGTTTTTCATTCTTATAATGTATCTTTTTTTCTTATGAAAATATGAAAAAAAATCAGTCATCAACTAGATCCAAAATTAATTATAATGATATGCGTCTTATAGATTGTGTTGTAAGTGCCACAACACATACTATTTTAAGAGATTAAAAATATTTTTTTAATTGATAATTGAAAGATGGTATTTTAACAACTTATTAGACTGTAATGACCTGATTCATCATTATTCCAAAGGCATCTCATGTGGAACCCTAAAAATTCTTTTAAAATGTTGCAAATATAAAAATTTGGGCAAATGACAAAAATCTATGAATTTGAATTGATTCGTGTTGACGTCAGTCCACCATAGAGGAAAGCCTCCTGCTATGGCGACACCACTATAAAATTGGTATGACTGCTATAGTAGCGTTGCCAGAATACAACTCTAAATAAAATGATTTATTTTATTTTTTCTCCTATTTTTTATGGGTGAAAGAGACGACGATTTCTTCAAGAACTCTACTAAGTCACTCTAAGCTCAAGGAGAATGGAGGGAGAGACTTTAGCATAAAGAAGGTTAAAACCCATGGATTCTTATTCTACATTTGGTATAATTCACATTCACGGAGTTAGAAGTTTGTATCCAAAGTTCTTCAGCGGATGCTTGACATCTAGGTAAGATAGGTTTCTTTAATCGAATAGTTAGACTAGTCTTTACTTATTTAATATCTTGTAGATTGTCGGGAGAATTCATGTGTAGGTCTTCGGACACAAGAGTATGAATGGTTTAACGTGTGGTTAGGTATGGTTTAGGCTGATGATGGACTTGACTAGTTATTGCTAAACTTATGATGTTTATTAGGTGTTTTCATGGAAAAGGTTATTGTGGATGATCAAATTATCATTATAAAATATCGAGAACAAATCCTTTCAGGTAGGTGATGATTTTTATTTTTCAAGTTATGTAATGTATGCATGTTAAATGTTTTATAGTATTAATTGAATGGTGCATGTTGCGAAAAACATAAAGGGTGAATTTGAAATGATATCATGTTGATAATTGCATGCAATAAACCTATTTAAATTACTTGTGGATTAAATGTGGTTGTTCATTGTGAGTGTGATTGTGCATGTTGTTTGTGATTGTTGGTTGGCTCGGGTACCACTCTGGTACAGTTTACTAATGATTTACTCAGGTACCACACCAGTATGGGATATCATTTTGGTTAGGTTGGGTACCACACTAGTACAGTAGCAGTTTATGTATGGGTTTCATAAGAGAACTAGGTTTACTTCTTTGTAATGTGGTTATTACCTATTGGTTCATGAGCGGTTGGGATATGTGTTTAAATATTGAAATGGTTCTTGTGTAGACTGGGATTGCATGAACACTGTGAATGATGATTAAGGACCCTTGGTGGTCTAGATTACTGGAGTGGGGTGATGAATTAGGTATGACTGATTGTAATGTTTGTGGCCATGACATGCTTCATGTGAATATTAAGTCTAGGTAAAGATGGGGAGTCCAAGAAATTTTATAATTGTGATAATAATTATATATGTTCGTGTTGCTAAATTGTGGTTACTTGTTCATATTTATATAACTGGAGTGTTGTTAAGACAGTGTTTTGGCATAATAATTTAAGGTAGAATACTAGACTAGTTAATAGAGTTAGTAGTGACATTGTATTCGAAAAATCTCTTTTTGGTAGAAGGGGGTAAAGTTATGATCTGATTTGAGGGAGGAATGGCCTAGATGGTGGAATTGGACAGAAAGAAGTGGGTGAATTGAGGTAAAAGGTATGGGTTCCAAGGTAATACCTACATATAGTAATAGTGGTGACTGAGTGGAACAGGATCCTGAGTTTATCTTCAAGTTGCATGTTTTAATTAATTACCTTGTGTTATGTGGTGAATTTGAGTCTGGCGATGATGTCTACTAGTACATGTTATTTGTATTGATACTACTCTTGCTATGCCACTTGGCATAGTCTAGTTGTTGGGTTCAGTAATGTTTCATAGATGAAGACGATGATGATCTGGGACAACTTCTACTCCTCTATCCTTGTGCTGTGAGTTGCGTTTTATTTCTATTATAAATTGTACTCTCAGAAGCTCTTGTACCTGTTTAGACTAGTTCATTAGGGAGGGTTTTAGTATTTTATTTGTAAGAACTTTGTTTATTATTAAGTTAATAATTTTCCTTTATTTAATTAGGGTGATTAGTTTATAATTATTCAATTTCACACTTCATGTCTTAAAATTTGGCATAAGGGTTCTCCTATCTAGGTGTTAGAATAGGTGTATGCATGACCCAGCAGGTTAGGTCATGGAAAATCGTTATCAAAGCCCAAGTTATCAGTATCCTAGTACAAGATCAAATGTCGAATAGAGTCTTGAGGATTATTGTGTTGACGTCCACATTCAATTCTCGGGGGTCTATGAAGTATTCTAGAAAGTCGTCTCACTTTTCAACTCCTTTTACGTGTCTGGTCATTTGTCGTATGTGTTGAGTTCAATATGTGTCTCTTGATTCCAATTGGTATCTCAACAAAGTAAATTAGATATCGGTGTCATGACCGAAGGGACGTAAGTAATGAAGTTGGAACTGGAAAGATTTGAATTGGTATATGGCCTTAAGATTCATGTATATGCATGAATTATCATTTAATGGTCATTCATAATGTGAATCGAAGGTAATGAACCTTGTTGTCTTAACAATATAACAATATGATTATTATTATATGCATTACATTGCCTGAATATTTGCATGAGGAGAAAATGTAATTGTGTGTATTCGTGCGAAATTATGGACATGGAAGTCAAAAGAGTCATAATTTGATTATGCGTAATGATTTAATGATGAATTACTATGTGTTTAACTAAATATGTTTTGGTGTAGTTCTATCTTAAATTTTACGATTAGATGACTTAGGTCCTTAACTGTGTACTGCTAGATATGATCTTGGATTATGATCAAAGACATGATGCAATACCTATGGTATTTATGTTTGGGAACGATCATGGGATTATTTTTTTAATAAGTTTAGTTTTGTTCCAAGAGTTAGTATGGATATGGAAATGGGGAGCTTTGCATAATTTCAGAATTTCTGGATTGACCTCATCGGGGCTGCCATATAGGGACTAGTCCGCTACAACCTTTCTCTATAGTGGGAATTTTTCCTCTATAGAGAAAACCACTGTAGCAGTGTGTCCCTCGTTCTAGTTGGCAGGGGCGACATAGAGCCCAATCCCTATTTTTCTCTATTTTTTCTTATAGTTTGGGCATTTAAATCGTTTAGTTCATGCCAATGTAGAAACAACATAAATTCATCCAAGAACAACCATAACTTATATTACTTGAGATTAAAAGTAGAAATAAGCATCCATGTACTACAAAAAATAAAGGAAAGTAAGAGAGATGTCTTTATGCCCATGCGGGGCAAACCCAAAAAAAGTTTAACCGTATCCCAAATAGGGGATGTGCTAATCAAACTCAAGATCATTTTTGGGCCTCTAGCCTGTCCACACCTTGCTCATGAATGGAAACTCTCAAAAGTCCTCTAGGGTGACTAGGGGAATATCTTGTTGGGGGAATCGAATGTAAAGATAACCTTGATGGCCTTCCACATCTTGGCCATTAGGTGGTCCTGCTTTAGGTTCTTCTTCTCTTCTAAGCTAGTTGCCTTCATAGCATCTCATACTCTTAGGTAGTGGGGGTGGGGTAGTGGCTCACGCTGTGGAACCTCTCAAAGATCTCTGGACAGCAGCCAAGTCTCTCTCCATGTGGCCGTTAAAAGGTGGGTGCTAGGAGTGGGAAGGAGGGCCATTTTCATCCACAGCATTGACATTATCCTCGCACGATTGCTCTCCGCTTCGCCTATCCTCCTCATCTTCCGCACCACAGTAGGCAATTTTCTCATTAATAGGGCGTTTGATTAGGGGTCTATCTCTACTACCCTTTCAGTGTCATCCTCACGTACCCCAACTTATTTGTAAAGCGCGAACACTAGCCCAAGATTGAACCGGACTTTCTTCTTAACCTTGTAGAATTCCTTTCAGATATACACTATATGTGCCCCCACATTCATCTTAATCCCCCTAATAGCATAGTCCACAACCAGAGCCTTGAGATGGGTCACATAAATAAGATTTTTTGATAGATAGATCCTCCGGCCTGCTAGTGCCAGCCACCTCTGTGCATCTGTAGAAAAATAAGTACTAGTAATGATCTCAGTAGTGGCCCAAGAGACTATACCTTGACAATCCTCTTTGGCCAACATCCCATAGCCAATCTTCATCTCTTTTAGCTTGGCCTCAAATTTATCATTGGAACGTCAATCACAACAAGGACCTCATTCACCATGTGAACATTCATAGGAATCTGTAACCTTCAAATGCAAATAAAAGGCTAGGGGAATCCAAAAGAACTGTCGGGAGTAAGGCATATAATTTCCTCACCCAGCCTGAGTAAGTAGCCTGAAGTGCATTGACCAATGAACTCCTAGATCAGGTTGTAGAAAGTTGGTGCCTTTTCCTTCACTCCTCACATGCAAAAAGCCCTGTCAACATAGAAGCCCATAATCCAGTAGTCCATGAACCGCTCCCAACTACCGTCATCGAGGAAACTTGCGTAAGGAAAGTCTTGTCATTGGATGGAAGCTATTTGATTGTTTGAACGTGCAAATACATGAATAACTGGTTTAGAAACCATAAAATTTTCTAAGAAGGGATTTTGAAAGCCCTTCTTACAGTTGCTCTAGCAGACAAGGCGAGATAGAACCCAATCCCTGTTTTCCCCTATTTTGCCTATGATTTTGGGCATTCAAATTGCTAGTTCTGATTCATTCTAATATAGAAACAACATAAATGCATCCAAGAACAACCATAAAATATATTACCGGTGATTAAAAGTATAAATAAACATCCACGTACGACCAAAAATAAAGTGAAGTAGGAAAGATGTCTTTTTGCCCAAATAGGGCAAACCCAAAAATAAGTCTAAACATATCCCAAAGGGGGGATGTCTTAATCAGACTCAAGATACTTTAGGGCCCGTTGGCCTGCCCACGCCTTGCTTAGGAATGGAAACTCCCGAAAATCCTCTAGGGTGAGTGGGGGAATTTCCTACTGGGGAAACAAAGATAAAGATAACTTTAATGGCCTTCCACACCATGGCCATTAGGCGGTCCTGCTGTTGATTCTTCTTTCTCTCCTAAGATAGTTTCCTACAAAGTATATCATTCTCTTTGGAAAATGAGGGTGGGGTTGTGGCTCTGGTGGTGGCACATCTCAGGGATCTTCGAACAACGGCCAAGTCTCTCTCTACGCGGCTGTGAAAAGGTGGGTGCTGAGAGTGGGAAGTGTAATGACCCTCCATGTCATTTTCTCTATTTTTGATCTTTTCAGTGTTTAGAGCTTTCTTATAGTGTCTTTCTAGGACTGAAAGTTCGATCTTTAGGTTGTTCATTTGGGTTTTCTGTAGGTTTTTGTGTTTTGTAGCTTTTGAACCTTGAACGGTCATTTTCAATCAAAAGTTCAAAAAGATGGCCTCAAAACCAATTCAAACAATTCCATTAACTTTGGAAGGGCCATTTTAGGCCAATAGCATAATTGGTATGGCTCTCAATGCTTTCGCTATAAGTTTGTGCGATTAGGTGTTTTAACTTTCAAGTTGTGGCCTAAGTTTGACCTTGGTCAATATTCTTGATAAATTCACATGGATGAGAACTTTGTTGGAGCGTATATCTTTGAATGTTGACATTGGTATTGAACGACCTTTCGTGCATTTCATAAGGCTTCTAGTCTCATTTTGAGCCCCTTTGTGGATTTTAGCTTCAAACGAAACTTGAGTGTGGGACCCACTTTTTATCGAAAGGACCTTGTATGTAAGTTTTGATGTTTCCATTGAGTTCAGAATGTCTAATTTGATGACATGGCATATTTTTTTTGTGCATAGGGGATTTTGAACAAATCTTGAGCACCCCGTTGAAGCTTTTTAAACTCCTAAGTTCAGCTGATGCAACCCTTGCTAGTGCAGCATGTTTTTTCCTTTGCGATCACGGAACGGATCCTCACGTTCATAAATAAAGGATATATTGATCTTTGAGATCGTGTACCAGGTCCTCGCATTCACGAAGAAGGGTTTTGTTCCTCCTCACGGTCGCGGACTTGGTCCCCGCATTCGCAAAAGACAATTTCCTGGTGTCTTTAATAAAGACTAGGTTCATTTTAAGATTCACCCTTAAACTACTTTTGTTTATTTTAAGAGCTAGAAATCTCCAAATTAAGTGACTCCAAGTGATGGAGGTTCGTGGTAATCACGACTACGCATTGCAGTGTTTATGGAAGTGCGAAAAGCATCAGATTGGTCTAATTCTTACCCCGAAGGGGCTGCCTGTTATCTTTAATTGTCAAATTGGCTTCATGTGTGCCATTGGGTTTTTCGAGAATGGAATTGTGTCCCATTTTGGGACACAAGCTCGAGTAGTCGTTAAAAACCCTTTGACAGAGTCAATTTTGGGATTCCTAGTGTAGGTCCCACAACCCTATTTTTTTTCTTATTTTCTTGTCCATTGCCAATTTTTACGAAGTTAGTGTCTAAACGTATGTAATAACATTGTTATCGATAATTTGGTAGTGTGGTGGTATTCGGAGGTGTTTCAGAAGTGGATAACTCATGTGTAGAGGATTTGGAGCACTCGTGATCGGAGGTGAGGTAGGCTTTGGTCTACTTTATTTATTGAGCTTCTTAGACAATACCTAATATAGATTGCATGTGTTGTTGGATTGTATTGCTAAATATTTATCTGTTATCTTGTTATTCCATACTTTCTTGATTCCGTAGGAGTCTTGGGCTTAGTGTAGGTATTAGAATCCTTAGTTTAGGCTTGTTGTTTCACTTGTGGCATAGATTCCCTTGGTTAACATTGTTAGGATTAATCCTTTATGGCCTTAGAGTAGGTGGGATACTAGATGCTTTAGGTTGTGCTTTATCACCTCATAGTTATAGTTTGATCCCTTTAGGGCTTGTTTTGGGTCGTTTCCTTTCGTCAATGCTTGTGACCTTGGTGGCTCGTCATAGCCGTGGGTTGGTCCTAACTGCGCACATTTTGGGACTAGAGTGGTGTGATTGGGGTAGGGCGGTGTCCTTTGAGTTTGCTCCCCCTTTTATTGATTTGAAATCTATTTTTTATCCTTTTTTTTTTGTTGATTAGTAATGAGCATGTTGTATCCTTATTGAGCTTAGGATTATTTTCTTGGGCCTGAGGGCACTTGTGAGGACTAGTTGGATCCTAGGTTGGTATTCTCTGCTTAGGTAGCGTGGTTTTATTAGTTGATTTTAAGCACCTTGATTGAATGCTGGTGATGGCATGCATTGTGTTGTTTACTCATTCTCGCGAATTTTGTGGTACGATCTCAGCCCATGCATGGGAATATTTATTTTTTCTGATGAGATACTATTTTGCTTGATTTTATTCTAAACGGGTTTTAATGGGATTCATGCCACCTAAATTACCTGACTTACTCATTTTTGAGATTATAAGGAGTCAAGGACATGCTCCTTTCCTACTTGAGATATTAGAGGCATCTGGGATATGCTTAGGTTTCAGTTGACTACCCGATGCATTGATGCCCTTTCTTGCATGCTTTTAATTTTATTTACGCCCCAGGGTCACTCTTGCTAGTTGGGTGACTTACGCCCTGGGAGTGGACTACCTGGCCGGGCGGCCTTGATACCTGAGATCTTCTTAAGAGTAGACACGCCTCTGGGTCACTTTTCTAGCAAGGCAGCTTACGCCCCTGGGAGTAGACTGGAGTCCTATAGTTATGATTTTGGATGGGCACTGATGGTTCTGCTGCTTACCCTACATTCATATGCATTGCTTATCACTAATATACTTGTTTGTTATTTGTACCCTCCAGTTTATGGGGGTCGGTTGGGTTATGTTTGTTGTTTGTAAGTTACGACCTTATGAGGTGTCTTACTAAGTTATTGTTTGACTATATTCTATTCTTTGTTATTGTTTTATTGTTACCTAGTACATTCTTGACTCGAATTCTTACCCTTTGGTTCATGTCTCTATTCTTTATTGCTTGTCTACTTTAGCATCTCATGTTTAGTGTCATGTGCTATGTTTTCCTTATTACGTGTTGTTTATGCTTGTGTTATCTTTTGAGCACAGTTGCCTATTTCTTGTTGGGTATTGGTTTTGGTACTCATACTAAACTTCTTCTTTGCAGATTGTGGGTTGAGTTATCGCCTTTGATTTGGAGTCGTGCAGAGAAGCTTGAAGTTTTGGAGATTAGGGTGAGCTCCTAGCGTTCAGAGCTACCGGTTTCCTTCTGTTTTGTCTAGGCTTAGTCTTTATATTGTATTCAGAGATAGCCTTTACTTTTGTTGTATTTGTAAAGCCTTGTACTCTTGTTTTGGATTAGACGCTCAACTACCGGATGATGCCAAGTCTTGGGATGGTTTCTGTTATTATTTCTATTGTTTACCCTTTCTTCGCTTGTTTTGAGCTTTATGCTTCTTGTCGTTGGCTTCTGCTTGATAGTATGTTGCCTATGTCTACAGACTGAGGGTTGGGCTTACCTATCGGTCGGTTGTGATAGTTTTCAGCATGACCTAGAAATCGGGTCATGATAGAAGAAGGGCATCATCATCCTTAGCGTTGACATTATCCTCCACACTTGAAACTTCCATGATACAATTGTTCTCTGCATTGCATCTTCCGCTAAACAATAGGTAACTTCCTCACCAATAGGGGGTTGAATAGGGGTCCCATCTCCACTACCCCGTCAGTTTCATCCTCAAGTACCCCAACTCATCTACAAAGTGCAGAAACCAGCCCATGATTGAACAGTCCCTTCTTGCTGCCCTATCACAAACCAAAGTACACCCTAGACATGACATGGCATATCTATAAAACCCCGAGAAGCCCAACACAAGCCAGTTGACATACACACAACAAAATTGAATAGTAAAAGACAAGAGTTTAGGTAAGAAGGCTCATATCATAAAAGAGTTTGAACCATTAAAGCGGAAATATAACTATTTCTTGACAAGTCAATCTAATACATCAAAGAAAGTGGTTGGGATGTAACCCATACACAACATACAAAGTCTCAATAGTAAAAATCATCAATAATAAAATCTTCATGGTCTTGCCCTCGAAGCATGAGGACTCCCCAATCCAAAGCAAATGATAGCAATCCGGATCTAGCCACAAGCGGGAGGAAAGGAATCATCGAACCCTATATTACAAAAAAATATTGGCACAAGTATGCATTAGTACATGGAATGTACTAAGTATGGGGAAATGCATGAAGGTAACATAAACATGATCATTTGAGGACATTTAAACATCGAAGTTAAAGCATGAGTATGAATCCTTTGAAAAAGTCATAAGTCATAAACATGGTCAATGCTTTCTTAAAACATAGTGAAGGCTTCATAAAACCTTTAAAAGCTACGTAGTTTATTTCTGTGGGATATTTGTCGTTAATCGACATAGACCATATGAGCCATAACATGAAATCCCTTCTCTTGCTCCCACACCGAAAAGAGATGTCCTACTTGCCAAGGTAATGATCATGAACTTCTAGCTTAGGTGGATCCTCTAGCTATGTCTTTCTAAGACACATCCTACTGGGGCATGTAGTTAGGGACAATGAGATTGCTACTAGAGACCCGACCTCTACTAACGGGAGAGTCTCCATCTTAAAGTCCTCTCGGTGTCAAGTAAAATCCCAATAGAATTAGTCATATTCATAGTCATAATATCATATTTGGAAAAGAACAATTAATTTACCAATCCAATCTTAATTCATCATAGAGTAACTCCTTAAATCATGATTCATACATATGTAAGAAAACCTTTCACCAAATGATGATTTTATAAGTATGTGAGAAAACCTTTCACAATTTCATTGATGCTTATCCAAGAAGCAACCCTAGATCATAAAAATATTTTTCATAAAACATGCATAGCTTTCGTAATCATATTTCACAATTCATAAGCTTTCTTCATAAATTCATAGTAAAAATCATGAATAATGCATGAGTTCATATGAAATCAATTGAAAAATATATAATTGAATCAAATCATGCATAATAAGATTGGAATCAAACAATTGAATCATAGTCAAATAGATCCCATGGAAATTTGTATCAAACCCTAATCAAATTAGTGAAATTGAATTAGAAACATGGAAATCTTTTGGGACTTGGTGAATGAATAGAATTATTGGTGAATTCCTACATATCTTGATGATCAAAGCCCAAAAGCAATGGAGGAACAAGGAGAATTGAAGCGAACCCTAGATTTTCTTCCTTGTAGCTTGAGAGGATTTGGAGGGAATGAATGTGGATGGAATTTGGAAATTTGAGAGAATGGGAGGGTTTGGGTAGATTTAGGGATTGAAAGGTAGCTAGCTATAGGACTTAGAATTAGGGTGAAAATGGCATAGTATAGATATCAAATGCAAAGGAAAATACCCAAACACCATTAAGAAATAATTATCGAAAGTGATCGATGGCTAGGACCTACGGTCCGTAGGACTTCCTACGGCCGGTACTAGTCAATCGTAGAACCAACTTCAGAAACCCAAAATTTATCCAACTTCACACAAGACCTTTCTATGGTCCGTCACTCCATCTATGGTTCATAGATCTCTTCTGTAGAACCCAAGTTCAAGTACAAAATTTCACTAAGTCTGAATCACTTCACCGAGACCCTCTGTACGACCCATAGAACATCAAATCCTTCCATAGGTTTGAGGTCTTAAATCAAATTTTTGATTCAACTATACGGGTTGGTCTTATGACCCGTCAAACTTTCTATGGCTCCTCCTGTCAAGTCACAGATTCACTTACTAGGACTTGAAATTTCCAAAACTCAACTCATAATGTATGACTTCCTTCTTACGGCCCGTAAAGCCTTCTACGGTCTATATATAAGACTTGTATTTACTACACCAGTGCCAAGAACTAAATTATTCCTTTTATTTTCAGCTTTCTAATCTCAGAGGTGTTACATGCCTTTGTAGAAGTCCTTTTATTCTGCACTATATTTTCACCCACATTCATATGAATCCCCCTAATAGCACAGTCTACCACCAAAGCCCAAAGATAGGTCACATTAATAAGGTTTCCTGATGGACGGATCCTCTGGCCTACTAGTGCCAGCCACCTTCGTGCATCCGTAAAACATAAGCACTAGCAATGACTTCAATAGTGAACCAATAGACCTAACCCCAGTATTCCTCTTTGACCATCATCCCATAGCCACCCTATCTCCATCTTCTTCAGTTTGGCCTCAAAGTTATCATAGAGAACGTCAGGCACTACAACAACCTCATTCACCATTTGAATATTCATAAGGAACTACACCCTTCAGATTCAAATAAAAGGCTAGGGGAATCCCAAATAACCGTGGAGAATATGGCATAGAATTCCCTCTTCCAAACTAAGTAAGCAGCCTGGGGAGCCTCAACCAGTGGTCCCTAACCGAACTCTTGGATCAGGTTGTAGAGAGTCAATTCCTTTTCCTTTACTCCCAGCATGCAGAAAGCCCTCTCAAAATAGAAGCCCATAATCCAATAGTCCATAAACTGCTCTCGACTAGCTTCATTGGGGAACCTAACATAAGGAGAGGTTTTTTCCCTGTTTGGAAGCCATTTGATTGATTGAACCTGCAAATACATGAATATTCAGTTTAGAAACCATAAATCTCCTAAGAATGGCTTTGGAAAGAAAAATCTAGCTTTTGGCCAGATTGGAGGCTATTATCCACAACCTCCCGCTATAGAAGGTTCCATCCCTCTATAGCAGAGTCGCCATAGCGAGAACCCATCCGCTATAGTGGCCTCTGCTATAGTGAGGTGCAAGGTAGTCGGTTCAGAAACCATAAATCTCCTAAGAAGGGCTTTCGAAAGAAAAATCTAGCTTTTGGCCAGATTAGAGGCTATTATCCACAACCTCCCGCTATAGAAGATTGCATCCCTCTATAGTGGGGTCCCCATAGAAGAACGCATCCGCTATAGCGGCCTCTACTATAGTGAGGTGCAAGGTAGTTATAGTGTTCTTCATTGTCTCTGGCCTTCAAATGGTGCGTTAGTAGATCCCTTGGCCCAATTGTAACAACCCAAAAATCTCTAAGCTAAGATCCAAATCATTCTACATAAGTGTATAGGGTTGTACCAGATGATTCTTAATTGTACATAGGTGTTAAAGTTAATTATTTAGTGTGGTAGGATATTTGGGGATCAATAAAGGTAATAATAATCCTCTAACACAAAGTTGAGTTGAAAGTTTCCTTATCGGTTAAGTTTCCATATTATATCTTACTTTGGTCAACTTCAAATGACCATATCCCTTAGAATATGATGAATTATGTGAACCATAACCTATCAAATTAAAGGACTTTGAATCTTCTTTCCAACGCCTTCAAGTTTGTATTATTCCGAGTTCGAAATAGAGAGTTATGATCGTTTTACTAAATAATATAGTGTAGTTCCATTTTGGCCACGGAAAAGTTCTAAATAAGGTAATTTTTTTTATCATTATACCACTAGGAAAACCTTAAAATGGATTTCATAAGTCCTATAAAGCCTTAAACAATCCTAATTCTATCTTTTCAATTCCTTCTTCTCCTCAGTCAAACCCTAATACAAAATTCTAAGGAAGATGAAAGCATAAGACTTCCAAGTAAGATTCTTTCAAATATTTTTCAAGATTCCTCTTCAAGCAATGTTCTTCCAAATCCTTTCCAAGATTATTCTTAAAGAATTTTCAAGAAACTAATTCAAGAATCTCAAGAAAGGATTTCTTGATCGTTCTTCTTCAAATTAGAGTTCTTGTTCATGATTCATTGAGTGTTTAAGGTATGTACGATTAATAAAGTGAGGAACTTTGTTCTTCCTCACGCCCTACTCCTGCAATATATATTTTTAAGATCAAAGCTAGGGTTTTTACCCAAGATTCTATGATTTTGAATTCTCTTTATCTTCTATCATTCATTCTTGATTTTTATTGTTAAAATTATGGTACTTTATGCCCTTAATGATATTTTATTTATTGTTCATGCTCTTATACCAGATAGATTCATTTCTAATCAAAGTTACTTAAAAACCATGCTGTAGTATTTCATATGCATTATTTTCATGAATAAAATATGTTCAAGATTTTAAAGAAGTCTTTCAAGAAAGAATTCAAGAAAATATAATTAGTTTTAATTACATTATTTTCAAGAAGTATTTCAAGAAAGTATTATTATCTTTAATTTCAGGTGCATTATGATTAACATTTCAAGAACACCTCATAAGTGTTATTATCTTTAATTTCACATGCATTATGATTAACGCTTCAAGCACACCTCATCCAATTCTAGGTGCAAATGATCGTTAAGCGGTATAAAATCCAACAATTGAGTTGGGGTCAAATCCCACAGGGAGCGGTCCGTGTTCAAATTCAATTAAGAAGTACAAATGTGATCTAACTAGCTATAGGAATAGATATTATTGGAAAAAGACTTATTAAATAAAAGGGGTGACACGAATGTCAGATTGGGGTTTTTGGTTTGCAACTATCAACTATAATTAGTCAAATAGCAATGAGATAACAATAAGGAGAGAAATTCTCATGATGTGATCGATTATGGGTGAATTTTGATATATGGGTAATTGAAACTACTTGGAAACAACTAAATATCAGTGAGTAGGCTAGACTATAATTGACATAGCTTTCTCTCGAACAACTGTTCTTCTTCAAGTGATTTCTCTCGAACATCAACAAGCATAGCAATTAAGAACAACCCAAAACCTTAATGCATCTTCTCTCTCGAGCAAGATGGGTAGGACTAGGTTTAGGATTCAGTCTCTCGAGCTGAACCCATATCAACCCAATACATACAAATAATTAATCAATAATTTTAGTTCTAGAACCTCTCTCTTGAGCAAGCCATGAACACTAAAATAGAACTGGATTTGCAACTATAATTCATAAATTAAACCACAATTAATGATTAAACCCACTTCAAAATAGCATTTAAACTAGTAATTAACAATACCCACACACTAATTCAATCCATAATCACATGATCACACCCCAAGAATTGGAGTTTAAGCCGAACATCATAAAAAGATAAAACCAGTTACTGAATCAATTAGCCATCAACTGGGTAAGAGGAATTCAAGCTTTACAATGCTCCAATTCACAGAAAATTTGTAACCTACTTACAAAATCTCCAAATTAAATCTCAAAACCTCCAAGTCTACTTAGAACTTCAAAGAAAATTGTTCTAGACTAAAAATGGATTGAAAATTTGAGAAAATTCGATAATAAATTAATATTCAAAATGTAATTTAAAATCACCTAAAATAATCCATGAAGGGTCACACAGTGAAGTAAGTCAGACTAACCAAACCACTAAGTGAGCCTCCCTTTGACCTCTTCCATCGCCTTTTCACCTTAGCCTTCAGCATCTTCGAGGTCTGTAACTTTGGGTGATCTATATTTTCTTCAAGGAACGACTCGGCTATTCGACGACTGCTCCTTTTCATCGTCGACTTGGTTTCTTCCTTTAGCTTGGTACACTGGAACTTTAGGAGGTGAGATTAGCCACTCGATAACACACCGAGTGCTCTTAGCGATCTTCATGCTCGTCCTTCTTCATTTCTTCAGTTTGTTTTGTTCCCTTTTTCCTGTTAGTGTTCTTGCTTTGCTTCTCAATCCATATACCTGTAAATCAAGGAATTAACATTAGTTTATAGCATAAATTAAGCATTTGAGGACAATAAATCTATAAAAACAAAGCCCTAAATGAGCCAAATCTTGGACTCATCAACACCCCCAACTTAAACTTTTGCATGTCCTCAAGTAAAACTCAAGTTCAGCAATTCAAAAAGGATGTCTCAAACAGTGCTGCATAAGACTTAAAACGAATGCACACAACAAGGTTCAATTTACTCATACAATGATTAATTGTGCACTCAAAGATTCAAATTGTGACTCATCATTGCCAAAGATGCTCAAGTTCACAATACTTGTTTCAAATGCAAGTTCAAGCTCAACAAAGGTACTTAAATGCCCTCACAGTAAAGATGATTCCACATTCAGACACTATTTCTCAATAATTTAAAGTTGTGGAATCACATAAAACTCTCACACTCACAAAGATGAACACATGCATTACTTCACCCATAGGTTTGCCTTTATTTTCCAATCAACACTTGTTTTAGCTCACTCAAGATCACAAAGGTCTTTTCATGGCTTGTAATAGGGCTGAGTATCAAGGTAAGGTTATTTAGGCTCAGTGGCTTCTACCTTCATGAAGTATGGATTGAACATCACATTTCTGCTTTTTTTTTAACGATTCAAACATGTTCATAATCCACCCCATTATTCAACTTCATATGAATTACCGGATACCCCATTTCTTTTGCAATTTTCATCACTTTATTTCACAACTTTTTCATTATTTTTCTTTGCTTCTTTTCTCCTTTCCTTTGTTTTTTTTTTTCCATGGAGGGGTTCCATCTTTTTCAAAACCATTCTTTAAAGGGGGGGGGGGGGGGGATTTCTCACACTTTTTGATTTTCCTTCTCTTTTCACCACACCCACAACTTAGGCTTTTGGCCTGAGTTGGCTATTCAAACAAACCACACTTCATGAGGAATATGGGTGAAAGGATAAAGGGGGATCACAATTTTTCAAGTTTCTTCCAAAAAAGAATAAGGCTCAAAGGGGTTCAAGAAAGGTTCACACATCTCACAAGGTTGGCCACAAAAGAGGTATATTGTCAAATTGTTTCACTCTTCAAAATTTTTTCCTAAGATCATTTCAAGTGCTTGCATCACTTAGTCAACCAGACCAACGAGACAAATTCTAGGTGTCATCACACAATTGTTCAAAGTAATCTCAACACACCAGGCATTAGCACCAATATCAAACAAGACTCCACACTTTCGCCAGGGTGCAATGTTCATCACAAAAGGCTCATTCAATAACCAGCTAGTCATAATGAGATGCTAAAAGTTCACACATTGTCTATGCAACTTCATTGGCCTCATCGTAGCCGCACATTCATTTCATTCAAATAAGAGCACTATTCAAGTCATCGTTATTGATCATAACCGATACTCAAATTTGCACAAGAACAACCACAATCAAAAATCACAAACAATAGGGGTGGCACAAAATTTTAAAATTAGGTCAAAACCACTTTCCATTCAAAATAAGGAGCCACAAGCTCAACCATCCACAAGATAAAAATCAAAACACATATATAGCTTAAAATACCCAATATTCACAAATAAAACAGAATCAGAAGAGGTAGGTATGGAAATACCTCACCCCACCCATAAAAGAAAAGCAATTGACCTTAAATGCACCTAAAAAAACACAAAAATCACAAAAACAACAGAGAGGGAGGTAAAGAATGATCCTGCATGCACAGTCACTCTGTCTGTTAGGGCATCAGTACCCGAAGTCAGACTTTGATCTTGGGCATCAGTTCTCGGGGTAACATCAACACTAGCTCCACTAAAGCCTGGCATGGAAGTATCTCTCAACGAAGTCTGAACGACTAAATGTACCATAAACTCCTCAACCTCAGTCAGGCCCTCATGTGTGGTATCCTCCTGAACACCAAGATGCTCATCATCAGTCTCAGCCTCGGACTCTACAGCCACATTATCAGTTCTAACCTTATCTCCGGTGGCAGCCAGAGCCACATCAGCGTGGGCTGTAATATCTGTGTCTAGGTCATCAGAGATCTCCACGGTCCCAAAAATCATCAACATATCTATGGACTTCAGCTAGTCCACATCTTTTCTCAACTCTGCAATTTCGACCTTTAGGGTCGCCACTTCCTAAATAGCTCCCTAATCTTTCTCACACACCATGATCCTTGTCGTGAGGGCATCAATAGTAACTCTAATAGGTGTCAAGGCAGTAGTGAGAGCACTCTCAATCAACCAAGGAATTGTGGCCTCTATCTTGGAAGCACACACATCAGTAGTATGGGCTAGGTGCCCCATCTGTAGAAGCACAACCTAGGTGAGCAGATGTCGGGATGCAGTACTAGCTGCAGACCTAGGAGGCAGGGTCGTTGAAGAGGAACTCGGAGTCATAGAAGGGCCAGTGTAAAGAATACCTAAAGGCACAGTGACCGGAGTAGGTAATACTGCCTCTGCAGGTAGTATCTCAATATTAACAACCGGGGATATATCCACCGAAGCTTCTCTCTTCTTCTTAGCCTCATATTTCAAGTACTTGACCTCAATATGCTAGATATTAGTAGAGGAGGTAGGAGTCACCTCCACATCCACCTTCTCATCACGAGGCACACGGGCTCGTCTACACAGCTCTATAATCAACACCGGAAATAAAAGAGATTTTTGATGCTGCTTGGCTCTCATGGCCTTCTCTTATCGAATGATTATCCCTAAATTGATGCTCTTCCTAGCAGTGATCGAGCCAACAAAGGTTGCCTTTGTATGGCGAAGGATAGACTCGTTCTGGGATGACATGATTGTGCTGCTAATAAATCCAAACCAGTACCTTACCACCACATTTAAATCTTTCTTCTCTATGGGCACTCCTGCCTCAATACACCTAGAGGTCCTATCAGAAAGAAGAGGAGCCAACCAACTTTTCATGACCTCCATAGCCGTTGTCCTGATCATGCTCCAGTAGTCATCACCAATGTCATCAGTGTACCCCAAGATAGCATTTTAGTCGTCACTATCACAATTTACGCTCTTCCCTCGGACAGTCACAAAATCTACTGATTTGAAGGTAGCAACCTTTCTCTTCCCTTGCACCACCAACTCTCCATTGGTGGAGTAGAACTCCCGGACCCAATTAGAAATGTAAGGACCCCGGGGTTTAGTAAAGACCTGGAACTTGTGGAATTTTAGGGTGCTCCAGATCTCTGGATATCTGTCCACCACACCATCTGTCGACAATCACTTCTCCTCGATGATAGTCCTCAGTCCCTCCGTCTTTAGTCTGTTGAGAAATCGGGGAGGAGGATCCTGAACAGGTGATTCATGGACTACACTTTGCACTGAAGCTGGGGGAGAAGGAGGAGTCTGGGGCACCCGGATCTTAGAAGGATCATGAATCCTCTTAGAGCGCAGTTCTGCTCTCTAGGCAAGTAGAAGTTGTTGGTCTTCAGGCTCAGGGATGGTTGCCTAAGAATCCTGGCCCTTGCTTTCTGATGTAGTAAAGTGAGTCGCGTAGACTCCTTCACTGTCGGAGCTGACCTCCAGTAACTCAACTGCGGGAACCTTTCCCTTTCCTTTGCCTTTCCAACCCTTAGTAGGAAGTTTAGTTGTCTTTGATTTGGATGTTGCTGCTTCCTCATTTATGACTATCCCTTTTTCCCGTTTGCGGGGCGGCAAGTATCGTCCTGATACTTTAGGTCTGGCCATATCTGCAAAACACATCAAAAAGAGTTAGAAAAATTTCAAGAAAAATGTGTAGAATTAAGGCTACAGATAAACTCGCGGAACCAATCGGTGAATCGCTGAGTCACTTTAGCAAGCCAGATTGGGCTCGTCGAAAGGACTGGCCTAAAATGTTCCCAGAAATAAGGTAGGTCGATAATGCTCTGGGCCCATCGGCGAGCTCAGACTAGCCAGCCGAATATTACAATATGTTTTAGGGGTTAGGGGCGCAGAAAGGGCGATCAAAGGGACCTTTCGGTGAGTCATCTAGTGAGCTCGACAAGCTCAGGTTTCCTGCTGAAAGTTACAGACTCTAACTAAAATCGCAAAATTAAAGGCGATCAAGAAGGACGCTGGTGAGCCACCGAATTGTTTGATGAGTTCATTCCAGCTAGCCAAACTGCCCAATGTGCCAAATTTCAACCCCGCTTCCCAAAATCAAGCCCACAGCCCTTGAAATCAGAATCAAACACACACATTATGTAATTCATACAAGTCCCATAAGATCCATGCCTCCAAGGTACTTTGACTTCCTCCGATTTAGCCAATTTTGACCATTTGGCCGCTTTTGCCCTTAAGAATGACGTGAACCGCTCTATCATTGGGAAAATTATGTCATTTTGCTCAATTTGGGGTTACTCAGACTTCACCCAACTAGGTCCCACATAAAATAACTGCAACTCAACAATTTATGATCAATTTTAACACACGAAACTTTGGAAATCATCATCTTATGCAATTAGGCATAATTTAAAAAAACTAAGTAAGCAATCAACCCCATCAAACATGATTTAAGCACAGACCCAACACAAAACAACACATAATTATTGAATCCATTCGAGTTCAACCAGTAATCAAGAGTTCGGGGTTTAGAAAACCAATCTGAATGTCAAATTGAGAGTTTGATAAGCTAGGAGGCAATGTAATCCAAATCCAAACACGAGATCAAGAGAAAAATTCAAGTAAAATAGCAATAATATTGGAAATCTAAAGTGCAGGTTTACGTGTACAAAGTTAAAAATGAGAGAATATGAAAGATTTAGAAATTTTAAACCATTTGGCCTTTTCAAACCTTTTAGTTCCGGCCCTTTTGGGAGTATTAGTAGACCACGATGAACCACTCGGTGACCCTCCGAGTGGTGATTCACCTCGCCGAGTTATACAGGACCTCCAATCAATTTGGGGGTCCAAATGGCGGACACAATTAGGCTCGGCGACCTATTTGGAGAGTCGCCGATTCAGCTATTGGCCCGCTGAGTTTTACAGACTTCCACTTCAGATTTTTATGGGTCCAACGGCGGTCCAAGTCGGGCTCACTGACCTCTTAGGTGGGTCACCAACTAGACTATTTGGCTCGCCAAACTGCATATTTTCAAACATATTGCACTTTTCAATCTGCACAATCAAATCCCGTTATTCAAAATCAAACTTAATACAATAAAAACTTGGGTTGCCTCCTAAGAAGTCCCTTAGTTAACGTCATGGCACGATGCAAGTACCCAATCAAGCTTCATTTTTGGGGTTTGCCATAGTGTCACTAGGCAACCCCCTTTGTTGTCTTGGGTTCAGATACGAAGAAATTTGACCCATTTGAGTCTCCAGGTGCTTAATAGAGACTGAGTGAGAGGTCACCATTTGGTTGAGAGTGGAAATATCCTCTCTCATCTTTTTCAACACTTCGTCAGAACCTTCAAATTTGGTGAGAATGCCTGAAAGCATATCTTCTATCCAACCACCCTCAGAAGCCTTGAGCTTTTGACGCTTATGGGGAGGAACATACCTATATATATCCCACTCTGTTTCTTTCAAACCTTTATTTCCACCCTTCTTTGGGTGGTTCGCACGATCACCTCTTTCTTGATCGACTATGAAGTTTACTGCCTCATCTTGGCCATGTTCTAGTCTATCTCTTGATCCTTTTCGATCTGTACGACTTTTATTTTACAAGTAAGAGGATAGACTAGGTATTTGAGAGTATACCATAAGATGATAGACTAGGTATTTACGAGTATACCATTCCATGATGGTCTTTGTCATGCAATCAAGGTGTTGGGACACTATTGCATAGGGATGTTGCATTAACCACCCGGCGAAAGTTGATCAACCACTCATTTGTTTACCAAATCAAGGCATAGATTGAAACATTCCAGCAACACCTTATTTGGAAGTCCATAAGTTAGGAACTGAAGAACCAACTTCTTAAATCTCAGCCATGTCTCATGGATTTGCTCACCTTCCAAACATATGAACCCTAGCATTCCATCCCTTAGAGTCATCATCTTCGATGGGGGAAAGAATTGTACTAGAAATGATGTGGTCAGCTCATCCCATGAGGTGATAGAGTCCTTTGGTAACTCAGCCAACCAGTTATTAGTTTCACCCATCAAAGAGAACGGGAACAACCTAAGACGAACCGATTCTTGCGATATGTTCTTAAATAAGAACGGCCCAAAAACATCCACGAATTTCCTTATATGCTCATTGGGATCCTCATGAGACAACACCCCAAATAGTCCCTTTAATTGGAGGAGCTGAACATTGTGCTTGTTATGTGGTAAAAAGTGTTTCGTTCAGCTGGAGGTACAAGAATGGCACCAACACCACCCACTTGGTTGGGGTCATTGAAGTCATTAAGGTTACCAATGTCGTTTTGGTGGCCACTTGGCTACCATTACTTCCGTTGATGCTCATTTCCTCCTCTGTTTTAACACAAGCAACACAAAAACAAAAACAAAACTAAGTAGATTCAACTATAACTACAAAGATCACAATTCAACTTCACTAAAAAAATTTTAAACAAAACCACTCCCCAGAAGTGATTCCATTTTTATTAATGTTTCAAGCACACCTCATCCAATTCTAGGTGCAAATGATCGTTAAGCAGTATAAAACCCAACAATTGAGTTGGGGTTGAATCCCACAGGGAACGGTCCGTGTTCAAATTCAATTAAGAAGTACAACTGTGATCTACCTAGATATAAGAATAGATATTATCAAAAAAATACATATTAAATAAAAGGGGTGACACAAATGTCAGGTGGGGGGGTTTTGGTTTGCAATTATCAACTATATTCAGTCAAATAGCAATGAGATAACAATAAGGAGGGAAATTCTCGGGATGTGACCTATTATGGGTGAATTTTGATATATGGATAATTGAAACTACTAGGAAACAACTAAATATCAGTGGGTAGGCTAGACCATATTTGAAATAACTTTCTCTTAAACAACTATTCTGCTTCAAGTGATTTCTCTCAAACATTAACAAGCATAGCAATTAAGAACAACCCAAAACCTTAATACATCTTCTCTCTCGAGCAAGATGGGTAGGACTAGGTTTAGGATTCACTCTCTCGAGCTGAACTCATATCAACCCAATACATACAAATCATTAATCAATAATTTTAGATTTAAAACCTCTCTCTAGAGCAAGCCAAGAACACTAAAATAGAACTACATTAGCAACAACATTTCATAAATTAAGCCATAATTAATGATTAAACCCACTTCAAAATAGCATTTAAACTAGTAATTAACAATACCCACACACTAATTCAACCCATAATCACACCCCAAGAATTGGGGTTTTAGCCGAACATCATAAAAAGATAAAATCATTACCGAATCGATTAGCCATCAACTGGGTAAGAGGAATTCAAGCTTTACAATGCTCCAATTCGCAAAAAAATTGAAACCCACTTGCAAAATCTCCAAATTGAGTCTCAAAACCTTCATGTCTACTTAGACGTTGTAGAAAATTTTTCTAGACTAAAAATGGATTGAAAATTCAAGAAATTTCGATACTAAATTAATGTTCAAAATGTAATTTATAGTCGCCAAAAATAAGCCACAAAGGGCCACTCGGCGAAGTAAGTCGGGCTCACCCAACCACTTTATGAGCCGCCCTTTGACCACTTCCATCACCTTTTTGCCTTAGCCTTCAACATCCTCGAGGTCTGTAATTTTGGGAGATCTATCTTTGCTTTGCGGAACGACTCGGCGATTCGCCGACTACTCCCTGTCTTTGCCGACTTGGTTTCTTCCTTCAGGTCTTGGTACACTGGAACTTTAGGCAGTGAGATTATCCACTCAGCAACACGCTGAGTGCTCTTGGCGATCTTCAGGCTCACCCTTCTTTATTTCTTCAACTTGTTTTGTTCCTTTTTGCCTATTAGTGTCCTTGCTTTGCTATTCAATCCATATACCTAAAAATCAAGATATAAACATCAGTTTATAGCATAAATTAAGCATTTGAGGATACTAAATCTATCAAAATTCCCTAAATGAGTCCAAATCTCGAACTCATCACATTATTTTAATTTAGTTTCAAGAAAGTATAGTTTACTTCAAGTGCATTGTTTTCCAATTGATTCATATGAACCCATTCATCATTCATAATTTTGACTATGAAGTTATGAAAAAATAAATTATGAACTATGATCATGAATTTGATAAACAATTTATGCATTCTTTATGAAAAGATAAATTTATGATTAAGGATTCTTTAAAGTAAGTGTCAATGATTTGTGAAAGGTTTTCTCACACACTACTAAGAACATGATTGTGAAAGGATTTCACACATAAAGGATTCATAAGGTTGAAAGGTTTTCTCACCTAAGTTGAATCAAGTTAAGGAGTTATTCTAAATGAACTCTAGCTTTGATTATATTCTTAACAGGCCTTTCCATGGATGATAATATGACTATGATTAATGATTGCTCTGTGTGATTTTACTTAGCACTGATTGAACTAGCGGTGATTACCCATGTCCCATAAACTATGTGTCACCATAGGATTATTGTCTCAGATAGATATTATCTTGTGGATCCACTTTAGCTTAGATTAATGATTCTTACCTTGGCAAGTAAGGGCACGCCGTTTCGGTATGGGGCAAACACTGGATTTCACGTTATATCTCACATGGTCTATGTCGGTTGATGGTAAATATCCCACAAAAGAACTATGTTTTCTTCAAAGGTTTTATGTAAGTTTCTCAAATGGTTTTAAGTATTCATTAAACTCGTATATGATTTATGATTTCATTATAAAGGCTTTTATCACATTTTACTTGGTCTTACATATTATGTTTAAATTTATCATGTCTAACTTTACACATTATCATTCATATATCTCATACTCAGTACATTCAAAGCACTGAGTCGCATACCTCTTGTTCCTACATTTTACATATGATGTAGATTTAGGTTCTTTCTATCAAGATTCCAGTCAGTTGGATCGCATCTTCCAGTTAGAAGGTGATGAGTATTCTTATTTCGAACACTCAAGTCAGTTTGTAGTTCTAGTATGTTATTTTTATTCACATTTATTGATTAAGGTAAGTGGGGGTCATGTCCTACTAATTATAATCAGTATTAGTAGAGGCTTCATAAAAATTCAATTAGAGTTGTTATATTCAATCTATACTATTTTAGATTATTTTCACATTACAATTGTTGTATACAAAACTTTCTCCAAAATATATTGAACTAGTATTACATAATTATGCTTCAGCTCAGTCATTTTCATTCTTTTACATGTTCATATTTATTTGCTCATGACTATGCTAGTATCAAGGGTTAGCTTGGAGTCACTTGTGATTCTAAGCATTGTATAATGACTTGGGGACAGTCTCGGGTTGTGACACCAAAAGTCCTACTTTTATCAATTTTATAGCATATCAGTGTTTCTAAAGTACCCTACAAAAAAATATGCAAGAATTTAGGAATTCTAACTCCTAAATCATGCCTGAATCTAATTTTTCAATTGGAAATAATCCTTCAACTTTCCTCACAATTTTGGGCCCTTTTTTGCCTTATTTTCCATAATCCTTGCGCCCTAAAAATTGTTGTAGCATTGTAAACATATGGAAAGCCCATTATCCAACAATTCCATCAATCAAGTGCAAAAATTAAAATTCAAAATATCAACCCAAAACTTCATTCTACTCTATCAATTCGTAGCATGCAATACCTATTATACATAAAACAAAGTAAGGAGGGTAGAGAACGTGATTATTACCTTAGTATTGAAGTTTGGGATGGAGTGATCGGGAGAGAGAAAGGGATTTAGGAGATTTAAAATGGATAAATGGGTGGGAAATTCATTCCTCTCCCTTTTATTCCAATTTTGATTCCCGACTAGCGCTATAGCGATATTATACCATCTATAGCAGGGGTCCTGTTCAGTGCGCGGGGAATTTTTTTTTGTTGTCGCTTTGTTCGTTTAAATTTTCTATCTCAGTATTATTGTGTACATGGGACATTTTAGTGTTATGTGGTTCACGAGGGGTTGAAATACTTTCTCCTTGATAATGGTTCGGAGATGAATGCGGGGTAAATTGATATCTATTGTAGTGACCAAATCCGTTGTTATTAAAAAAGACAACTCATGCAGAACCTTAAAATTCTTAAAAAGAAGTTGTTAATTTAAAATTTGGGGTACACAACAAAAATCTCTAAATTTGAATTGATTCGGGCTGACATTAGCCCGCCATAGCAGAAAGTATCCCACCATGATGACATCGTTATGGCACCAACTTGGCCTCTATAGCACAACTGATGGAATCAAATCCTAGATAAAATGATGTCTTTTAATTTTCCTCCCATTTTTATGGGGAAAAGAGACGAGGGTTGCTCTAAGAATTCTCCTAAGCACTCTAAACTCAGGGACAATTGAGGGGTGGAATTCAGTACAAAAAGGTTAAAACCAATATATTCCTAGTCTACATCCATTAGGATTCACCTCCATGGAGCCAAAAATTTGTATCTAAAGTTCTTCAGTAACTGTTTGGCATCCAAGTAGGCTAGGTTTCCTCAACCAAGTAGTTAGACTGGTATTTACTAATATGATATCATGTTTATTGTTAGGATATTTCATGTGTAGTCCATCTGGCATGGAGTCTGGATGGATGAACGTGTGGTTAACTATGGTTTCGGCTGATAATGGACTTGACTAGTTGTTGCTGAACTTATGATGTTTGCTGGTTGTTGTCCTGGGAAAGGTAATTATGGGTAATCATATTATGGTCAAATTTTTTTGAGAAGGAATCCTTTTGGATAGGTGATGTTCGTTGTTTTTTAAGTTATGTAATATATGCATTATAACAGTCTTATAGTATACATGTTGGGGAAAACATAAAGGGTTAATGTGAAATGACATCATATTGATAATCTCATGCAATGAACCTGTTTAATTTACTTGTGGCGTTGTGATTATTCTTTGTAATTATGATCATGCATGTTGTTTGTGATTGTTGGTTGGCTCGGGTACTATGCCGGTAAAGTTTTACTAATGGTTGACTTGGGTACCACACCAGTACATGTTTACCAATGGTTGTCTTGGGTACTATACTTAGTACAGAATATTATTCGATTGGCTTAAGTATCATGTCAGTATACTAATAATTTGTGTGTAGGTTTCATGAGAGAATTGAGTTTACTTGTTTGTATTGCGGTTGTTACCTGTAGGTCCATAAGTGGCAGAGATTTGTGTTTAAATGTTGGGATGGTTCTTGTGTAGACTAAGATAATATGTTAAACATTGTAGATGATGATTAAGGACCCTTGGTGGTCTGAGTTACTAGAACGGGATGATGAAGCAGGTATGACTAGTTGTGATACTTGTAATTATATGGGACATGCTTCATGTGAATGTTAAATCTGAGTGAGGACAGAGAGTCTATGCTATTTTATAATTATACATGTCTATTTTGCTAAATTATGGTTACTTTTTCATATTTGTATCACTAGAGCGTTGTTAAGTCAATGTGTTGGCATGTGAATTTGAGGGTGAATAATAGACTAGTCAATAGAGTTAGTAGTGGAATTAAATTTATGAAATATTGATATTATAGAAGGGGGTTAGGTTTTGATCTGATACAAGTGTGGAATGGCCTAGATGGTGGACTCCGCAGCGAAAAGATGTGGGTGACTTGAGATAGAGGGTATAGGTTCCAAGGTAATACCTACATCTAGTAAGAGCGGTGACTGAGTGGAACATGGTCCTAAGTGTATCTTCAAGTTTCATGTTTCTTTTCATTAATTACATTATATTATGTGATAAATTTGGGTCGGTTGATGATGCCTACTGGTACGTGTTGTTTGTGCTAATACTACTCTTGTTATGCCACTTGGCATAGTTTGGTTGCAGGGTTTAGTAATGTTTCCTAGGTGAAGACAATGATTATCTTTGACAGTTTCTTCTCCTCTTTCCTTATGATGGGAGTTGTGTCTTATTTTTTTTGTAAATTACTCCTAGAAGCTCTTGTACCTGGTTTGACTAGTTCCTTGGGAAGGGTTTTAGTGTTTTCTTTAGAAGAACTTTGTTTATTATTAAGTTAAGAATTTTCCTTCATTTATATAGGGTGATTAACTTATAATTGTTCAGTTCCACACTTCATGTCTTAAAATTTGGCATAAGGATTTTCCTATCTAGGTGTTAGAGTAAGTGTCAACACGGCTCGGTAGGTTAGGTCATGACACTTTCATGATACTTGCAAGGACAGGGAACAGAGTCATAGAGGGACCATACTATGGGGTTTTATAAGGACACATGTGATGATTTTAGGACCCCACTCCATCGATATCCACCTTATCTAGCAGGTAGTGTTTCACCATAGATACATCGCCAGCGATTTAATCATTATAGTCAGTCATGACTGGGACAGAGCATTCCACACTCAGTCTACATAGCCTAATATGCGACATTAGGTATTCAGGCTTTCTTTAGAAAGGTATGTTAAGGTTAAGCTCCGTTATTTCTTTTAGCACAACTTTTGAGAAATTCCTAAAATATCAAATGTGATATTTACCATTCTATTGCTAGAAATACCTCCTCTAAAAGGAATTGGGATCACAACTAAAGTATTTTGTGATTCTATTATGTTAATATTCAACTTGTTTGGTGAATATGGTATTCGACATTTGTATGTCATTTCGTTGACTTCCTTGACTATATGTTCATATGTATGAATTTTTATCCTTATTTGGGTTGTGTGGCCTAAAAAGGTTATGAGGGGACGTTAATATATTGCAATCATTCCTCCTTCCTTGCTAAAGTGTATTTTGAAAAACCTTAAAGTAACATGTTGATTTCAAGAATTCTCAAATATAACTGCTATGTTTAAACTATTAAAACACATTATTTTTGAAATACTTTCTTTTACAAATTATTATGAAAACATATATAGGAAGTAAGTGAAGCACCTTAAGATCTTTATGAAATCTATAGGTTTAAGATACTTTTATAAAGTCGTGTTAAGTGCTCAAGTTTATTTTGAAAGCGTATGAGGTTCTACAAGGCATTTACATGCTATACGAAAGTGATTACGAGATTATGATAATGAGGGAACCAAAGAGTCAAAATTGAATAAGTTCTTATTATGGAATATTATATGTATTCAAATTTCATATCATATCGTGTTATATGCATTAACTCTGAACTATAATCAGAGGAAGGGGGCCTATTTTCCCACAAGTGTATGTATATGGTACGGGCGGCCACAAGTTGGCAAATATGATGTTGATTAGCTATTGGAAGAGACCATCATAGCTAGCATTTGGTAGGTTTTCACAAGAATTTGTATATATATATATATATATATATATATATATATATATATATATACATTAGAATACCATGCATATTTAATTACTATTAGGTTAGATGTGAACGATGAAGGATATTTGAGTTTCAGTTTCAAGTAGTATTCATTGTTTAATCTAGTTGAGTTTCTTATTCTTCCTCAACCAGGTTAGCACATTTTTGACTTGAAATTGAAATTGAACTTGTATTCTCCAAGAGATAAGATTATGAAATCCCTTTCAGTCATAATCCTCTGAAGCTTGGAATCTGGGTTGGCATTGTAAAACTTCATGTGTATAGGGTTTCTCAAGAGCAACTTAATCAGTTTGTTGTTTGGCACTAATTTGTACTTTGGGATAGTTTGCTATTGTCTAAGGGTGGTTTAATTTTCAGTTTGTTGGGGAAGAGCTGGAAACTCCTAGAGTTATGTTTTCCTTTTTCTACCCTTAATTATCTACCCTACAAGAATTCTCGAGTAAGAAAATTGTTTGCATCGCATTGGCTAGTTTTGTTGTGTTGTGTAACTTGTAAGAAAACTAACCAAACATACCCATATGGATAGGATTTGAAACTTGGGTAAAACAATCCAAATCGAAAAGCTAAAATCAAAATCAAGTTCTGCAAGCCAAGAGAAGTTCGTAGTTGAAACCCCCATTAAAATCGGCCAAGGAACGAGTCCCAAATCATGAAAATATAATTTTACCAATTTAGGGGGAGAACCCCAAAATTCACTCTAAAATCAAGGTTTAAAAGAGTATTTCAGAAGATAAACATTGAAGGAATCGATAAAGAATAAAAAAGGGGAGCTTATCCACACAAGAAATCACCAAGAAGTAACCAAGAATCGCCTCCCAAAGCTCAAGGATTTGAAAATGGTTAAAAAATGAGAATTTTGGGGGAAATCCCAAATTTGGTTCTCTTTAGATAAATTTACTTATCACGATCGCGAGCCACTAATTCTCATAATCACAAAAGACATGAAAGGTAATATATCGCGATCGTGAGAATTTTTGTCCGCGATCACGGAGACCAGAGAGGGTTCATTGCAAACATGAGCCTTTGGGTAGCGATCACGAAGGTCATGAAGAAGACACATTGTGATCGCAAGACTGAGAGTCGCGATCGCGAAGGTCAAAAATGACATGTACTAGAAACTTAAAACCAGCAACTCAAACTCAAAATAAAGCCTCGGAATGAACCCTTGAGAACCATTTGGGGTCCAAGAAAAATAAAGTAGACATGCTTTCGCACTAAATTTGACATTCCAAACTTAATAAAATCGTCGAATTTTCAAAAAGAGGTCAAATGACAGAAATACCCTCCCGGGCCACTCTTTAGGCTAAAAATTTAACTTCTCACCTAAACGCCCAAAACTCAATTCAAGGCCTCGAAAACCTAACCAACCACTCTTCTAGATAAAACTCAATGTTACGGACGAGATGGAACTAACGAAATTCTCATCCGACGCTCGGAACTCAAAATGTTGACCAAAGTAAATCCTATCAAGAATTCTAGGGGTCAAATTACCAAAAACACACCCGATCTCATCGGAGACCATACCAACCATTACCAAAACACAAACTAAGCATTAAAACTCTATGGAGAAGGAGAAAATGGTCATTTCACAATTAAAAAAATCATAAGAAATGGGACATTACAATGCTTATGACACTCTTAGAGTCTATTGTGGATACAATACTCTTGGTTTCTTTCTGTAGCTTCTAGTCTCAATCCCATAGGCTTGGCATGTATAAGTAAGTGTATATATCTTCCGTTGCGATCAACAAGTACTTCATTTTTTTGCTCCTCTATCTTTGTTTATGTGACGACTTATTGTTATTCAGGTCATGATCTTAATGACCAAGAGTGATATTTTAGATATTGTGCTTCCCATGATTTTGATTATTATAAAATTAATTAAATAATAATTTAAAGAAAATAGTAAATGAATTTTTTATTTATTGTAGAAGCTTTTAATGAATGGCAAAAAGTTCAATCAACCTCTCTAAAGACTGTCATGATTTTAATATATCTATATCTATACTACCTTATAAGCATGAATTTCCTAACTTGAATGTTAAATTACTATAAAACCCCTAACTTAAAACACCAAATTTAGTGTATATTTTATATTTTATACTGTATTTATTTATATATTCTATATTACATTAAAAGCTGACACATTTTCACAATGATGGGTAGTGATTTTTCCGAAAGGTTGTGACTTTTTATAGAGTTGTGACTTTTTCAAAGAATTATGACATTTTTAAAAAGTTGTGATTTTCCTATAGGGTTGTGACTTATCTAATAGGGCATCATAAACACCTTACAATATTATCCTTTGTTGTCTATAAATAGAGAGATTTTCTCAGACTTTTAAACTATGAATTTTGTAAGTTTTCTATCTTCTTAAAACAAGGAAGATTATGAGAGTTCTTCAATTATGCAATTACAGTATATTTTTGAGTAAACTAGACCAATCAACAAAAATATATGCAACAATTAGAATGAAATAATTCAACTTCAAATAGAAAGACCATCTAGATAATTAATATGTACTCATTTTCATAGCCATAATAACACTTATGCAGCAAATTTTACTTGACAAGAAGTTCAATGATTTTCTATATAAGTCTCAAACTGTTGGAGAAAAAAGATTTGATTAAAAACTTGTTTGAAGAGTCCAAACTAGATTTAATAGGTACTCCTTCGTTTCGAATTTATTTGTTCTACTTTTATTTTTATTCAGTTTCATATAAAAAATTTTGGAGGGTCGAGGTGCATCTTTAAAACAACAAAGTTAAAAATATTTTTATATATTACATATATCCTTAAATTAAAAGTCTTCTTTGTTTTTTTGAAATTCCACGTCAAATTAAAATTAGATAAATCTATATTCCTTTTTTGTTTATCTATAGAAAGGTTTTTCACACTTTTAAACTACGAACTTGTAAGTTTTTTTTATTTTTCTTCTAAAAAATAGAAAGATTGTGAGAGTTGTTAAAATGTGCAAGTCTCAAACTATTGGAGAAAAAGGATTCCATCAAAAAATTTTATGAAGAGTCTAAACTAGATTTAATAGGTACTCCTCCATTTTCAATTTATTTGTCGTACTTTTATTTTTATTCAGTTTAATATAGAATGTTCTTTTTTGTTGGAGGGGTTGGGGGGGGGGGGGGGGGGGCTTGTTTATGACCACAAAGTTAAAAGACATTTTTATATATTCTTCATATCCTTAAATTAAAATTCTTCTACATTTTTTAAAATTTCATGTCAAATTAAAATTTGACAAGTTTATATTTTTTATATCTATATCTATCTGTAATAGCTTAAAGAAACTATATCACTTAATTTAAATTATTATTATACCCCAAAAATAAAACACCAAATTTAGTATTTCTTTTATGTTTTGTATTGTACTATATTTATTTATTTATTTTATATTATATTAAGCAAACACTTGTTTACATTGAAGGGTTGTGACATTTCCAAAGAGTTATGACTTTTTTCGATGAGTTGTGATCATTTCGAAGGGTTGTGACATTTCTATTAGAATGCGACTTTTCAAAAGATTTATGACTTTTCCCAAGGGTTGTGACTTTTCCAAAGAATCATGACTTATTCGATGAGTTGTGACCTTTTTGAAGGATTGTGACTTTTCTAAAGGATTGTGATTTTGTTTTTATAAGGCACAAAGACCATTTTTTTGACACTCTACTCTTTGTTGGCTGTAAAAAGAGGGGTTTTCTAAAAAAAGTTAGCAAATTTTAAAAAGGTTTTCATTGTTCTTCTTTTTCTTAAAACACCATATTTAGTATATCTTCTATATTTATATTTTATTCATTTTGTATATGATATTATATTATATTATATGATATTAAAAGAAGACATCATTTCACATTGAATGGTTACAACTTTTTGAAGGAGTTGTGATTTTTCTTATGAGTAGTGACCCTTATGAGTAGTGATATTTCCGAAGGGTTGTGACTTTTATGATACGAAATAAAAAGAAGAAGGGGATTACCAAAGGAAATTCCCAAACAAGAATAGATCACTTCTAGCGGGACGGAACTCTACAGACTTGATGGATGGGCTTTCCTTTCAAAAGGCAACAAAGAAAAAGAAAGAGATATGTGACAAAGAATGAATTGATAGAGGTGTGGAGTTTAACTGAGATAAAACAGAATCAAAAGGGCTAGGAGCTCTGGCCGGTAACGAAACTAAAGCTTCACACGGGTCTTACTATACACATGCTCATGCTACCCTTTGTTAACTATAAACAGAGGGGTTTCGTTACATTTTAAAACTAAGATTTTTTTACGTTTTCTACTCTTCTCTTAAGTTTATTGAAATTTGAACACTCCCTAACATAAATGCTAAATTAATGTAATAACCCAATTTAGTAAATCTTATATATTTTATAACAATATTTATTTATATTATATTATATTAAAAGTAAGAACGCAATATGGGGTAGGAAGGAGATAGTATATTTAAGAGGTGTAACTAAGTGATTTTAACAGGAGATAAGGTATAAGAATCTCCCTAGACTATGACAAAAATCTCAGACACACATCTTAACAAAATTAAGGTCTTATTATCTGCCTGAACCCCTTTTTTTGTAATTTGGTGCACCATTTTGGCTTATGTGGCATCCAAACATCTCTCATGCGCCTCAATTGTTTGGAGTCGCTGAATGTGTCACATAAGCCAAAAGGTATACAAAATTACAAAAAAAATAATTTTCGAGGGGGGGAGGGGGTAATGTGACTTAGTTTATTTAAGATGTGTTTCTGAGAATTCAGTCATAGTCTAGGAGGGTACTTGTGTCTTATCCAATTTTAAGAGTGACTAACTTTCAGTAGTAATCATAAGAAAGTTTACATCCACTATACATAGGAACTTATACTTTATCATTCATTTTATATTTTCTTACTTAATTTTCTCATTTAATAATATTCACAATATTTTTGAAAATAGTGTAGTACATGGTTTGATATTCACGTGCAACGCACGTGCATCAAAACTAGTATTGCCATCTGAACCCCCTTCGGCTGAAAGTTATATTATTTATACATGGTTAAAATAATTTTTTTGGTATATATAATAGATGTCGAACCCCCTTCGGCTACTTTGTGTGTCTATTTCTTCAAATTTTGAACCCCTTATTGAAAATTCTGACTCCGCTACTGTATAGATGGATAGATGTAGAATGAATATCTTAAAAGATATTAGGTACTTTATTTTTTCTAATGTATTCTTGTAGGATATTAAAATAGACAGATACATATTTAAAGGTAAAAAAATTTATCTTGCCATTTGAATTCAATTTTAAAATAACAAATTCAAATTATGTGCCAAAATTTGAATATTAAGAAGAGTTCTGATAAATGATGCATCAATCATATATGTTTATAAACATCAAGAATGAACTATAACTTTTATTTTTATTTGTCTAATAAAAGAATGCGCACTTCAATATATTCACAACATATGGTGTTTTTCTTTCTTTAAAAATAAGTGTAACTTCACAATTTTTTATTATTATATGTAATAACAAACAATTGCAAAAACCATTGAGCAAACGATGCATGCGGACAAGTGTTGAAACTTTTGCGGATATTTTTGTTTGGCCAACAATCAATCACTAATGTTACATCACCAAACAACCTCACATACCACTTAATAAATAAAAAGTTAAGTTAGTCACTCTCAACATAATGCACAATCATTTCTTGATCGTCTTTTTTATCAATAGAAACTCATTTTATTGTTTCTATTAAAATTAAACTGAGAAAAAAATAGAAAAACCGAAAAGATAAGATGGAAAAGTTGAGATTTGGTCTTGTGTTGATAGTGTTGTGTCTTTCAACATCACTAGTGAAAGGAGGAGATCCTATTTTGGCCTTTGAATGGAAAGTGACTTATGGTACCATCTCTCCTCTTGGTGTTCCTCAGCAAGTTATTTTGATCAATGATAAATTTCCAGGACCTATAATCAATGGCACATCTAATAATAACATTGTTGTCAATGTCTTCAACCAGTTGGATGAGCCATTCCTTTTCACATGGAATGGCATCCAACAGAGGAAAAACTCTTGGCAAGAAGGCACCCTTGGCACCAATTGTCCCATTCCTCCAGGGAGCAATTTCACATACCATTTCCAGGTCAAGGATCAAATTGGAAGCTTTTTTTATTACCCCACCACAGCTTTGCATCGAGCAGCTGGTGGATATGGTGGAATAAGTGTCCATAGTCGTGCATTGATTCCCATCCCCTTTGATATTAACCCTGCCGATGAGTTCTTTGTCTTGGTGAGTGACTGGTACACCAAAAGTCATACTCAATTGAGAAAATTTTTGGACAGTGGGCGCTCGATGGGAAGGCCTGATGGAATAATCATCAATGGAAAAGGTGGAAAAGGCGATGGAAAAGATGAGCCAATGTTCTTTATGACCCCTGGAAATACATATAGGTATAGGTTTTGTAATGTGGGTATGAAGGATTCCATCAATGTTAGAATCCAAGGGCATACCATGAAATTGGTGGAAATGGAAGGATCTCACGTTGTGCAAAACATGTATGATTCACTAGATATTCACTTGGGACAATGCGTCTCTGTCCTAGTGACTGCTGATAAAGATCCCAAGGATTACCTCCTTGTGGCCTCTACGCGATTCACCAAAGAACTCCACACTGCTACATCTATAATCCGTTACACTAATGGCAATGGCCCTGCCTCACCAGAGTTGCCAAAAGCCCCAATTGGTTGGTCTTGGTCACTCAACCAATTTCGCTCTTTCCGTTGGAATTTAACGGCAAGTGCAGCTAGACCTAATCCACAAGGATCATACCACTACGGCCAAATCAACATTACACGCACCATCAAACTTGTGAATACAGCCGGGACAGTGGACGGGAAGCTCCGATATGCCATCAATGGTGTCTCACATGTGAACCCTACAACCCCAATGAAATTGGCTGAATACTATGGTGTTGAAGATAAGATCTTCAAATATGACCTTATGAAGGATGAATATGAACCTCCAGTTGGGAAAGCAGAAGAGAAGATCACACTCGCACCCAATGTAGTTAAAGTTACTTACCGTAACTTTGTGGAGATCATTTTTGAGAACCATGAAAAGAGTGTACAATCTTTTCACTTGGCCGGATACTCCTTCTTCGCTGTTGCGTGGGTACCTTTAATTATGAGTATTATGCTGGAATATTAAAAATTGAACTTGTTAAGTTGAAGTCATGCGTATTACAATAGTAATATAATTAAATTACCTTGTGCATGCAGGATTGAACCTGGAAAATGGACCCCAGAGAAGAGGAAGAACTACAATTTGCTTGATGCAGTATCCAGGAATACCATCCAAGTTTATCCGAACTCATGGGCAGCCATAATGACCACTCTTGATAATGCTGGTCTTTGGAACCTGAGATCCAACTCAGTGGAAAGACAATACTTGGGGCAACAACTTTACTTTAGCGCCCTTTCTCCAAAAAGAGATTTGAAAGATGAATATAACATGCCAGACAATGATGTCTTGTGTGGAATCATCAAGGATATGCCACTTCCAAAACCTTATTCCGTGTAAATATTCGTAATTATGATGTCATAATAACTTTTTTCTCCTAACTCTGATGTTTTATGGCAAAGAATCTTTCATGTAGGGTTAATATTTTGAGTTAGAGTGAGGATTTTAGCTTACTCAAAGAAAAGACAAAAAATTACGAGAAGGATATTTATATGTGAAAGGGATCGAAGAGCTGAAACAACTGAAGAGAAAATTGGATGGTCTTCTGTCCTTAGGGAATACAAATTCCTTCTATTTTGTTTTGAATAGCATAGGCAAGAAGTTGATTTTAATTTGTAACTTATTGCATTGATCAAATCACTTTTAAATAAGTGGACAATGAATGTTTCTTTTCCTCCTTGGTACTATTTATTTTTTCTACCTTTAACTTCTTTCTACTTTGGTTTCAGCTTTTTAACTGTTTACTTTTAATAATTAGGAGTATTCCATAATGATATCTCTTTATTCGTTGTTGAAATGCAAAAGAAAAATATGAACTCCAATAATCCAATTCATATGGGAAGAGTCATAAGTTGCCATTTTTTATTTTCAGTTCTAGCATTCCTTATCCTCTTGAATTGATCCACACTAATGTATAGGATCCTTCTCAACAATTGTCTAGCAATAAATTTTTTTATTATGTTTCTTTCCTTGATGACTTTAGCAAATTTACATGGTTATTTCCTATTAGTTACAAAAATGAGGCTTATACCATATTGTTGCGCTTTAAAACTCAAGTTGAGAAGTTCTTTGAGCGTCATATAAAAATGGTACAATCCAATTAGGGTGGCAAATACAGAGTCTTGTACAAGTAGAGCTCAACTCTTGGGTTAATTTTACATGGGTTATGAATGTAGACATCAAATAAAATGCTAGTCCCAAATATATTAACATCTTCATACAGGAGAATAAGAGATTTCTCAATAGAAATTAGAAATTGAAGCACCGATTTCGTAGAAATGACTTACTGCACATAATTGTGAATATCTAACCCTTCATGTTCAATTTAAATCTTCATGGGCATCCTCTTTTAACAGCATCGCCTGGTAGTGAAAAGACACAATAACATCATCTATAAATTATAGTTCGTGAAAGCTATACACATGTATGTATTTAGAACATTGAATTTCCAATGAGGTGGAGAAAGCTGAGAGTTGCTACTTGGAAAAGAAGACATTCATCAATATGGTTTCTGGATATCATTGGTGCTAATGTAAATGGACTATGAGCATGTTTTACTGTTGAAAACTAAGAAAAGTAAAAGACACCCGGTTACAAACTGTCCCCAAAGAGAAGTTACTCTAGTGGATATAAAGGTTCAACAAATACGACTACTAGGACTTAAAGGCACAACATTTTAAACAGAAAGCATAAAGTCACATGATCTTCATACTATTTCAAACATAATACACAAGGTAGTGGTAAGGTCTGCGTACATTCTACCCTCCCCAGACCCCACTTGTGGGATTTCACTGGATATGTAATCACCTCTAATTAGATTCTGCTATGTCAGTTGAAGTTAGTCCGACAATCTGAGGCAACTGTGACTTCATATTCCACAAAGTCATAACTGATCAATTGTTGTTCTTGGTCACTCAAAAATAAATAGTAACATGATCAAAGTCATAACAGGGGCTGCAAATGATACATCTGGTGATCCGAAGCTGTATCCATATGTGCCTGCTCTTCTCTTCCTCTTCTGCATCTCACATTCCCAAACTTATCTCGCTCTTAGAGGTGCGTGTCTTCAGTTGCACGGAAGGTTGTTTCGATAAATCTTTAACTTAGTTGCTGGTTTTTTCCTCAGAACAACCATGTGAAATTCTTGGTTTCATCCATTAACTAAGTCCATGATTGACCCAGATGTTTCATAACTTTCCTTTCCTGCATCAAACCCCTTAATTTTGATGCTTCATCCCAATTTTCATGCTCTGACCAAGTATTTGACAACAGAATGTAAGGACTGTGTTCACTTGGCTGAAGTTGTAGCAATTTCTCAGAAACATGTCTTGCCATCTTTACATTTTTGTGCACCAAGCAAGAAGATAAGAGTACCTTCCAAACTTCAGACATGTTAGAGATGCCCTTCTCATGAATGAAATCATAAGCCTCATCTAAACAACCTGCTCGGCCAAAAAGATCAACCATACAAGAGAAATGTTCAACACCAGGCTTGATGCCATAAACTTGTTTCATCAACCTAAAATACTTGCATCCTTCTTTCACCAAACCTGCATGACCACACGCAGTTAAAACACTAATGAAACTTACTTCATTTGGTGCAATCCTCTGATTCAGCATAAGCTCAAATAGCTGAACAGCATCAGATCCTTTTCCATGTATAGCATAACTGTTTATCATAGTAGTCCATACCACAATATTCCGAGTCTGGGTTTGCTCAAAAAACAACAGAGCAGAATCTAACTTTCCACATTTGGCATACATGTCAATAATTGCTGAAATCAAAAATATGTCACATATGTGTCCAAGCTTTTGGACATAGCTATGAATCTGCCAGCCAAGTTCCAAAAGCCCACTACTTGCAGAAGCACTAAGAATGCTTGACAGTGTAAACACGTCAACTTCCAATTGATCACGAACCATGGAGCTAAAGACTTGTAAAGCATCTTTCAGCATGCTATTGTGAATATAACCTGATATAATTGTACTCCACGGAACAGAATGTGAATGTTGTACTTCAACAATACCTTGACGGAATTCTTGGAAAATCCTAGAAGCCTTCTCTATCTGACCACATTTGCTGTACATAAAAATTAACGAGGCCCTTACAAGCGTGTCTTTGTACATTGACAACCTCATCACTTTACCATGGATTTGCCTTCCTAATTCAAGATTTTTAAGTGAAGACATCAACGCTGATGATATAGAAAACGTAACATTGTTAAAAGAAGTCCCATCTAAGGTCATTTGACGTAGGAGCTTAAGGGCATCCCTATCAAACCCATGTTGCAAAAGTCCATCAATGATTGTATTCCAACTGGAAACATCTTTTTCAGGCATTATTTTAAAAAGTTTGACACTTGTCTCCATATCATCTGTACCGAGATATCCTGCCAGCATTATATTCCAAGATACAACGTTTTTATCATTCATCCGTTCAAAGAAGCGTTTAGTATAATCCAAAGACTCACATTTAACATAAAGATCAAGTATAGCATTCTCCAAAGCAACATCGAAATCAACTGCAGCAGTAACGACCATCCAGCCATGTATGGACTTTCCTAATCTAAGCCCGTTACTAACACTACAACAACACTTCAAAACACTAGATAAAGTGAACTCATTAGGAATAACAATACCCTCTTTTCGCATTTTAATGAACAACGATAATGCATTTCCGTTAAACCCAAATTGAGAAAAACCCGATATGAGTATCGTCCACGTTCGTACATCTTTCTGAGTAACTTCATCAAACAGCTTCTGTGCAGATGCTAAATGGTTACTTTTTGTGTAAAGATTTAAAACATAGTTACTGATAGGTAAGTCGCGAGCAGACCCGTCTTTGATTTTCTTGGCGTGAATGACTTGGACATTGACTGGAAGCAAAGGCGAAGAAGAATAATGTTGAAGCTTTATGGGAACTGGATTTATAGCATTACTTAAAACTGAAAATGTAGAACATTTTAGAAGATGATGAGGGTAAAGAAACGCAAACCCTGCGTATTTCTTCCATATCATTGTAATTGTAGCAGCTCTGAAGACTCTGTCTTCATTCACAATTTTCTCCCACAAACTCCACCTTTCTTCTCTGAATGAATCAAAATTTGAACACTCATTTGATTAAACATTTGAAAAAGAGTTGTAATATTCTATTGCAATCTAAACTACAGTCAATCTCTTTTTTTTTTTTTGTTTCCGATCCGATGTCCTTGACCGGCCTTGAAGGTAACATTCCACCCAAATTCTTATTGATCAATTCATCTCTAATTTTGTTTTCTATATTCTATATATGTATTAGGAAACTTGCTGTAAAACAGTAAATTTAGACTCATTTTTTTATAAATTAAGTAAAAAATTCTATTTTACTTAGAACCAAGCCATATTAGCCCTCTTAAATAAAATAATTTTAAAAAAATTCGCACTAAATTACATTTAAAAAAAAAAACAATCAATTTGTGAAGGAGTTGAAAATGTACATTGTGACAAAGATCAAAGGATTTCTAGGTTATGCAAAATGCACTATTACCATCGCTTGAGAGTAGAGGCAAATCCAGGATTTAAAATCACTGGGTGCCAAATAAATTTATCGATTAAATTAATTTAGGCTTCAAATTAAATTATTCGTCTTTTCAGTCTATATGATAAGTCAAACAACAAAATATGAACAGTAATAAGATCACAATTTATGTATTATGCATACTACAAATTCGCACCCCATATTCGACTAAGATCACAAAGTTAAAACTTTCAATAATATTACTAATGTCATAAAATATTCATCATTCAATTAAAATTGACCTCAATGAGTTTTCATATTCTGAAAACGGTCAATGATGACATCATTATTTACATTTACAAATATATTACGCTATATGTAATACATTCAATAATTACTTAAAGATTGATGATCAATATTATTCCACAGTTCATTTTTATGTTCTTTGTGAATGGAAATGCCCTCGATCTTCACAATTATCGTATCAACAGGTAAAATTAGAGTCAACTTCACAATTAAATAAACAAGTGAATAAGTTTCCACAAAATCTGTCTCAAACTCTCATTCAATGCCTTTGTCAAATCACAAATTCCTTGCAAGTTGAAGAATTTGGAAGTAGCACCTCACATATGAATTATGAAAATATCGAATTGGTAACTCAAATATAGACAGAGGAAAAAGTAGCAGTGGGGCGATTGGGCGAGGGAGGTTGATATTTGGAGAAGAATACCAACATGGTTTTCGGTTTGAAGAGAGAAAAAAACTTTTCTTTTTAGCTTTTATATCTTTTAATAAATATTAACTAATAAATTATAAAGAAAAGTCAAAATTTAATAAATTAAATGAATCAAAATAATTTTTATTATGAGTACTATTTTAAAATAAATCAACATAACAATTAGAATTTAGAAACAAAGAAAGAAAAGAAAAGAAAAGAAAAGAATTGTTAGAAGCATTCAGCGGGATTCGGTTTTTTTGTTGTGCTGTCAATTTTTTTTAAAACAAAGCATTCACCAGAATTTGATTCCGAGATCTCCACTCAGATTATAGGACCCTTTGCCACTGGCACCACGGAGTGCTTTGATTTACTAGGTGGCTTGTTTAATATATATATATATATATATATATATATATATATATATATATATAAAGAGAGAGAGAGGGGTTCCGTTGAATCTTGTGGGTGGTGTGGCACCCACGGGCCTTATAGATCGGCCCCTACTCGAGAACATCGTCTCCATTTAAACAAAACAAAAAACTTAACATGTATATTTTGTTCACATAAGTAAAAATAATGAACAATGAAAGATAAGAATTAAAATGAGCAATTTTGAAATAGGAATTTTTAGGCCCTTTAATAAGAATGTAACAATGAATTAAAATTGAAATGGTTAATGCATATTTTATTTCTCTTAAGAAATCATTCTCTATTTAATTGATCAATGAAGGTAAATAATATTGAAGCTGAAAAGAGTCAAATAATTCTCTCTACTGTGAACAGTAATGCCATAAATGTAATCATCGACAATATTCCTCCAAAGTCTCCCGATATATTGATTTAGAGCCCCACAAGAGAGCTTCCAGACAAAATTGATGGACAATGAGCATATGGCTGATTTAAGCATGGAGGAGTGCAGCGATATAGCTGGTGTTAATGCACCAACTATCCCAATTAATCATGACGAACTAGATAAAGGTACTAATGGCATTAAAATCATTCTCCTTTCTGAGGTAGACAACGAAAGATTGTGCACACCTTGGAAACACTCGCACATCATTAACCTCCTAGGTAAACAAATCACTCAACAATACTTGAGAGAAAAAATACAAAAGTTATGGAACCCCACGGAGCAATTTGCTCTCATCGATCTGGGGTCAGACTACTTCATAGTTAAGTTTTCAAAGGAAGAAAATATGAACAAAGTTTTACAGAATGGTCCTTGGTTTATAAACAACCACGTTCTTTCGATCCAAAGATGGACACCAAACTTCAATTCCTAAAAAGGCCATACTCACATATTCAGTTGTATAGGTGAGACTTCCACAATTACCAACTGAATTCTACGATGGAATTCTACTAAAAAGAATGAAAACTCTATTGGTAGACTACTAAAAATTGATGCTTGTATAAGCTCTACCCTACGAGGCAGGTATGCAAGACTTTGCGTCTAGATCACAATAGAGGATTTGATTATAAGTTGCATATAGATTGGTTGCCGTAACTAGAGCACTGTCTACTAAGGTGAAGGTTTCTTATGTACCAATCGCGACAGATTAGGCCACACAATTGGAAGATGCATGTACCGCAAACCGCCAACAACACCATCCAGCTCCCAAGATGATATGAATGGTAAACAAAGCACAGAGGAATGGCAAACGGTAAGGCTTACTCAAAAAAATTGCAAATTCAGAGGTACCACAGTCATTCATTAATCTATAACTACAACACCACCGAGTAATACGATCCACTTAAGCTTACCAAGTATTTATGAAAAAATTGCAGTCGACTCAGGTAAACTTCCTAATTCCAAGAACTAATTTTTATCTTTTAAATACAGGAGTCGTTCTGTTTCTTATATTGCTATTGATATCAACAACACAAGAGCTAGTTCCACGCCTAAAGTCCATGAAAATTCAGATAATCTTAATTCAAATCCCAGCAATATTATCAACCAATTCCAGTGCAATAAAAAATTTGAAGCCCTTAACAATTCGAAGGACCTTATCAATTCTTCCATGTCAGATGCATTTTCTCTGGCCGTTGCAGGACACTTCTTTGACTAAAGCAACAAGGGCTTTAGGAGTTACACCGGTTTGGTTTCTGATAGCTCCAAAAATAATTCTATTAGCTCAGGACCTATAATGTAATTAGAAACAAGAATTGTCCTTCAATACAAACTAAGAGGGATAGTTTTGATAATATACCAGGTGTTTTGACGTGTCAAACCCCCAACGAAACCCTATTATTTTAACAACCCTTTATGGGTCCACCATTTTTAAAAAATATCTCAGAAAACTAGGGTTGGGATAGAAATAGATACTACTTCTCCAATAAACAATCAACTTCTACACTTAGCCACCCCCAACGGCCAAATGGCAATGCAAATTTGCACTAATGATTTACGAAGCAATAATTCTTCCACCTGCTCACACAACTTTCAGCCAATAACTTTTCAAACATATCATCTTATATGCAATCATCACAAGATTACATACACTCTAACTCCATTAATACCATAAGCAAAGACAATGTTCGGGACCTCCATTCCTCTTCACTGAAAAATCCAACTCTCTCCACTTTCCCGACCTCCGAAATTCTTTAACCCAGTATGAACAACATTCCTCCCATCCCCCAAAAAATAACTCAACACCTATTGTTATTAGCTACTCAACTAGTTCATCCTCTCTACCATCCCAGTCCCGGTTAGAGAGCCTGCAGGGACAAGCAATCATCTTCTCCATGGAAATAAATGGGGTGGAGACGATGATCATCTTACAAAACCAAAACTTCCTCGCTCAATTAATATCAAAAGGGATGAAAATTATGATGGAGCACTTTGTGAACCACAAATGGTTGACCAATGTTCTAGACCCATTACCCCCTTTAGTTACCCCATTCTTCATCCAAATCATGCAAACTCTGTGAAATCTTCCACACCACTTCAATCCTTACACCAACATGAACAACTCAGTCCAAACTCCTTTCTACGCCCCACAGGAGTTAGTCAACAACAATCTTCTCTTTTTTTCCATGGTTTTGTATAGCAGTGCAACAAAATCACCCTATATCCAACCACTAGCAACATGAGAACTAAGAGGGGAAGGGGGACGCTTACTAAAATGGACCTCATTCACTGAAATGTCAAGCATAAAAAATGCAGCCCTTGTGATATTCCTGGTGGACGAGAACAAAAAAATACATCCACAACTGTCCATTGGCTTTAAAGAAGTGCTCTTTCGACCTAAGGACAACAATGAACAGTGCACTGGCCAAATGTGTTCTGGTAATGGCCCCAACAATGAAACAAAGTCAAAATTCCCTGTGATGGACAATGCTGAAATCCCTCTCTCACTTTACTTTCCTATGAATCAACCTACTAGTTTCATAATGTGGAACACTCATGGGGCAAATAATGACAATTTTAAAAGGAACTTTTAAAAACTTATTAAAAGACATAACTCTTGCATTTTCACTCTTCTGGAAACAAAAATGGATAACCACCTTAGCATTATAACTGTTTTTTATTTTGACGATTACTAGGAGGTTCTACTCAGGGTATATCATGTGATCTTGTTACGCTTTGGCTTTCCAACTTCATTATAGTCACAAGGAAAAAAATAGTTTCCTCGAGAATTTCATGCTATGATTTAGGTATTTGGTAGAAAAACTACTTATTGGTTCACTGATATTTATGCAGTACGACCTATGTTAATCGTTTAAAACTATCAGATAGTTTTAAAAATATTGCTAATTTGATTGACTATCTGTGGCTAGATGTAGGAGATTTTAATGAGATTTTAATGAAAAAAGATTAAAGAATCTACTCAATCACATAGTTTGGAGGATTATTGAATTTGTTTCACTAGTGAAAAAGTGTAATCACATACAAAGATGAACTACACCATATAAAGTCTCAATCTACAATCGTACCTGTTAAAGATAAGTTCTCAATGTTCGTCGAAGAATCTTCTGTCAACAACTCTTTTTATTCATAGAAGAATCTCCAATCAACAAATCTTTGCTGCAGGAACTTTTTAGAGAAAAAGAAGAAAGAGAAGGAAGGAAGCCTTCTTCCTTTCTATTGAAACAGAGTCCTTTTATAAATCTAAAGGGATGCAACTTTTAAGAAACATTCGGAATAGTTGTGTCTCTTCCCTTTTATTTATTAAATATAAAATAATTATATATATATATCTTTATTTATTATTTAAATAGATATGTGCTGACCCACATGAGTGACCCAAATTTAATACCTCCATCTCCACTCACACATAGTGGGTCAATTGTCATTCCTATTTAGTAACTTTCATACTTGACGAATAGACCGTGTAACTAGAGCATACTTTGAGAGATTCATTGTTATATATCTATTAGTAATATATAATATCTCGATCAATGAAACTTGAAGTAGATTATAACATGTAGTACCCTAGATCATTTATCACATTCATATTTCTCATCATCTAGTTTTCTTAAATTTGAGTTTATCATTATGTAATTGTTTCACGGACAAACATAAAGGACGAGTCAATAAACACACGTAATGTGGTAATACTGAATAATCTTCCTCATCTCATGAATCTCTTAATCTCAATATGCTATGCTTTTCTGGAAATGTCCCGCCAGACGAATCAACCATGATCTCTTGGCAACATACTATGATAGCAAACACCAAACTGAATCTCAAGAAACTGATTAAAGTCATGAGGTACACTGTGACAAATACTTATAACTTTCAGGGCTTCACATGATATCAAGTAGAGACTAAACTTGTATCGCCCTTATAGGTCACTATATGCATACATGGTATGAAACATGTACCACAGTATTGACTCATTTCTCATGGAGCGTATGTCCTTTATTGATTAAATGTTGTGCAGATGATAGACAACTAATGTCTTTTCACAAATCTACTCATCATTTTATTTTTCAAAACTCGAATCTAACATTAGAAACAAACTAACTCACTTAATAACATATGATTAAACACAAACTAACAAACAACAGTCTGATTATAAACTTGTGGCTCTCTATTATCACCACTTCTAACAATAATTAGTTTTTAAATGTCTCATCTCTATTTATCACTTTGACAATAGATGTAATTGTCTGTGCGAATAGGCAAATCTTTTTGTCTGTTTGACATACTTTTTATCCTTAAAAATTTATGTACACTACATAAAAATGATACATGTATACAATCCAACAAGAATGGAAAATTATGCATAAATCAACATTAACTTCAATATTGTGAATTTACCTAAACATGCATGAAAAAAAAAAATATAAATACATAAGCATCTACTAAACCCAATGACTTCACATGTCTCTCATAAGCATCACATGTTATGGATTTTGTTAAGGGATCTACTATCATTTGATGCGCAAATATGTATTTCATGTTCACTTTCTTTTGTACTACCATGTCTCTTACAAAATTACACTTTATGTCAATATGTTTCGTCTTTCCATGATATTTTAGATCCTTTGTATAGGTATTGTAGCCGAACTATCACAATAGATTGTGATAGGCTCAACAACATTGTTATACACACCTAAGTGATACAAAAGACGCTTAAGCGAAATAACTTTTGGTAGTGCAACAAATCCAACTTTCATTGTAGATAAGGCTATACATATTGCTTCTTGCTACTCCATGATATAGCTCCATCACTAACCAAGAATGCATATCTAGAGGTGAGTTTTATTTTATTTAAATCTCCTACCAATCAGCATATGTGTAGCCTTTGAGTTGCAGATCATTTCCTTGATAACATAAGGACTGATCGATTGTGTCTTTGAGATACCTCGATATCCTTTTAACTACTTTTCAATGTTGCACTTCTAGGTCAGATTGAAATTTGCTAACTAACCCAGTTGTATAACAAATATCCAGTCTTGGACACGTCATAGCATACATAAGACTACTGTCAACATTGATATAAGGGCCTTATCTCATTTGTTATTTCTCATATGGAGCTTAAGGGCTTATAATTTGGTTCAAAGCTTCACTTTTTGGAACTAGAGTATTTATGGATTTGCAACCTTGCATATTAAAGTGTTTAAGAACTTCTGTAATGTAGAATGTATGTATCTTCACCCATATCTTTTATCTCAAAATATATGATAACCACTCTTTATCTCTTTTACAAATCAGATGTCACTTGCAAATATTAGTATGTCGTCTATATACAATGATAAGATATTTTTTGTGCAGGCACAATGGTCTTCATGATTCATAACAAATCCTCTATTGCTTTTAACCATTATTCTTTAGTGGGGCATGTAAGAGCCTCATTTATATTTCTTAGCTCTTCATCATCCACAGAAACTATAAATGCTTCCATTTAGATTTCAAATCAACGATGGAAAATTTGTGGATGACTTGTTAAATGAGGTTGAGATTGACAAATTGATTTATCAATTGGAAAGTTACTCCCACTCGAATTAGTAATATCAATAGATTTGATTCAGATGGTGTATTAGTGGAAATATGAACTGATCCGTTATCATTAAAATGACTCCCACTCAAATTCATTTGAACTTTGGCAGTGAAAATGATCTGGTCCGTAGTTTCGAAAAGAGATAAGTATTGACCTATCTCGCCCTGCTTAGGAAAATCATTCAGTATGAATCTAACATCATGTGACTCAACTTCAGTTACAATACCACTATCTTATAAAGATACATTTTCTTCCCCTTGGACCTAATTTTTCTTATTGGGAAGAAGGGTTATGAATATAAAAGAACAGAACTCCAAGGCTTTAAAATGCTCAAATCGGGCTTTCGTTTAGTCTATAACTCATACGACGTAGTTGTAAACGGTTTTGAAGGGACACGATTAGGTACAAATGCAGTAGTGAGTAAAGCATCACCCTAATAAGTGATTGACAATTTTGCTTGTGCCATTATCGATCTAACCATTTCTAACAAGGTTCTATTTTATCGTTCCGCGATACTATTTTGTTGTGAAATATAAGGACTAGTCAATTTTCATTGAATTTCCTTTTCTTCATAGAATTGTTTGAACTCATTTGACAAACACTCTCTTCCTCGATCGGTTCTTAGAGGTTTAATTTTTTCTATCCAATTGATTCTCAACTATGTTCTTGAACTTAATAAATCAACTTAAAGCTTCAGAGATATCAAATGCATATAACTGAATCGAGTAAAATCATCAATAAAAGTGATTAGGTAATTGGCATTATGTCTTGCCCTTACATTCATTGGATCGTAGATATCAGAATGAATTAATTGCAATGGAGTATCATCTCTTGTGCCTTTACCAAATGGGTTTCTTACGGTTTTTCCAGCTAGACAAGATTCATAAGTAGACAATTCTACTTTACTTATTGTGCCAAACATACAATTTTGCTAAGTGATTCATTCTTTGCTCACCAATATGGCAAAGTCTGCATTTGCATCATTTTCACAATTAGAAATTGATGTAAATAAATGAAATTATTATTATTAATTATTACTATTATTATTACTATTAATATTAATATTATTATTACTGTTATTATTATTATTATTATTATTATTATTATTATTATTATTATTATTATTATTATTATTATTATTATTATTATTGTTATTATTATTATTATTATTAATTATTACTATTATTATTACTATTAATATTAATATTATTATTACTGTTATTATTATTATTATTATTATTATTATTATTATTATTATTAATTATTACTATTAATATTAATATTATTATTACTGTTATTATTATTATTATTATTATTATTATTATTATTATTATTATTATTAATATTATTATTATTATTATTATGATTATTATTATTATTATTATTATTATTATTATTATTATGATGATGATGATGACGACCTAAGGGTACACCCTAGAAGTAACATGGCGTACTTGATTATGATTATGACCCAAGGGTACACCCTAGAAGTAACATGGCGTACTTGACCCCGAATGGGTCTCATACAAGCCCTTAGCATATCACAACATAAGATATTAGTAAAGTACGAAAATTTTAAAAACTTTATTCATACAATCGAAGTCTTTCATAAAAGCAAGCAGAAAGTCTTACTACACTTTGTCTCAAACCATCTAATACAACTTTAAATACTCTTGGGTCACAACCGATACAATAGTCTCAAAACATGAAAATAAAAGACATAAAGGAAATAGTGGCTTTGTCCTCGAAGCTATGAGTACTCACCAAATCTTCAATTCCTTGCTCCTTAGAAACCTATCCTCAAGAATGGAACTCAAATCTCCGAACACTACATTTGATGAGAATGTAGGCAAAATATGTGTTAGTACAAAAGTACTAAATATGATAGCTATCATTACATCATAAGAGCATGATATCAAAGGGCTAGTCAACATAAGACAAAATTCATAAGCATAATAAATACTTCATGAAACATCAACTATAAGCATAAGAGACAACATCATAATCATAAGCAAAGTGTCCAACATAAGCATGATATAAACATTACTCCACCCTTAGTCCTTCATATCATAAGAGAACTACTTCTCAAGTAACCTCAAAGCATACTTGTTCAAGGAATGGATAAGACCCCATAATCCCATCCAAGCTAAGTATCCCTTTTTGATCATCACAAACCTAGTCCATATACATAGTAAAGTCTTAGACTCTCATAAGTAGCTTCAAGTCATACTTGTGCAATGTATAAGTAAGACCCCAAAATCCCACTCACACTAAGTACCTTCTTAGGCCATCAGACATGCTTACCATCGTAGGATCTCATCCTTAACATACTTCTCATAACCAAGGGAATCTCTCACCTTTAGTCAATTATAACATAACAAGGAAGGCAACTATAGCACAATCCTATCTAAACATACATCATATAAGAGAACACTTTCTTAAGCAACCTTAAGTTATACTTGTTTAATGCATGAATAAGACCCCATAATCCTATCCATGCTAAGTACCACTTTTAGGTCCTCTTACTCATACTTGAATTGGAAACTAGTCCCTCTCTTTAAGACATTGGAACTCTAGGAGATAATTCTTTAAGCACATCTTAGTCCCTCTTCTTTACTTTTGAACACTATGAAACACTTCCTCAAGCATATCTAAGTTAATTAGGTTTGAACACTTGGAGATGCTTCTCATACTATACAAGATCTAAACGACCATATAGAAAAAATAAAAGTATAAGTGAATGTAAATGTTATAATTGTGGAAACTTAGGACATTTAGCAAAAGACTGTAAAGTACCAAAAAATCCGAATAAAAAACAAATATCAGAAATAATTATAGAAGAAGAAGTTTGTTTACAATTAGAATACATAGATTATGAATTAGAAAGTGAAGATAGTATTTATGAAATATCTGATAATGAAGAAGAATATCAAACAGATAATGAAATGGAACAATGTGATGACTGAAGAAAATATACAAATTTTACAAGAAGAATATACAACAGATGATTATTCAGAACAAAAAATAATATTTGATAATAATATATTTGAAAAAGTAAAAGGAAAAGAAATTGACTTAAGTGTAGAAAAAATATTTAATATACTACTAATAAAAAATCCTTTTAAAAGAAACAAAGAAGAATTTTATATAATCAGCCAAAAAGAACACATTATAGATTGTAAATATGCCCAAGAAAAAGCTGAAGTACCAATTATAAACAAAAGAGAATTAAATAAGGAAGTACAAAAAATAAAAAGTAAAGAACAAATTAAATATGTACATTTAGGAGGAATAGAAATACTTATAAAGGCCTGTTTTAAAGAAGGAATAGATACCCCAATAGAAATATATTTAGCAGATGATAGAATATTAGAACCTATAGAAAAAAGCGTAATAACAGCAGTAAGAGGAAATTTAATTTATCAAAAGTTAAATTTACAGTAAATACTAATTATTCAGTTGCATTAACGGACCAAAATATAGATAAAGCATTAGTATTATATTGGAAAATTAATGGAATAACATTAACCCCAGGAAGTAAAATATGCACAGCTAGATGTAAAAATTTATATGTACTAACTACTAAACACAAAATAAGTGCAAAAAGTAAAATAAAAGGCATAGAGATAGAAACCCCATTTGAACAATTTGTTAAAATAATAGATAATAACAATTATTCATATAAAGAAATAGACACTAATGAAAATTTAGAAATTATAGAAGAAAGAATAGGAAGAGCTAGGAAAATTAAACATAATTTGCAAAGAGAATATACAAAAAAGATAGCATATGATATAATCCCAAATAAATACTACATAATAGGAGTAATAGAAGAAAAAGAGCATTTAGTATTAATAGACACTAAACAAGAAGATAATTATATAATAGATAAACTATTAAATAAAGAGGAAATGGAAATAAACAAAGCTACAAAACAAAAATGTTCAGATTTACCAGCACTAATAGTAGCTCAACTAGAGATATAAAAAGAAATAATAATAGCAGATATACCTATGAAAATAAAATTAGAAATTAGTGAAACCTTACAAACAGATATCATATTTGGATTAAAATGGTTAGAAGAATTAAAACCTTATAAAATAGAATCTACTCATATAATCATTACTTATAAAAATAAAATGATAACAATAAAAAGAATAATATTATGAAAATACACGTACTCATGAAAATAATAATAGAAGGATATTATAATAGATATTATACACCAATGATAGATACAGGAGCAGAAGTTAACATATGTAAATATAACTGTTTACCAAAAGATAAATGGATAAAATTAAAAACACCTATAGTAGTAAAAGGATTTAACAATGAAGGAAGTTTAATACATTATAAAGCAAAAGATATAAAAATACAAATATGGGATAAGATACTTAAGATAGATGAAATATATAATTACGATTTACCTACAAAAGATATAATTTTAGGAATACCGTTTTTAGAAAAATATTATCCACACATAATAACATCTTGCATAGTATCTTTTTCTTGGATTTTTGTATTTATGTTTTGATTTCTTATATCTTTTAAATCTTTTCTTTTTATATTTTTTATAATATTGGTCATTACAACCAAACTGTGGTGCTATTTTGTCTTTACAACATGCTAAGTTTTTTCTTATTGTTTTTTCCATTTTTATTTCTTCTCTATATTTTTCACATATATTTGCATACCATTGTTTAACAAATTTTATTCTAGCTCCTAATGTATCTTGTAATTCTGCTTCTTCCCATGCTTTAATTATTTTTGAACTAAATGGTTCTGGTAATTTTGTAAAATATAAGTGTCATATTCCTGGACTTTCTTGTTTATTATAAACTCCTTTATAATAATATTCTTTGTATGCACAAGTATATTCTTCTAAATAACACATATTACATATTCCTAATTTATTCATTAAATTTCTATTTATAATTTTATCTTTTTGACGTTCTTCTTCTTCTGTTGTCATGCTACTAAATTCATTTCTTATAGCTGTTTCATATTTATAAAGTATGTCTATTGCTGATGTTGTTTCTTTAGCTTGTGTATCTTTGTTTGATCTTAATGTCTTTTTACTTTCTTCTTCTAAGTTTAAGAACCATAATTTTATTTCTCCTATTAATGTTTTTTCTATGTATCCTGGTACTTCTGTTACATTAATTTTATTGTCTATTATTTGTTTTGCTATATGACCTATCCATAATTGTATAGTTTGATTTATATCTACTACACAGTCTAAATCTAAGTATTCAGGGTGTTCATTTATTTGTTTGGGACTCCATTTTTGTATATTTAGTCTTTTATTCCATAAAGCCTTTTCTCTATCTGAATTTGTATAATCTCGGGTAAATAGTTGTGGTTTTTTATGTTTTGGATATACTCTAGGATTACTGCTACTAGGTTCTTCTTTTATTTTTTCATCATAATTTATTTCTAATTCTATATTTTCTATTAATTTTTTATCATTATCTATGTTAGTTATTATTTTTGTATATGTTTCACTTATTTCTGATTCACATATATCTGAATTTTTATCTATTTCCATATTTTCCTCTTCTATAGTTTCTATATGTAATTCCATTTTGTTTGCATTTTTATTTTCTGTTTCAGTATTTTCTTGACTTTCTATAAGTTTTTCTTTATAGTTTTGTATTTCTATCAATAATTTTTCTTCTTCTTTTTGTTTGCATTGTTTTTCATATAATTTTTTTAGTGTTTGTAGTTCTTTTTCCAATTCTTTTATTCTATCATTTTTTGTATCAGTTATTTGTTGTATGTTTTTTTATTTCTTTTTGTCTATCTATTTCTTCATTTTATTTAGCTATTCTTATCATAGCTGTCAAACTATCTTCTAATTTTACTTCTTCTTTTTCTAAAATTAAATATAATTGGTTGCCTATCTTCTTATATTTTCTTCAAATTTGAAAAAACTATTTTTATCTTTAGTCCATCATAATTTTCATATGTTTTTTCATTTATTGCAAATTCTTCCTTATTCATGTTTATTTATGTTCTAATATTTTTTTTAAGTGAATAATATATTTATATTCTAATGAGGATATTTTTGTGATTAATTTATCTAATTCATGGATTTCTTCTGTAGTTTTGATTATATGTTTATTCAATCTTTTATATGCTATATATAAAGATATTATCCACACATAATAACTAAAATACACTGGTGGTTAACAACACCATGTAATCATAAAATAGGAGCAAAAAGAGTAGTAAATAAAATACGAAAAGACACAGAATGGATTAAAGGAAGTGAAAAAATTACACAAAAACTAGAAAATATGCCAAATAATACTAATAATATAGAATATATAGTATTCACAATAGACAAATTGAGTCCAATAAAAAATAAATTAGAACAACTATATAGTGAAGATCCATTAAAAGGATGGAATAAGCATAAAACAACTGTAAATATAGAATTAATAGATGAAAATAGTATAATAACCTAGAAACCTTTAAAATATAATTTTGATGACTTAAAAGAATTTAAGATGCATATAACAAAACTATTAGAAAAAGAATACATACAAGAAAGTAATAGTAAACATACTAGCCCAGCATTTATTATTAATAAACATAGTGAACAAAAAAGAGGAAAAAGTAAGATGGTTATAGATTATAGAAATTTAAATGCAAAAACTAAAACTTATAATTACCCAATTCCAAATAAAATACTAAAAATTAGACAAATACAAGGATATAACTACTTTAGTAAATTTGATTTTAGATCATGATTTTACCATCTAAAATTAGAAGAAGAATCTAAAAAATTAACAGCATTTACAGTACCACAAGGATTTTATGAATGGAATGTATTACCATTTGGATATAAAAATGCACCAGGTAGATTTCAACATTTTATGGATATATATTTTATAAAATTACATAACTGCATAGTATACATAGACGACATACTATTATACTCAAGAACATATGATGAACATATAAAATTACTAGAACAATTTATAAACATAATAGAAGAATCAGGTATAAGTTTAAGTAAAAATAAAGCAGAAATTATGAAAAATCAAATAAAATTCCTAGGAATACAAATAGATAAAAATGAAATTAAAATGCAACAACACATAGTACAAAAAATTATACATTCAGAAGAAATGTTAGATACAAAAAAGAAATTACAATCATTTTTAGGATTAGTAAACCAAGTAAGAGAATATATACCTAGACTAGCAGAATATTTAAAACCGTTACAAAGAAATTTGAAAAAAGATATAGAATATAATTTTGATGAAACAGATAAAAAACAAATTAAAAAGATAAAAGAACAATGTAAACAATTACCAAAATTATGCTTTCCAGATGAAAATAAAAAATTTAATTACATAGTAGAATTAGATGCAAGTGAAAATAATTACGGTGGAGTATTAAAATATAAATATGAAAATAATAAATTAGAACATCACTGTAGATATTACTCAGGAACATTTACGGAAACAGAGGTGAAATGGAAAATTAATAGAAAAGAATTATTTGCCTTATATAAATGTTTATTAGCGTTTGAACCATATATTGTATATAATAAATTTATTGTTAAAATAGATAATACACAAGTTAAATGGTGGCTAACACGAAAGGTACAAGACTCAGTTACTACAAAAGAAATTAGAAGACTATTATTAAATATCTTAAATTTTACTTTTACTATTGAAGTAATTAAGACTGACAAGAATGTTATTGCAGACTACCTATCAAGACAAGGCAGTATAGATAGATTTTGAAGAAACACTTACGAACACAATACTTATGGAAAAGTTATTAGAACAAATTACAATGCTCAACAATAGAGTATCCCTCATGGAGGAAAGATACGTGGAGAAGGACCATGGTAAAAAACCAGAGCTAGCAGTGCAGTCGGAGCACTCTAAAAAACCAGACCTAGAAGGTGACGATGGGAAACACCTAAAAACCCAACTTACTAACAAATTATCTATTGATGCAGGTACGGAAGATACTAAAGAATCATTTACAACTGTGACTAAAAGAAAAAATTATAATTTGAATAAGGTATTTGATAAGCCTTATGCCCCACCAAACATACCAAAAAATGAATTATTCATACCACCCCAAATACATACCTATGCAACTTCAATTAGCCAAACAAAAAAGACATACAACCATATAACCCGAACATACATAGAAAACCTTGACAAAATACAAACTTTCTTAAACACCCAACCTATTGAATCACCAGAAAAATTAAAAAACCACCAAGGATACATTACTAATAAATTACAAAATTACAATAAATTAATTGCTTTACCAGGAACAAAACCTAATTTAGTGGCAACATGTTATTCATATGGACTCATATCAACAGCTTACACAACTACGGGAGATGAACTCATACATATACCAGAATTATACCAAGCGCTTATGAATTACAAACGAGTTACAAAAGGACAGTTATTCTACGTCAGATTTTATTCGGCACCAGCGGAAATATTATTTGATGAAATTAGGCCTGTCATTACAGTTATAAAGATAGGCATGACAAAGGATTATATTATCCCAGAAGAAATTACAAAACAACCAATTATACAGAAAAATGAGATACCAGATTTCTATGCGAACAAAAGAATTATCGGACTTAGCACAATATTAGCAGAGTTATCCAATGCTTATGACGAAACAAACTACATATGGAAGTATCATTCAAGGAACCATTTATTAATTTATTCTACAGCGAAAGAATTACGGCCTATGGATAAATTAGAAGTAAAACATTGGGCCTTATCACTACTTAAGCCGGAGCATGAACCAATTACAAAATCTATCAGGAAAGGATTTATTTCGGAAGACAGTTTAGAGCAGTATTGTAAAATTATTGGAACAAAATACACGGAACATGTATGCAGCAAATGTAGTGGAGTAAGTAATTACATACCAGCAGTCAACATAGACTAAAGAAGACAAATACGTGGACGGACAACAATTAGAGAAAAAACAATTATTGACAAAGACATAAAGGAAGAATCTACTTTTCATAAAGATCCAACTAAGTGGATTAACAGGTGGACGGCTATACAAAAAGAGATAAAGATAAAAAGATAAAGGAGAAAACGACTTAAAGAAAGAAAAGATGAAAAGTTTTGTCGGGGACTGACATGTAAATAGTTAAGGGACTTACTTTGTAAATATTGTTTCTTATTTTGCAGCTTTAGTCCTTAGCCCATTTGTATATATAGGATAGGCATTTGTAAAGAAAGGATCATCGGGAATCCGACAATCCTCTCAAAATCTCTTTAATATTTTCAGTTTGTAAAAATTTATATTATTCAATAAAAACTTAACTTCCAATCCCCACATTATGGAGCAAAACTTAGCAGACAATGCAAACCTACAACAGGTATGATTCAAAAACTTAGAATATTATAATATTTTACATATATTGATAATTATGATTATGATATTTATGATATTAAAGAATATGCTTAGCTAAATTAGTTAATTCCTGTCAACCATATTATATTATGTGATATACTTATGATTGTTATTATGATTTAAAATTATTCAATACTTTATTATCTAGTTTACTAGCATAGAGAAAAGTAGGAGAAAACTTTCAGAACTATGCCATCCAAAAATGGGAAACCGGTGAAGGCAAGAAGGCCGTGTTAGGGGAGTACCAAATTGTTGAGGCACTGTTTAGGAAGATAATATCTGAGAAGGTATCATGCTAGTAGTGACAAGATAATAAAAGATGAATACTTTAGGTCATAATAAGCTATCATAAGAGTACCATATGGTAGACATGGAAGGCAAGAATGATAAATAATTTGATAAAAACACAGATAATAAATACATGAACATAATAAACCCAATAACTGTAGTAGTTGACAATAGTTATTTTGACGATAATTATAAAATACTTATTTTTAAAATATTAGAAAAAATAAACGAACCAAATTTAAGAAGATTAATCTGGGAAAAAAATATTAAAATACGAAGAAGATGAGATAAATCATGGTTTGACGACATAAGACATATAATACAAAGTACAGATTATTTAGATTTCATATACTCATCAGATTATAATAGTGATTAACATATAATGATTAACGAACAATATTTTCAACTATGGAAAGAAATATCAACTGAAATAGATTCATGGGAACAAATTATAAAAACTTATTTAGAAATATATTTTAAAACACAAGACCTACAATACCTAAAATTGCTTATAGAAGGAGCCCAAATAATTCTGCATAAGAAGGAAAAAGAAGATGAATATTACAAAAAATCATTTATCTAATAAAAAGACTATGATAAAAATGAAACATAGCCCAAATTCCGACTACCCCCCAAATTGGTATCAGATATTATCTTCCTAAATAGCGCCTCAACAATTTGGTACTCCCCTAACACGGCCTTCTTGCCTTCACCGGTTTCCCATTTTTGGATGGCATAGTTCTGAAAGTTTTCTCCTACTTTTCTCTATGCTAGTAAACTAGATAATAAAGTATTGAATAATTTTAAATCATAAAAACAAGCATAAGTATATCACATAATATAATATGGTTGACAGGAATTAACTAATTTAGCTAAGCATATTCTTTAATAGCATAAATATCATAATCATAATTATCAATATATGTAAAATATTATAATATTCTAAGTTTCTAAATCATACCTGTTGTAGGTTTGCATTGTTTGCTAAGTTTTGCTCCATAATGTGGGGATTGGAAGTTAAGTTTTTATTGAATAATATAAATTTTTACAAACTGAAAATATTAGAGAGATTTTGAGAGGATTGTCGGATTCCCGATGATCCTTTCTTTACAAATGTCTATCCTGTATATACAAATGGGCTAAGGACTAAAGCTGCAAAATAAGAAACAATATTTACAAAGTAAGTCTCTTAACTATTTATATGTCAGTCCCCGACAAAACTTTTCATCTTTTCTTTCTTTAAGTCGTTTTCTCCTTTATCTTTTTATCTTTATCTCTTTTCGTATAGCCGTCCACCTGTTAATCCACTTAGTTGGATCTTTATGAAAAGTAGATTCTTCCTTTATGTCTTTGTCAATAATTGTTTTTTCTCTAATTGTTGTCCGTCCACGTATTTGTCTTCTTTAGTCTATGTTGACTGCTGGTATGTAATTACTTACTCCACTACATTTGCTGCATACATGTTCCGTGTATTTTGTTCCAATAATTTTACAATACTGCTCTAAACTGTCTTTCGAAATAAATCCTTTCCTGATAGATTTTGTAATTGGTTCATGCTCCGGCTTAAGTAGTGATAAGGCCCAATGTTTTACTTCTAATTTATCCATAGGCCGTAATTCTTTCGCTGTAGAATAAATTAATAAATGGTTCCTTGAATGATACTTCCATATGTAGTTTGTTTCGTCATAAGCATTGGATAACTCTGCTAATATTGTGCTAAGTCCGATAATTCTTTTGTTCGCATAGAAATCTGGTATCTCATTTTTCTGTATAATTGGTTGTTTTGTAATTTCTTCTGGGATGATATAATCCTTTGTCATGCCTATCTTTATAACTGTAATGACAGGCCTAATTCCATCAAATAATATTTCCGCTGGTGCCGAATAAAATCTGACGTAGAATAACTGTCCTTTTGTAACTCGTTTGTAATTCATAAGCGCTTGGTATAATTCTGGTATATGTATGAGTTCATCTCCCGTAGTTATATAAGCTGTTGATATGAGTCCATATGAATAACATGTTGCCACTAAATTAGGTTTTGTTCCTGGTAAAGCAATTAATTTATTGTAATTTTGTAATTTATTAGTAATGTATCCTTGGTGGTTTTTTAATTTTTCTGGTGATTCAATAGGTTGGGTGTTTAAGAAAGTTTGTATTTTGTCAAGGTTTTCTATGTATGTTCGGGTTATATGGTTGTATGTCTTTTTTGTTTGGCTAATTGAAGTTGCATAGGTATGTATTTGGGGTGGTATGAATAATTCATTTTTTGGTATGTTTGGTGGGGCATAAGGCTTATCAAATACCTTATTCAAATTATAATTTTTTCTTTTAGTCACAGTTGTAAATGATTCTTTAGTATCTTCCGCACCGGCATCAATAGATAATTTGTTAGTAAGTTGGGTTTTTAGGTGTTTCCCATCGTCACCTTCTAGGTCTGGTTTTTTAGAGTGCTCCGACTGCACTACTAGCTCTGATTTTTTATCGTGGTCCTTCTCCACGTATCTTTCCTCCATGAGGGATACTCTATTGTTGAGCATTGTAATTTGTTCTAATAACTTTTCCATAAGTATTGTGTTCGTAAGTGTTTCTTCAAAATCTGTCTATACTGCCTTGTCTTGATAGGTAGTCTGCAATAACATTCTTGTCAGTCTTAATTACTTCAATAGTAAAAGTAAAATTTAAGATATTTAATAATAGTCTTCTAATTTCTTTTGTAGTAACTGAGTCTTGTACCTTTCGTGTTAGCCACCATTTAACTTGTGTATTATCTGTTTTAACAATAAATTTATTATATACAATATATGGTTCAAACGCTAATAAACATTTATATAAGGCAAATAATTCTTTTCTATTAATTTTCCATTTCACCTCTGTTTCCGTAAATGTTCCTGAGTAATATCTACAGTGATGTTCTAATTTATTATTTTCATATTTATATTTTAATACTCCACCGTAATTATTTTCACTTGCATCTGATTCTACTATGTAATTAAATTTTTTATTTTCATCTGGAAAGCATAATTTTGGTAATTGTTTACATTGTTCTTTTATCTTTTTAATTTGTTTTTTATCTGTTTCATCAAAATTATATTCTATATCTTTTTTCAATTTTCTTTGTAACGGTTTTAAATATTCTGCTAGTCTAGGTATATATTCTCTTACTTGGTTTACTAATCCTAAAAAAGATTGTAATTTCTTTTTTGTATCTAACATTTCTTCTGAATGTATAATTTTTTGTACTATGTGTTGTTGCATTTTAATTCCATTTTTATCTATTTGTATTCCTAGAAATTCTATTTGATTTTTCATAATTTCTGCTTTATTTTTACTTAAATTTATACCTAATTCTTCTACTATGTTTATAAATTGTTCTAGTAATTTTATATGTTCATCATATGTTCTTGAGTATAATAGTATGTCATCTATGTATACTATGCAGTTATGTAATTTTATAAAATATGTATCCATAAAATGTTGAAATCTACCTGGTGCATTTTTATATCCAAATGGTAATACATTCCATTCATAAAATCCTTGTGGTACTGTAAATGCTGTTAATTTTTTAGATTCTTCTTCTAATTTTATTTACAATCTCCTTGTCGTATTTTATATCCAAATGTTGAAATCTCCTTGTCGTATTTTATTTACTACTCTTTTTGCTCCTATTTTATGATTACATGGTGTTGTTAACCGCCAGTGTGTTTTAGTTATTATGTGTGGATAATATTTTTCTAAAAATGGTATTCCTAAAATTATATCTTTTGTAGGTAAATCGTAATTATATATTTCATCTATCTTAAGTATCTTATCTCATATTTGTATTTTTATATCTTTTGCTTTATAATGTATTAAACTTCCTTCATTGTTAAATCCTTTTACTACTATAGGTGTTTTTAATTTTATCCATTTATCTTTTGGTAAACAGTTATATTTACATATGTTAACTTTTGCTCCTGTATCTATCATTGGTGTATAATATCTATTATAATATCCTTCTATTATTATTTTCATGAGTACGTGTATTTTCATAATATTATTCTTTTTATTGTTATCATTTTATTTTTATAAGTAATGATTATATGAGTAGATTCTATTTTATAAGGTTTTAATTCTTCTAACCATTTTAATCCAAATATGATATCTGCTTGTAAGGTTTCACTAATTTCTAGTTTTATTTTCATAGGTATATCTGCTATTATTATTTCTTTTTCTATCTCTAGTTGAGCTACTATTAGTGCTGGTAAATCTGAACATTTTTGTTTTTAGCTTTGTTTATTTCCATTTCCTCTTTATTTAATAGTTTATCTATTATATAATTATCTTCTTGTTTAGTATCTATTAATACTAAATGCTCTTTTTCTTCTATTACTCTTATTATGTAATATTTATTTGGGATTATATCATATGCTATCTTTTTTGTATATTCTCTTTGCAAATTATGTTTAATTTTCCTAGCTCTTCCTATTCTTTCTTCTATAATTTCTAAATTTTCATTAGTGTCTATTTCTTTATATGAATAATTGTTATTATCTATTATTTTAACAAATTGTTCAAATGGGGTTTCTATCTCTATGCCTTTTATTTTACTTTTTGCACTTATTTTGTGTTTAGTAGTTAGTACATATAAATTTTTACATCTAGCTGTGCATATTTTACTTCCTGGGGTTAATGTTATTCCATTAATTTTCCAATATAATACTAATGTTTTATCTATATTTTGGTCCGTTAATGCAACTGAATAATTAGTATTTACTGTAAATTTAAACTTTTGATAAATTAAATTTCCTCTTACTGCTGTTATTACGTTTTTTTCTATAGGTTCTAATATTCTATCATCTGCTAAATATATTTCTATTGGGGTATCTATTCCTTCTTTAAAACAGGCCTTTATAAGTATTTCTATTCCTCCTAAATGTACATATTTAATTTGTTCTTTACTTTTTATTTTTTGTACTTCCTTATTTAATTCTCTTTTGTTTATAATTGGTACTTCAGCTTTTCCTTGGGCATATTTACAATTTATAATGTGTTCTTTTTGGCTAATTATATAAAATTCTTCTTTGTTTCTTTTAAAAGGATTTTTTATTAATGGTATATTAAATATTTTTTCTACACTTAGGTCAATTTCTTTTCCTTTTACTTTTTCAAATATATTATTATCAAATATTATTTTTTGTTCTGAATAATCATCTGTTGTATATTCTTCTTGTATAATTTGTATATTTTCTTCAGTCATCACATTGTTTTATTTCATTATCTGTTTGATATTCTTCTTCATTATTAGATATTTCATAAATACTATCTTCACTTTCTAATTCATAATCTATGTATTCTAACTGTAAACAAACTTCTTCTTCTATAATTATTTCTGATATTTGTTTTTTATTCGAATTTTTTGGTAATTTACAGTCTTTTGCTACATTTCCTAAGTTTCCGCAATTATAACATTTACATTCACTTATACTTTTCTTTTTTCTATATGGTCGTTTAGATCTTGTATAATATCTTTTTCTTGGATTTTTGTATTTATGTTTTGATTTCTTATATCTTTTAAATCTTTTCTTTTTATATTTTTTATAATATTGGTCATTACAACCAAACTGTGGTGCTATCTTGTCTTTACAACATGCTAAGTTTTTTCTTATTGTTTTTTCCATTTTTATTTCTTCTCTATATTTTTCACATATATTTGCATACCATTGTTTAACAAATTTTATTCTAGCTCCTAATGTATCTTGTAATTCTGCTTCTTCCCATGCTTTAATTATTTTTGAACTAAATGGTTCTGGTAATTTTGTAAAATATAAGTGTCTTATTCCTGGACTTTCTTGTTTATTATAAACTCCTTTATAGTAATATTCTTTGTATGCACAAGTATATTCTTCTAAATAACATATATTACATATTCCTAATTTATTCATTAAATTTCTATTTATAATTTTATCTTTTTGACGTTCTTCTTCTTCTGTTGTCATGCTACTAAAGTCATTTCTTATAGCTGTTTCATATTTATAAAGTATGTCTATTGCTGATGTTGTTTCTTTAGCTTGTGTATCTTTATTTGATGTTAATGTCTTTTTACTTTCTTCTTCTAAGTTTAAGAACCATAATTTTACTTCTCCTATTAATGTTCTTTCTATGTATCCTGGTACTTCTGTTACATTAATTTTATTGTCTATTATTTGTTTTGCTATATGACCTATCCATAATTGTATAGTTTGATTTATATCTACTACACAGTCTAAATCTAAGTATTCAGGGTGTTCATTTATTTGTTTGGGACTCCATTTTTGTATATTTAGTCTTTTATTCCATAAAGCCTTTTTTCTATCTGAATTTGTATAATCTCGGATAAATAGTTGTGGTTTTTTATGTTTTGGATATACTCTAGGATTACTGCTACTAGGTTCTTCTTTTATTTTTTCATCATAATTTATTTCTAATTCTATATTTTCTATTAATTTTTTATCATTATCTATGTTAGTTATTATTTTTGTATATGTTTCACTTATTTCTGATTCACATATATCTGAATTTTTATCTATTTCCATATTTTCCTCTTCTATAGTTTCTATATGTAATTCCATTTTGTTTGCATTTTTATTTTCTGTTTCAGTATTTTCTTGACTTTCTGTAAGTTTTTCTTTATAGTTTTGTATTTCTATCAATAATTTTTCTTCTTCTTTTTGTTTGCATTGTTTTTCATATAATTTTTTTAGTGTTTGTAGTTCTTTTTCCAATTCTTTTATTCTATCATTTTTTGTATCAGTTATTTGTTGTATGTTTTTTATTTCTTTTTGTCTATCTATTTCTTCATTTTCTTTAGCTATTCTTATCATAGCTGTCAAACTATCTTCTAATTTTACTTCTTCTTTTTCTAAGATTAAATATAATTGGTTGCCTATCTTCTTATATTTTCTTCCTAAATTTGAAAAAACTATTTTTATCTTTAGTCCATCATAATTTTCATATGTTTTTTCATTTATTGCAAATTCTTCCTTATTCATGTTTATTTATGTTCTAATCTTTGTTTTAAGTGAATAATATATTTATATTCTAATGAGGATATTTTTTTGATTAATTTATCTAATTCATGGATTTCTTCTGTAGTTTTGATTATATGTTTATTCAATCTTTTATATGCCATATATAAAGATTTTAATTCATGTTTTATCTGTCTATAGATTAAAGTATTTTTATGAGGTCTTCTCATTTTATTAAGTTTAACTCGGTGATTTTATAATTATCTTTTTTAATAATTAGCTTTTTGTGATTGACTTTTTTAATCAATAGCTCTGATACCAATTTGGGGGGTAGGTCAGAATTTGGGCTATGTTTCATTTTTATCATAGTCTTTTTATTAGATGAATGCTTTTTTGTAATATTCATCTTCTTTTTCCTTCTTATGTAGAATTATTTGGGCTCCTTCTATAAGCAATTTTAAGTATTGTAGGTCCTGTGTTTTAAAATACATTTCTAAATGAGTTTTTATAATTTGTTCCCATGAATCTATTTCAGTTGATATTTCTTTCCATAATTGAAAATATTCTTCGTTAATCATTATATGTTAATCACTATTATAATCTGATGAGTATATGAAATCTAAATAATCTGTACTTTGTATTATATGTCTTATGTCGTCAAACCATTCTTGTTTTAATAAATGATTTATCTCATCTTCTTCGTATTTTAATATTTTTTCCCAGATTAATCTTCTTAACTTTGGTTTGTTTATTTTTTCTAATATTTTAAAAATAAGTATTTTATAATTATCGTCAAAATAACTATTGTCAACTACTACAGTTATTGGGTTTGTTATGTTCATGTATTTATTATCTGTGTTTTTATCAAATTATTTATCATTCCTACCTTCCATGTCTACCATATGGTACTCTTATGATAGCTTATTATGACCTAAAGTATTCATCTTTTATAGTTCATTATTAACTTGAAATATGTCCCTCTATTTTTCTTCTTCTTCTTCTTGGGTTTTCTAGAGAGAGAATTTTTGGGAGGAAGAACTTTGGGATCTTTTGGGGTTTTGGAATTAATGACTTAGTTGGGGTGGTTAAAGAGTTAAAATAGTTTATATAGGTGTAAAAATTCCATTCAAAATGACCCCCACTTAAAACCAACTAAAAAGGAATTTACTAAAAGACCCCTCACTAGGCAGCCATGGTGCCAGGCACCACGACAGGGCTCACAAGCCATGGTCAAGACCACGAGCCGTTGTCCTTGGGCAGTGGCTATGGCTTGGTGTCTTGGCCTTCACAAATTGAAGGCACCTTCACGGGCCTTCCCACGAGCCATGGTCAAGACCACTGGCCGTGAAGTGGCTCGTGAAGGTGAGCCACTTTGAGGTAGCCCTTAGGCAGCTACTACCATGACTTCATGAACCACACCACGAGCCGTGGTCCACACCACTGGCTGTGGTGGTGGTCATGGAGTTGAGGCAGCGTGCCCCCAAGCTTGGGGCTGCCTTGGCCTTTGGCTTGGGCCTTGACTCTTGCTCCTTGCCTTGGCTCTTGTAGCCCTCAACTAAACCCTAGATGCAGCAGCAGTAGCAACAACAACAACAAACAACTACAACAACAAACAATAACAAACAACTACAAACAGCTACAACAACAAACAACTACAACAACAAAAACAACAACAAGAATGATAAAATAGTAACATTTTTGTAAATTATGAAAACTAAACTATATGATTAATCAGATAAAAATTAAACATAATTTTGAACACATAATAAATAAATAGTTTTAAAATACATAGTTAATCAAAAAGCTTTTCGGAAAGACTTATAGGTTGGTCAAAATTGGGTGTCAAAAAATGTCCCTCTTTGCTCACTAATGAATGATGAATTGGTGGGCAAAGATGTTGACTAAGTAGGAAATTTTTTCCGACCAAGGGAAAGATGTTAGTGGGATTAGATGAAACAATAAGTAATTGTGAAAAAAAAGAAGGTGTGACTGATACGTTGGCCTTAAGTCGTCCACATATCTCTTGTATTATGAGAATGAGAGGTTGTGTGTTATTCTAGATTTAGGAACGGACTAAGATTCTAAAAAATGAAATAATGGTATGAGATTCAAATAGAAGCAATAGTAGCTTGAGTAGATAAGATTAGATCTCAAGTAGGTATGAATAGTGTAAGGAATATAAGAATGACTTAAGTTATGAGAGGAAAAGATCATATGAGTAGTGCGAAAGATGAGAAGGCCTTTATTGCAGTAGATTATAAGTACGGAAGTCATATCTAATGGAAAAGTTGATCTCGTCTGCAATCTGTCAGTCTCAATGAACCTAGAGATTGTGATATGACTAAATAAAATGATTAGGACATATATAGCGATTAAATGATAAAATAGTTTATAAACATGATGCAATTTTCCATTGAGATCATGAAAATTTGTCTTAAGACAATAAGGATGACGTCTTAGGGCCATGATACATGAAAATTTAATCCTTAGGTCATAGAATAGTTGTTGTAGGCCGTGAATTGATGTCTTTAGTCTATGACACCTTCGAAACATGATATATAGAAATTAAATCTTTAGGTCGATCATGAGATGATGTCCGCGGGCCATGAAAATAATGTTTTTATACTATGACACCTTTGAAACATGATAATCATAAATTTAATAAATTTAATCATCAGGTCATGAAGTGATGTCTGCAAACCATGAATTAAAGAATTTAGACTATGGCACCTTTGGAACATTAAAATAATGATAAAAGAATGTGTATCTATTTTTTTATGCAGTTCGGCCATATTGCGATATTTACAACTTGAGTCGATAGATATTTCTATAGATGTATTTTTTGGGGCTCAATATGGTTTTCGTAACTTGATTATGTTGTAAATCTTACGGAAAATACCTTCATTACGAACACTTGTACCGAATTTATCAAACCTTGTACTTCACCAATAACTCTTATAGGAAATTCTCATAGCTTGAGGCGTGTCGAAAGACACCGTCCTTAAGGATATTTCACCCGATATAGGTGTATCCCCCATGATTCAACAAGATTTTCTAGTACAAAACTAGGAGCCAAAAACTAACAAAGATACACAATAGAAAGAAAATCCAGCACATGAAACATGGACAAATGAGAAAGAAGGATCTCTCTTCAACTTCTTCTTTTACGTGAATCAAGAAACAAATCATTTATAGGAAATGGGATAAGATCATTCCCAAATGTTTGCAGGAAATTCAAGACAATTATAAGAGGATTAATGGGTCATAAAGGATAATAATGGGAATGTTTAAACCTGAAAGTCAACTGCCAAAATGTGGCTTTCAATGGTGGAAAATATAACGGAATTATGGCTAATCAAGGCTAGGCATTCAATCACAATAAATATATATTTAATACTCATAAACATGATATGAACGAATGTACCTAGACAATATTATGAATACTTCTCTTTGAGATATTAGAACCATTTTTTCAACAATCCCCTACGTATCTCAAAAATAATATTAAGAATTGATAGAAATAAGAAGTTTTGCTGGATTTCCACATATGAGTACAATGCATTGAATCTAGTGTCCGTAGAATATGAACTAGACCTAGATAAAACAAGATTAAATTTACAGAACAATTGGTGAAGTTTAGAACTTCTATGAACCAATAGTTCTTTTGTAAGTCCAGCATCTTATTATATCACATTATACCCCGCACAATCTTTTTTGTTATCGCGGTTTTGCGATAAGAGCCCATGCGCGGGTCCTGGTATTCATGAGTGCTCTAAATATCTGTCACAATTTCATAGAAGCAGCAACACTTCACACTCATATAGGTCCAATCATCAAGTGTATTATGCAGAGCAATACACCACCTATAGAGGATATGAATTGGATTAAGAGTTCTAACTCAGCCTCACTTTGCCTTGTAGATTGTTGCTCTATATTCATACATCATAGGAGGGACATAATTATTTAGTGCTTACTTGATCAACTAATGACTTGTTACTACCCATATGAACCTAATTCATGAGATATCCAATCACATAGGTTGGGTTACTATTATTGTTGATCTTCTCAAATGACAAAAAGTCTTACTCCTCTCGATGTTTCATTTAGTGAGTGAATTGATCAGATTCACTTTTGACTACACATAGTTTATTTACGTAATTAATTCATCTCACTGCAGTATTTTCATGACATTGTGTATCAAACACATGTATCTAATTTAGTCAAATAAAATTGGTTTTATTCCAATTGAAATACACACTAATAGTTGTCTTAACCACTTAGTCTCATCACCAATCAACTCCACAACAACTAACTCTATTTAGTTATTTTTATATTTAGCACTCACAAAAATGTACCAACTTCTTTTACCTTTTTCATCATATATTGTACCCTTTTTGTACAACAAAATATTCAATTTATTTAGTATTGTACTTATTGTACCTCTCACATATTACCAAAGACTCTTTTCAAGATTATGCATCAAGAAGCAATGTCATATTTAACAACAAGAACACAAAATATATTATCACTGTTAAACACTCAATAATACCATTTTTAATTTTCCAATTCTATCATTGTATTAAGTCACACCACAACTAACTATCACAAATCTATATATACAACATTTTTTAGCATACAATCAAAAACTTAAATCTTCTTTTTCTTAGGATCATATAGTACAATCTTGGCAAAACACCCCAACACTTCCAAATATTTCAAAATGGAGGTATAATTTTTCCAATGTTCATAAAATTTTCAAATTAATATGTAAGATATAAATCTATATATACACTAAAACATATATCAAAAGTTGTATCTTAATTTCTCAATAAAATATCCAAAGATATTATTATTTATAAATGTGATGCAATATAATTTGCAACCTCCAATCTTTTACAACTGTTGTAAACTCTAAACTATAATAAAAAATCACATTCAAGACCATTCCAGTAACAATACTATATTTCTCACACTCTCAAACATTAGAAACGATTTTAACAAATTGAGTTCAACATTTTTTTATTTTTTATTTTTTTAAAAGGTTGACGTTCGCAAGGAATTCAAACATAATTAATATATCAAAGGTACATAAAATATTAAAATAATGAATTTGAATCTATGAATTTACAAGGTATCAATTTCATTTTATTAATCTAAAATTAAACTAAATAGACTAGAAGTCTAACACGTCAGAAATCATCTCAATCAATCAAGTATATATAACTATTAACAATTTCATTTATCACTTAAAACATTAAACATAAACAAAATCAAGGCTACAAATTCATCAACCCCAAGCATGTCATATTGTCAATACCTTATCAAATTCAAGTAAAATTTTCATTCAATCTTTTCTCACAATTTCACAAGCATCAATTTGCATAAATATTAGTATGATGTACCACCTCAGTTTATGTCAATAGATTTGAAATTTTAACAAGAATATTTTTATTCTAAGAACTTAAGTAGTTCTAGATTCACCAATATATATATATATATATAAATTTCTTCTTTTCTAATTTGGAGCTAGAGCACAAAGTAATTTAACTTCACACAAATATGTCCAACAACACCAAAGTCTCACATTCAATTTCTCACATTGGCCACAAGATTCACTTGACAAATAACCACAATAATTTATATCATCCACTTACTCAAATATAAATTTATTTGGCGGGATTATTATTTCTCTAAATCTTCTCTATTGATGGTTATTATTGGCTTAATTTTACCACACACAAATTTATTAAAGTATTAATTTTGTTACATACCTTATTAACATGAATATAATGATCCAATTATTTTCCACAAACCAACTTTTGTGGTATATTTCTCTCTGTAGGACGCTTTCATCGGTAAGCAACTCCATTATATTCTACCGTAAAATTCAGATGCCAAAGTGTTCAACTTTTGAATCAAAATGAAAATTAAGAGATCAAACCAAATAAGTGAAATAAAGTAATAAGAAAGATATGACTTATCTTTCCTTATATTTGCATGAAATTTTGAGTGCTAATTTAAGCACCATGATGTCATCTCTATAAGAAGTCATAGAGCTTCCACTTGTCTCCATATCCAAATCCGCTTTGTCTTCATAGTCACTATTTTCCGTAAGATAAAAGTGGAAATATCCTTAAGATTAAGATTGTAGTATATCTTACGAAAACAACTTCATCACGAACACTTATACCAAATTCACCAAAGCTTGTACTTCACCAATAACTCTTATAGGAAATTCTCATAGCTTGAGGCGTGTCGAAAGACACTGTCCTTAAGGATATTTCACCTGATATATGTGTATCCCCCAGGATTCAACAAACTCTTCTAGTACAAAACTAGGACCCAAAAACTAACAAAGATACACAATAGAAAGAAAATCCATGGCAGCACATGAAACATGGACAAAGGAGAAAGGAGGATCTCTCTTCAACTTCTTTTACATGAACCAAGAAACAAATCATTTATAGGAAATGAGATAAGATCATTCTCCAAATGTTTGCAGGAAATTCAAGACAATGATAAGAGGATTAATGGGTCATAAAGGATGTTAATGGGAATGTTTACACCTGAAAGTCAACTGCCAAAATGTGGCTTTCAATGGTGGAAAATATAATGAAATCATGGCTAATCAAGCCTAAACATTCAATCACAATAAATATATATTTAATACTCATAAACAAGATATGAAAGAATGTACCTATACAATATTATGAATACTTTTCTCTTTGAGATATTAGAATCATTTTTTCAACAGATTAAGCCTTAGCTCAACGTTAATGTGATTCTCGGACTCAATATTATTCTTAGGCATTTATATGGTTCTCGGGCACAGTATAATTCTCGAGCTTCATGTAATTTTCGAGTGCAATGTAATTTTATAACACAAAGTAATTCTTTGGCACGATGCAATTCTCAGGGACAATGCAATTCTCGAGCACAATGCAATTTTAAGGCATAATGCAATTTCTCAGGCACATGCAAATTCTCAGGTACAATGCAATTTCTCAGGCATAATGCAATTCTAAGGCACAATGCAATTCTGGAGCACAATGCAATTTCTCGGGAACAATGCAAATTCTCGTACTCAGTGCAATTCTCATGCTCAATGTAATTCTTGGACACAATGAAAATTTCCAGACACAATGCAATTCTCAGGCTCAATGCAATTATGAGGCACACTGCAAATTTTTGGGCACAATGCAATTCTTTGAACACAACGCAATTATCAAGCTTAATACAATTTCTCGGGCATAATGCAATTCTCAGGAAATGCAAATGCTCGAGCACAATGATATTCTCAGGCACAATACATTTCTCAAAAATGATGTTATAGTTGAGAATATAAGGTGGCTTAGACTATCATTTTATCGGAAGGACAAAGTGTCTCTTTCATGGTGATTGTCCGGCTCAATATAATAGTTGAGAGTGCAAAGTATCTTAGAGCTTCATCATATTGGAAGGAGAGATTGTCATTTCTTGGTGGTTGTCGGGCTCAAAATAACAGTTGAGAGTATAGAGTAGCTTAGACCTTCGTCTTATTGGAAGGACAAAGCGTTATTTCATGGCGATTATTCGGACAATGTTGGAATTGCTTCTTGCATTTGTCCATGTCTTTTTCTGCATTCAAAGAAAAATTGTTAGTATATAAAAAGGGAGGTTGATTTGTATCTCTGTTTTGACCAGCACACTCCATTTTTCCTTGACATCTAGGCCTTTTTTGGACATTGTCTTTGGACAATATATAAATAGTATAAAGATAAGAATTTGAAAGAAAAGTTTTGGAAAACACAAATATGATAGATTGTCTAAAATATTGTTGAATGTTTGAGCTTGACACATTTTTAGACTTTACAATATCCAATTGGAAGAGGTCCTTTCGATTTTGGTGTGCATCATAGATATTTTGGAAAAAACATTCATAAATTTCTGCCAGTATGGAACTTTTTATATATTCTGATCATTTTTATAGATTGTAAATCGCTTTCTATGAATTTTTAGATCCTTACAAAAATTATGCCCGAGTCTTACGGTTTTCAAGAGAATGCTCTTTTGATGGAACTTTTAAGATCTTCTCAAAAATTCTACCTCAATCTTATGATTTGCAAGAGAATGCTCTTTTGATGGAATTTTTGAGATTCTCTCGAAAATTCTGTCTCAATTGTATAGTCAAGGAAAACTATGAATTTTATTAGGATGAGATCATACTCCATAGGAGAGCTTACATATCTCCTCTTAAACGGGAATCAGGTCTGACGTAGTTCCAAATTATAAAGTAAAGAGCACGAATCAAATATAGATGTAGTGTCTCTTTACAACATCTGAGTTGATAGGTTGGGCAAGATTTCACCTTCCATTTCTACTAGTATGAGTGTTCCTCTTGTAAAAACCCAAAAATCATGTATGGACCTTGACAAATCAATGAGAATTTACCCTTTGCCTCGTGTTGAATAGGAAATATTCACTTCAAAACTAATTGCCCAAGTGAGAAATGTCTTGGTCTGGCCTTCTTGTTGAAAGTTCTAGCCATTCTATTTTGATAGAGTTGACCGTGATAGATTGCATTAAGTATTCTTCTGTCAATTAATGTTAAGCTCTCAAATCAGTTCTGCACCTATTTAGCATTGCTCAACTCAACTTCTTGAATAATGCTCAAAGACGGTATTTCCACTTTAGCATGTATATGAACTTCATTACCATACACTATAAAATAAGGCATAACCCTAATAGAAGTTTTGATGGTACTACTATACACTTATTTCTAACATCTCCAATAGTTGCAAGGCTACAAAGTCAGTTTGCTTCTTGTAAAGGTGTACACATTGATGTGTTGTGCAACTACAACAAGTAATCTTAAAGTAATGGATGTCTTCGCAATCTCCAAAGCTTTAGCACATATATTGAGCCTTACCAACCATTACTAAATGGAAAGCACGAATGAGAAGAAATTCAAGAAAACATGAAGAAAATACTATTTATGAGAGGATTATTTATCAAGTCCAATTGATCAGATGATTAGAGTCTAGTATCCCCAGCTAACTTTATCACCAATGGAGTAGCTGACATTGATACAATTCTTGAGCAATTACAAGCATAAACAATATTCATTGTTTAGTTAAGTGGAAGAAACAGTCATATGTACAATCAAAAATCAACACGAATGAAGCAAATCAAGGAAATCCATGACTAAGTTCCTATGGTTTTTGTTTAAGGAATGGCATTGGAGATCTAATTTATACGAAGGCAAGATAGATAGGAGAAGCTTCAACTCTAGTGGAAGAGACTACATCAATTCATAAAGCCATGATATACTGTCTTAGGCAAGGAATTCTTAACACAGAGACAAACTCAATGATTCTAAGTAACATACTCATAATGTTTGGAAATCACCACAGAAAATCACACAAGAAGTAGAGAGAATCAGAGAGATGATGCAACAATTACAAATTGGGATTACACTTGTGTTCAGAAAAGGAAACAAGCTAGTATATTTCTTTACAAATCTAGCTTTCGAGCAAGAGAATACAACACACTTTCAAGATTTTTAGTCGATACCATCAATGAAAAAGAGAATAATTAATTCAGAAAAACAAAGATTCATGTTTCTCCCAATTGCACACACAAGTGTACGTGGTCGCGTAATTAATAAAGTGGCTCTTAAAAAAATCGGATTATCGAACCCAAAGGACTTGTAAATTAACTATTTACTAAATTATACTAGTCTAATTATTTATTTAAGAGTACCAAAATAATTTTATTTTTATTTGAAAAGAAAAGAATGCATGATTTAAATAATAAGATTAGTTACAATAGTTGGAACATTCCAGGGCTGCGGCATGTATATGGTTTCATGTATCACATCTCATGCATTAATTAACTACGGTTATCAAATTACTGATTTACAGGGTTGATTTTATGATCATGGTATCCCAACCTCTAATCGCCTACTCTAATTAGGTGTCTAACTACATCGTTGAACGGGAATATACTATCACACCCCGAGCCTACACCCTGGACGAGACTGACACTCGTGAACCATTGCTAGCCCCAAGCTAACCCTTGGCCTGGCTTACTTATTTAAGAAAAAGACTTAATTCAACAAAGACAATTATATGTAATAAACTGGAATGTTATAATGGGACACTCAACTTGGCCATTAAGGCAAATTCATGTCTTAACATAAGATAATATCAATGAAAAACTAAAGAACTAACATCTGACTGTCTATGAAGCCTCTAAAACAACTGAGATGGATGTCGAGACAGGACCTCCGATCATCCTAACAAATGAAATACTGAAAAGAACTGAAAGCAATAAAAAGGAGTCCTCTAAAATGCAAGGAGGCTCACTAGCTGAATCTGGAGTGCTCACTGTATCAACGATGCGCTGGATGTCGATCCTAGTTACCTGTTTCTACATCATAATAAGAAATAGGCCAACTGGCATCAGTACATTGAATGTACGAGTATGCGAGTTGGAAAGATAAACACAACATAGGCTTGAAAAGAATCTGAAGAACTTACTTGGCTCAACATAACTGAGCTCATTTCAATATAAAGAAGTTTAAAACAAGTGTAATATAAAGAAAAGTTGTTTAAAACATGATGTCAACTCTGTGTGTATGCAAAGATACATATAACTCTAAAATGTATGTAAAAATACAATAAACTATGTATATAAGAATACAATTACTTTTGTGGAAGTTTCTCTAATCGACAACCATCACGTAAGAGCTATTGTGATGATACAACGTTTTGCCTCATGCTGTCAGGGACGTCCTATACCTTGTCGAGGGTATAGAACCTGAACTACTAAGTGGATCCACTAGTCTATGCTAAAAAACACTAAATGAATCATCTAAAAAGTATGACCCTTTTCTACTCATGATGGATACATGGTTTATGGGGGCTGTGAGTTTTTTGAACTCTCCCACATATCGGGGCTCAATACTTCTCCCAAAAATATGATATTAGCTCTTATGTTTAAAAACATACTTCTTTCTGTGATTTGAGATTAGTGCTCAAAAACTTAGCTCAAAGGCTATCTTGGAAATCAAAGTTTCCTCTCTTGCTTCATTTAGAAAGTGATTAGTCTTTTCTAAAAACTAGCCCGAAGGCTCTTTGGAAATCGATGTTTCCTTTCTTGTTTAAATGTGAAAACATTTTAAACCCTTTGGGAATACATAGTCCCCATATACTTTTGAATAAATGAACTTCAAACTTTACTCTTTAATCTTTACTCAACATGAACTTTAAGCCTTAAAACAAAGTTAAAACATTTGGAAAAGATTTTTGGAAAACTCTTAGAAATTCTCTTGACTTGACTCTTACTTCTCTTGACTTTGATTTAACTTTCCTTGAATTGGATTCTGGATTCAAGGTTCATGATCTCATGTTTATGGATGATTTCATGATGTTTATATGTACCTTAGAGTGTTGGAATCAACTAGAAAACATAGATACATTGCTAAGGAACTAGTACGAAAGATTGGGGAAGAAATGGCGACCTTGGCGCTCTTAGAGGCGCGGGGCACCAGAGCACTAACTTCAGACTAGAAGTTGTGGCGCTCTGGCTGGCGCGTCTCCCCAGAGCCCAAACTTCAGACTCTAAAGTGGGGCGCTCTGAGAGGCGTGGCGCCCCAAGCCCTTGCCTTGTAAACTTCGACTTTTCTCCTCGTTTTTCATCTCTAAACCCTCTAATTTCACTTAGTTCTTTCCCCAAACACTTAGAATAACTAATACCCTCAATATACAATAGATTCAACTCGAAATTACATGAATCAAATCATTAAGAAACTTCAACAACACAACCCATAGGAATTCAAACGAATTTCATCAAGAACTCTAAGGATTTACTTTCAAATCAAACATTAGTTCGCGGAATTGAATCATGATTGGCGCGTGGGTTAACTAGCTCAATTCTATGTGATCTCACATACCTTGTAGGGATCAGCCCCGATGAAATCCACAAGCAAAGCTCGACGATCTTGACGAATCTTGCTTCTCTTCTCCTTTCTCCTCTTCTTTTCTCTTTTCTTCAAGCCCTAGTGTATTTTGGTAAAAGCGTAAACTGATCTAATTCTGATTAGACCCTAACTTAATTACCAAATACGAAATAAAATAATTGGGCAAGGAAAAGACCAAACTACCCTTTCAAAATCCATATTGGACTTTCCTTATTCCAACAACCCAACTTCCAAAGGGCATAACTCCCTCATACGACCTCAGAATTGCGCAAACTCAGCGGTGTTGGAAAGATAATTCCAAGAGATTTCTTACCATATATTTAAGTACCTATAACTCATCCTGAGCTAGAGGTTATGGCCATTTGATGTTGGCCAAAACTCAACTTATTCTAACTTAACAATATTTCTAGATTTTCATTCTTTCCAAAAATGACTATTTCCAATTATTAGCTTCTTCGTAGTTATTTAAAATTGTGAGATGTTACATAGACAGTCCAAATTGGTGAACATTTATATTTCATCCTGTTTTGTAACCAAGCTAGGAGTTCGTCTGGGTGTCACTCCTAAACACAAATCAACTCAATTTAGTAGAAGATCAAGCTTTCTGTATCCTTTGGTCTATCTACCTTAGCGTCTCCCAAGTTTAAGAGTGGACAAGAGATTTATCTCTATGGTGATCAAGCATGAAATATTAAAACAAGAATATAAAAGTAATTTAAAGTGATAACCAACATTAATTCAAAACAATTGATGTTCAACAATTACCCATAACCACATCCCCCAAAACAAGGGTTTTTAGCTACTAATGTCTAATAAAATAAAAGGAAGAAAAGAACTCTAAAAAGTATTAACAACTTTATACTTGAAGCCCTATGATTGATCTCCTCCCTACAAAATAATTATTTCTATGGACTATTTATAGATATAAAAAATCCTAAATAAAATAACTGAATCCAAATCAAATTAGGAATTCAAAACCAAATGGAATTTGATTTTCTATTTTTTTTTTTTTTTGTTTTGAAACTGGCCTCATGAAACCGCCTCAAATTATTTGACGGGGCTTCAATATCAGCCACGTGGCAGCTGATGCAGGTAAGCTCAATTCTAATTCCTTCTTTCAACTGCCTTTCATATGTTTATATATTATTATATTTCTTTTAATCCATTAAGGTGCTACTTGATTTTTTCTTCAATCTTCCATCTTTAATTTATTCTAGTTTCAAATTTTTTCAATTTTACACCAATTTACTCCTACAAATTAAATACACTATTTAGCACAATTCATAAAATTCATGCTTAAAAAGGAAAAATATAAATAATATGTGAGGCAAATAATCATTAAAATATATATTTTTGGCTTCACATCAACACCCCACACTTAAACTTTTGTTCGTACTCGAGCAAACATTAAAGCTCATCTAAAAAAAAATCATACTAGAAATGTCGTCACTTCGGTTGATACAAACAATTAGGTCACATATAAATTTCAAAACATCAAGTACAATTTCCAATCATTATGCACGACATCCAAATAAACAATAAACTTCTAACCTTCTAACCTCAAGCAAGGACTTTGAACTCATCAAATTTAAGTCTGCTCACCTATTCTTATCAAAGAAAGATAATAAAATCACCTATCTATCATGAAACAAGTGGCCTCACAAAAAGAAATAGTCCACACGCTCATTGAATATAAATTAAGGACTTAGCATCAAAGAACAACTCTCACACTCACAAATAAAATTCATGTGTATGCACAAAGAACTATATGCTTGCCCATTATGTACATCTCCACTAATTAAGCATGCTTGAATAGAATCAAATAAGACTTTAACAGATTGTTACGTAGGCGGGACGAGTAGGAAAACTATATAATAGTGACTTACACTTCATTAAGCACTTTGCACTTTAAGACTTTATCACCCATTATTTTCTTCTCTTTATTTTCAGCCCTCTCTTCAACAATTAATTCACAAGTAATTCTCATCATCTCAAGAATGCTTCAATCATTTTTTTTTTCTTTTCTTTCAGAGGATTTTTTTTCATGTCACATTTTTTTGTTCTTCTCTTTTATTTTCATGTCACATTCTTTCAAAGAGGACTTTTTAAGCACTTTGTAGCTATCATTAATTACCTTTTTCACTCAACAGTCCCTTTTTCTTCAGAATTAACAATTAGAATAAGTCTATGCTATAATGCTCAAGGAAGCAAGGTGCAAAAACTAGGGATTCAGCAAAATAGTTAATGGAAAAATATGGCTACCAACAAAAGGCTACAGACTCAAAAGGACAAACTAGTGATATAATATCTTGAAAAAGCTAAAATTTACAAGAAAAATCAAAGAAAGCCTATTATCATCTCCTAAACAAAGCAACACTTTTTATTTCGTTTCAATAACATGCCGGGCAAGTTCTAGACTAAGATGCAAAACATGTAATACACAAATTCTCACCACACATGACACAAGTATCAATCAAGATGAATCAACTCCACTTCTAATATAGGCAGGATCATAACAAACTACAAAATATAGTAAGCTATTTACAAAGTTACAATCATGAGCTTAGACGTCAAAGAAATTACAATTTTCCTATCAATCAAGCATTCACAAGAAAGTACTACTAAAAAATTAGGCCTAAATAACAAGTATCACACCACTCAAAAGGATCTTTTCTTTTCTATAAAAAAAAAATTAAATTAAAACTTATTCCTAGAAAAATAAAAGACACTCGGTTCAAAGGAACTATCCTCAGGAAAAGAACCGAAAACAAAAGCCAAGTAATCCATCCTAAAAAACAAATGACTCAATAAAACAGTAAAAACTAGGAATTCATTCTTCAGCCCCACACTTTAAAAAATGCTATGTCCCCAAAGCATCAAATAAAATTTAAAACAAGGGTTAGATAAACTCCCTGAGGCCTTTAGGCCTAGCTAGTAGCATGTTCTCTTAATTTTCATCAAGGGTCGTACACACCCCACACTTAAGATCAAACGTGCTCCTTTGCTTCAAACTTTTTGGTACTTAGACTTCCCCTAATCTGCAAAAACAAGACCAAAAGAAAAAAAAGTGACACTAATAAAATAAAAATAAAATAAAACAAGAAATTACACTACTAATTGGGTTGTCTCCCAATAAGCACCTAATTTAACGTCGCGGCATGGCACAAGTAAGTTCACTACTTTTCTTTCCACTTTGAGCTTATGAATTGTACCCCTAACTTTGCATCAAATATTCTGCTCCTCTCTAGGGGCCGTGGTACAAAGATAAAGGAACCAAGTAATATATGTCGCATCTTGCACTTCTTGGCCCTTATGTGAGGAATGTCATTTTGTCTACATGGACTAAAAAACTTTAGGATGTAGGGGCCTTTTTCCACATCTATACACTCATCCATTAGTTCAGATGATATAGAAAAGTGTTTTGAATGAGATTCAAAATGCCTCAACTCCAAAGAAACATTTATTAAAGCAAATTTACCACTAGACAGTGTCTAGCGGCCTTTTATTAAACATAAAAAATATCAATAGGGACTAGTACAAACAAGGGGGGACTAGGCCTTACCTTACTAATCCTATTGAAGTACCTAACTTTTGCTACCTAACAACGATGAAGAAACTAAGAGCTAGAGAGAACTAAGTCTATTCTAATCATCATAGAGTTTGTAATACACTCCATGATGATATTACAAATGAGGATGCTTAAATAATGTAAAAATATGTCAATTAAGAAGAAAGTTGAGTTATCAGCCTCAAACTTTCTATTACAAAAGCATGAATTAAAAAAGATCGATTGCCCATAAAAAGTAACTTGAAGTATTTTTCTCGTCTTCTTCTTCAAACCTGTCCAACAACACTTGATAATTCATATCTTTTTTTATGGATTTATTGGATGTAGTTCAACCTATTGATACTGTCAAATGGTTTTGCTTTGCCTATCGCATCAGTAGGTGCCTTGGAACAAACTCCTTAGTCATCTTACCGTCCCAACTATGCTGCCTTCCGTGTGTCTTCTTTTTGCTTTTGCTGTTTCCACTTCTTTGTTGCCTAGGTGATATATCCCCTTCCCTAGACACTTTGTTGTCTTCCTCATATCCTCACCCAAATCAATTGTATTTGACACTAAGGCCCTTGACTCATTCTTCTTTGCAAGCACACATTTAGGCACAAATACTAGAGCTTTTGGACGTAATTTGCTATTCAAAGCAGGTTATGAGACCTATTTTTCTTAGATCAAATTGTTGTCGACCTATTTTTCTTAGATTAAATTGTTGTCATTCTCGGTTAAACTTGCTTGCTTTCCAGTTGTCTTACCTTTTTTTAAAAATATTTTGTTGAAATGCAGTCAACAGGAATAGAACCATGGACCTTAGGCTCTTAATTTAGCACACTTACCATTGGACCAAAGACCTTTGTTGTATTTAAGAGTCTTCATATATTTATATATCCACATAATAAAGAATAATTTATATATGTACACACGATCTAATTTTCCGATGAAGGGTGCTCGGTTGACCACCCTTCGCCGGTTGTAGCTCCGCCCCTGATTTACAGGGTTGATTTTATGATCATGGTCTTCCGACCTCTAATTTTCTACTTCAATTAGTTGTCTAACTACACCGTTGAGCGGGGTTAGGTAGTCCTAATTTGTGAACATTTATATTTCATCCTGTTTTGTAACCAAGTTAGGTGTTCGTCCGGGCGTCACTCCTAAACACAAATCAACTGAATTTAATGGAAGATCAAGCTTTATGTATCCCTTGGTCTATCTACCTCAGTGTCTCCCGAGTTTAAGAGTAGACACGAGATTTATCTCTATGGTGATCAAACATTAAATACAAAAACAAAAATATAAAAGTAATTTAAAGTGATAATCAATATTAATTCAAAACAATTGATGTTCAACAATTACCCATAGCCACAGCTCCAAAACAAGGTCTTTTAGATACTAATGTCTAAGAAAATAAAAAAAAAAAGAGAAGAACCCTAAAAATTATTGACAACTTTATACTTGATGCCCTATGATTGATCTCCTCCTCCAAAAATAATTATTTCTATGAACTATTTATAGATATTGAAAATCCTAAATAAAATAACTGAGTTCAAATCAAATTAGAAATTCAAAATCAAACGGAATTTGGTTCTATTTTGTTTTCCGCGTGAAACTGGCCGCATGAAACCGCCTCAAATTATTTGAGGGGGCTTCAATATCAGCCACGTGGCAGCTGATGCAGCTAAGCTCAATTCTAGTTTCTTCTTTCAACTGCCTTTCATATGTTTATATATTATTATATTTCATTTAATCCATTAAGCTGCATGCTTGATTTTTTTAAAAATTTTTATCTTTAATTTGTTTTAGCTTCAATTTTTTTTTTAATTTTACACCAATTTACTCCTACAAATTAAATACACTATTTAGCACAATTCATAAATTCATGCTAAAAAAGGACAAATATAAATAATAGATGTGAGTCAAATAATGATTAAAATATATATTTTTGGCCTCACATCAACTCCCTACATCCGAGTTAGGAGTAGAAGGATACAACACCATAAAGAGCATGCAAGGATTTCAGAAATATGAAAAGGGTGAAATGTACAAAATGGATCCGGTTTCTATAAAATTATAAAAGCAGCATCAACTAAAAGAGCACATCCTAAGTCCATTTACCTAAACACAAGGAATTCAAGTTAGAGAAGGAAAGAACAATTTGAGATAGATAATGAAAAGGAAATACAAAACTTGCAAGCTTGGAACACCAATGATCGAAAAAGAGACAAAACAACTCATCAAAAAATTAGAGAAGACCAACTCCAAGTGACTCCTAGAGCAAAGATACTGAAGCTCAATATGAAGATAACATGAAGAAACAATTAAGTAGGGAAAACCCCTACATCTCAAAGTAGAAGAGGAATAGCGGTCAAGAAAAAAATGTTTATTTCTTATTTAAACCTGAGATATTTTTTGTTGTTTTCATTTGGATCTTGGGCTGGTCCTTTGGGACATCAGAACATTATTGTTATTTTGTTATAAAAATAAATAATAAAATTGGACCGATGGGTCAATATTTCACCTAAAAAGGTATCCTTGTTGTTTCTATTTATTTTTTAAAATATTTATTTGATATTTATCAAGGTTGGCCTATGATTCCTACATAGTACGTGTTGTGTACTAATACTACTCTTGCTACATCTTTGGTTGATGTAAGTTTGTTTTAGGGTTTGAATCATGAATAGCGGTTATTCAACATCAACTTCTACCCACTTTATTCTCAAGTGAAAGTTATATCTCTCTTGTGTATTTATTTTATATTATGTATGTACTCTATTATAAGCTCTTGTACCTATCTAGACTAGGTCCTTGGAGTTGTCGAATATTTTGTTAAGTCCGAAAGGAATTTTCTTATTTCGTTTTACCTTATCAATGCAAATATTTTTATTTAGAGTATTCTTTTCTATTAAATGGGGAAAGTTGGTATAAATTCGCTTGTCTAATTATATTAGAATAGGTGCCTGAATGATCCCTTAATTTAGATTGTGACTTTTAGAGCCCTTATCCATTTTTTTCCACCATACCTCCTCAAAATACCACCAAGACCTTTAGCCATTACATATCCAGGAAATCCACAAACTACTCTTAATACACACTTACTATATCCCTCTCGCTCAACATCCTTTGAGAATAACGTACCCTAACAAAATACTACAATTTAGAGCTCCATTAAAATGAAGCAATCTACTTATTAACTTTGAGTCATTGAGGGAACAAGGCATCCATTGCAGGTGTAAGGTAAGGTGTTTCCTTGGACATCAATACAAACAAAGAGCCTTGCATTCTATAGAATGAGTTTATGTGAAAGAAAAATTAAAGGAGATGAACTAGAAAAATTTATGGATGTACGGGAGACCTTAGAGGAAGAAGTAGAGGAACAAACTAAAGGATTCCTAAATGTTTTATTAGGCTTGAGTCCCTTAAGTGTCATGATCTGCACAATTAAGATTGTGGGTTATGTCAAGAATTAAAATTGTACATGTTGCAAATATGAATCTTTTTGAGTGAATAATATATCAAATTACTCAAAAATATCTAGATAAGCCTATATCTTGTCACGACCCAGGGGTATACCTAGATGTAACATGTCGTATAGAACCCCGGAGGACTCCATACAAGCCACTTCACATATCATAACATAAGAAATAGAACAATAAAAAGTAAAAACCATCATTACCAGTCCAAAACAATTTTATAGCAAAGCGGAAGTCTAATTCATGTCTCAACATAGCTATCTATTACAATCTAATGAAATTGGACCTAGCCCACACATCATGTCTCAAAAGGAAATACAAAAGAGAAACTGAAAAGAAAATCATCAGTCCTCGAACCATGAGGATTCACCAAGCTTGGGGAAGAATCAAGTCCAAGCTCTAGCCACTAAAATGGGAAGCCTGTTTGTTGGACCCTACATTTGGAAAAAATTTAGTCAAGAGTATGCGTCAGTACAAAAATGCACTAAGTATGATAGTTATGCATAAAAACATTTAAAAAATTCTAAGAAGGACATTTCATTTCATAACATGCAATTTGACCAATAAAACATGATATAGAGGGTCGGAAAATATAAGTCAAAATATCGTGGTCAATGCAAGCTAAATCATCTTTAAATCTTTGAACACATGTGAGGTACTCCTTGAGTAACCTTAGTTCACTTTTAGTCTTGTTGTGAAAAAATTAGCCTTAACCGACATAGAGACCATGTGAGCTAAAACATGATCACCAGGTGTCTCCCACACCGAAAAGGGTTGCTCTACTTGCCTAAGGTAGAACCATGAAATTCAAGCTTAAGTGGATCCACTAGCTAATCAACCTATGGGGGCACATAGTTATGGGATAAAGATATCACTACACTACTAAAAAACTGCTAAAAAATGACGGAAGTAAAAGTGACGGACGACGTTGCTCCCAAAAGCGACGGACTAAGCGATGCCCTCCGTCACTTTTTAATTAAAATTTCTTTTTTTTAATTTTTTTTCAAAGAGACGGACTGCATTGTAGAGTCCGTCGCTTTATAATTTTTTTTAAAAAAGTGATGGACTGCACGCCGAGTCCATCTCTTTTTAATTTATTTTATAATGTTTTTTATTTTTTTGAAAAGCGACGGACGGCATTGCAAAGTCCGTCACTTTTTAAATTATTTTTTTTATTATTTATTTATTTTTTAAAAATATTTTTTAAAAAGCGACGGATTGCATTGCTGAGTCTGTCGCTTTTTTTTCACCGAATTTTGCTCCAATAATATATATAATAAATAATTAATTATTTTATATCGATAGAGACGTAGTCCTTCGCTTTTTATTAAAAATAATTATTTATTAATTTAAAAAAAGTCACGCCGTCCGTCGCTTTTTATTAATTTTAATTGTTTAATTATTTTTTAAATTATTGACGGATAGCATCTTTATGTCCGTCGCTTCTTGGTCAAAATATCTGGTCAAATATTTTTAAAAAGTGACGGACAATGTCTCTTTGTCCGTCGCTTTTTGGTCAAAATGTTGGTCAAACTTTTTTCAAAAAAAGCGACAGACATAGAGACTCTGAGGTCTGACCTCATGAGGTCGGTATTTTTCATTAAATCTAATGACTTTTAATAAAAGTGACATCCGGAGGTTGATTTGTTTAAAATATTCCTATTAATCATAATTTTGCTATTGTGCATAATACTAAAATTTCATTTACACCTACAATTAATTGTTCAAAAAGTGTAACAATTTTGTATACTTTTATAAATAAAAAGTTAGAATTCGTGGAATAAATAAAAAAATATCTATAATTGATATTTAGAGTATGAAACTACGTTGATATGAATTAGGAGAAAATTATATATACTTATATTTCTAGAGTAATGTACAAATTTTATAAGTCCGTCGTCTAATCATGAACTTAATATCTCATCTCATAATGTAGAGGTGAAGAGCTAACATATAATCCATTCGAGTATGAAATGTGAGATAATATTATTATATACGTTCTATCTTGAATGAATGTCATGTGTAGTGATCACCTCCTAATTATGATGACTTGTAAATGATACTTCATCGAAGTATGAAATACGCTGATTAATTATATACACCTCGAATAGTTTAACAAATCAAGCCTTATATACTAGTGGTTCAGATATGAAATACATTATCAATTAAAGAAATACGTATGATCAATTCAAGGAGATTTATATATTAAATTTGATATTGATAAACTTTGGTTGATCAATAAAATTAAATTTATATAATTAGAAGGTATATAATTTAAATTTATAAAATTAACTTGATCAATAAATTAAATTTATTAAATTAGACTTCTGTTGATGTGTGGTTAAATTATATATATATATATATATATATATATATATATATATATATATATATATAATTGAAACTGAGTAAGATCAAACATGTTATGTCTTAAAAGCAACCTTTGATAATGAATTATTAAGAAAAATCCAAGGATTACAACTAAGGTTAAAAACTGAGGATAATATATTTAGCAGAATGCAAAGGATGTTTTCAAGAAATAAAATATCTTATCATGAATATCAGGAAGTCAAAAAAGTTATAGAAATTACTCAGACAACTAGGAAACACAAATTAAATTTATTAGCAAAACCCATGATAGATCAAATTTTAAGGAAAATTCCAGAAAATAAAAGAAAGAAAATGAATTATGTCCATCTTGGTGGAATCCAAATTTTGGTAAAATCAACCTTCAAAGAAGGAATCAATTGTCCTATAGTGATTAATCTATTAGATGAAAGATTTATAAATGCAAGAGAAGGAAATCTTGGTATAGTAGAGGGAAATTTAGCCTATACTAAATTATTATTTATATATTATCCAAAATATTGCATATCCTTAAAAGATGCAGATTTTAATGATGCTTTAAGTTTGCATTTTCAAGTTAAGAGAAATGACCTCTTTAAACCAGGTAATCACATTATGAGTATATATTATCAAGCTTTATATACAGTTACAAACTCCAATTATGGAAGCATTTATAAACATAAAGAAATGATTGAAATTGATCAAGAATGTGCAGGAATTGCAATAATAGTTGAAGCAGTAATTTCAGATGAGTATGAAATTCATTTTGGGAAAACAAAAGAAATAAAAAGTTCTAGTAATCCTAGACTTTCCTTAGAATGTGGAAGAAATTCCATAAGGAAGACTAATTCTAGTCGGTACATTAAAAAATCCCTTGAATTAAATAATTTTTCTAGAATTTCAGGTAGAATCTTTAATGGATTAGAATGGAAAAATCAAGAAATATTGATACAAATAGGAGCAACAGCAAATCATATCAAAGGAAATTTATTAGAAGGATTACCAATTTACGAAGGTACTCCTTATATTTACAAAACCTTTGAAGGTAATAACTATAGCAGTATCAATATGGTAGATTTACCTATATAGTTAGATAACATAAGAATAACAGTCCCTTGTTATATCACCAATCATGAAAATGATAATAATATCCTTTTAGGAAACGTGTTCTTAAATAGTCTTAATGACTATAGTATAGGGAAAAATGGAATAGAAATAAACTATAAAAATGAAACTTGTTTTATTCCAAAAAAGTAAAACATGCCAAAAGAAATATCTTTTAGAGTATCAGTTTTTATAGAAATAACTTTGTATGATACAAAGTTAACAACATGTTGTCAAATTGACAATGGTTCAGAAGCTAGTTTAGCTAAATTTTTCTTGATAAACAATTGGGATGTTAATCAATACAATATTTCTATGATTGGAATAACAGGTGTCAAAGAAAAACTTAATCATTCAAAAGAAAAGGTAGAAATAATCTTAGGATCAAAAATTGTGTCTATAAATAAATTATTTGCCTATGATAAATTAGAAACTGATTTATTACTAGGAAATGATTTTTTACAACAATTTCAGGATTATCATCAAACCTTATATATGATAAGTCTAAAAACTCCATGTGGACAATTTATTAAAGTTCCAAGGAAACAAAATCCATATTATCTTATAAAAGAAAATGGAAATTACAAAGAAAAATATTTAGAAAATCTAAAACAAATTTCTTGTAGATGTCTTAATCTAGAAAAAATAAAATAAAATTTACACAAATCTTATGGTGAAAATCCATTAGAAAAATGGGAAAGAAATCAGGAAAGAGCAGTGTTAGCTCTTAAAGATCCTAGTATTATTATTAGAGTAAGACCTACTCTATAATGAAGACGACAAAATTGAGTTTCAAATCCAACTTAAAGAACTACTTAATCTAAAATTGATTAGGATAAGTAAAAGTCCTCACAGTAGTCCAGCTTTTATGATAAGAAACCATGCTGAAATAAAAAGAGGAAAAGCAAGAATGGTTATAAACAATAAAGAATTAAATAAACATTGTGTATTTGATGGATATTTCATACCAAACAAAAATAATTTAATAAATCTTGCTAAAGGAAAAACTTAATTCGACTGTAAAAGCGGATTTTGGCAAATAAAGTTAGCTGAAGAATCAATTCCATTGACAGCTTTCAGTACACCTAATGGTCACTACGAGTGGATGGTAATGCCATTTGGCTTAAAGAATGCCCCACAAATTTTCCAAAGAAAAATGGATAAAATATTTTTTGAAAAAGAATTTTTAATAGTATATATAGATGATATATTGATATATTCTAAAACTTATCAAGAACAATTAAAACATTTAAAAGAATTTTCAGAAATCTCTTTAAAACATGGAATTATTCTTAGTCAAAAAAAGGCTGAAATCAATCAAAATGAGATAGAATTCTTAGGATTGATTATCTCAAAAAATGGAATAGAGCTACAATCTCATATTTCAAAAAAGATTGTCGAATTTCCAGATAAATTAACAACAAAAGAAGAAATACAAAAATTTCTTGGATGTTTGAATTATGCAGGAGAATTCATTCCTGACTTAGCAAAGAAAAGAAATATTCTACAAAAATTGATAATAATAATAATAATAACAACAACAACAACAACAACAATAACAATAACAATAACAACAACAACAACAACAATAACAATAACAAGAACAATAAGAATAAGAATAAGAATAATAATAATAATAACAATAACAATAACAATAATAATAATAATAATAATAATAATAATAATAATAATAATAATAATAATAATAATAATAATAATAATAATAATAATAATAATAATAATAATAATAATAATAAGAATAACAATAACAATAACAACAAGAACAATAACAATAACAATAACAATAACAAGAACAATAACAATAAGAATAAGAATAATAATAATAATAATAACAAGAAGAATAAGAATAAGAATAATAATAAGAATAAGAATAAGAATAACAATAATAAGAATAATAATAAGAATAAGAATAAGAATAACAATAATAAGAATAATAACAATAACAATAACAATAATATAACAATAACAACAAGAACAATAACAATAACAATAACAATAACAAGAACAATAACAATAAGAATAAGAATAACAATAATAATAACAAGAAGAAGAAGAATAAGAATAATAATAAGAATAAGAATAACAATAACAATAATAAGAATAATAATAAGAATAATAACAATAACAATAACAATAATATAACAATAACAATAACAATAACAATAATATAACAATAACAATAACAATAAGAACAATAACAATAACAATAGCAACAACAACAACAACAACAACAACAACAACAACAACAATAATAATAATAATAATAACAAATTTACAGGATCAAGGACCTGGTGGTAGTCCACCCAGTCATAGATCAAGCAAGTCAAGCATCCTTAAGCTAGCGGTAGTCCTCCTGCGAAAGAATCGAAATATACAAGAGTTTTGGCATAGTTTTTCAGACTGCATGGTAGACCTTTTACCCGAGCAAAGGGTCTGTCAGAATTTAATACATACTACTTATTGAGCCCATGTGCCTGGCGGTTCTGATCGAGTATAGTGCCCTACTTATCAAAACTCATCTTTCGGGCTAAAACCACGGCTTGCCAGGCGAAGTCACTAAGACAAAGCCAATAAGAGTAGTGCTAAATTCGATTGTACCTCGATCTTGGAACCAAGTCAAAAAGCCATACTAAAATTTCTTTATATTTAAATTGATCTTAGATCCGTTCATGGTCTATACAGGAGAGAAGTTAGTTATTCGACATAGATAATCTTTTAACCGGACATAGTCCTGGCAAGGAGAAACATACTAAGTATAAGACTAAAAGAAAAGAACAATTAAATACCTTATAAAGGACGGTGTCTTTAAGAATCCCAAGTAACAGAACTGACCGTTTATTATTACCGGAACAGTGCTCAAAAGAGACTTACAAAACAAAGAAACAAAAGAGAAAACAAGAGAGAGAGAGAGCTGAAATTTTTCTGATGCCCTTCTCCAAAAGAACTCACATCTATATATTGGAAAGAAAAGAAACATAAAGCATCTATGTACAGTACATAGGGGGCCCTTATAGGGGTCCTTAAACAGTGTATCTACTGTTTCAATAGTTCTTTTACTGTTGAGTGGGCCTTCTCTTCACATGTCTTCACATGTCTATGCTTCCTTCACATTTTTGCCTTTTTCTAAGGCTTTCATGTGTAGAAAAAATCTTCCGCTTCTAGTAATTCGGTAGCCGACAGCATATGTTCTGAATCCGCCCTTTGTGAATCGTCTATCTCATTACTGGCTTCACTTCTCATCGAAGTGTCTGATTTATCTATCTGAGTTATAGTTTGAAGAAAATTTTTTCTTACTTCCTCCAGATAATCTTGAATCATCTTTTCTTTATCGCCTTCTTGAACGGAGATCCTCCTAGCAATATGTCGTACTGAATTATCTTCAATGATTTTCTTGGGAAGAATAGTTTGATATTCTTCAATCTTTTCCTTAATAGTATCTATAAGCTCTTGACCAACTAATTGTTTGGTCTTAGGATCAATTTTTAACAGTTTGTCCCAGAAATTATTATACTAATTCCTGTAAAAGCAAGGAATATTTTCCTCATTGAATCCTACTTCGGGAGTCCATTTATGAATCCATGGGATTGAAAATTCAATGAAAAAATAGATTTGATCTATTCTTTCTATCCAACATACGTGATCTTCATGATATAATCAATTAAGATCCGGAGAGACTTTAGTCCATTCTTTGTATAAGCTAAAAAATGGTTCTGGCAAAATCTACGTAGTAGGACCGTGGTATGACCACCAATTTATAAACCAGTTAGGAATTATATCAGCGAATATCTTCGCACATACCTTTATAAACCACGTATGTTTATGTTTGTCATTGTTGTAACACAACGCTATATCAAACGCTCGGATATAATCCCAATATGTGAAATTCATTCTGGAATTATTAAGACTTATCTGTCTTTCCTTCATAGCGGACATATCCCAATCTTCAGGAGATATAATCTATTTAATAATGAATTTAGAAAAGTTATAACTCTTCTCTTGGGTATTACCTGTGCTGAAGTGCTGAAAATCTACACTTCCTGTGCTCATCAGAATTTCTTCGTAATAAGATCGAGTCTTATATGACTCTCCTGGAAAATATAATCCATTCACTAAGTGTCTTTGGAATATTTTCCCAGGTTCATCTTTCCTCTACAGATTAGAATTTTCTAAGAGAAATATTATCTCTCTTTCTTTTTGGCAATTTTTCATAGGACTTAATATCATCAGAGTCCTCCTTTATTATCGAAACAAAAGTATCTTTTTGTTTCTTGCCTTCTAAATAGGCCTGCATATGTGCATATAATAGACTATTTTTCGGAATATCTTCCAAACTTACCAATTGTTGTGAATTGGATGACGATTCGTCTTGAGACGAGGTTCTTTTATTAAGTATCGTCTTTCTTCCTGTTGGTATCACCTGAGAATTTGAGTTGGATCGGTATGATGATCCTTGTGATGATCTGGTTCCATAAGAACCATAGTTGCCTCTACTCGAGGTTGTTCTTCCCCTTCCTCTTCCTTTGATATGAACCCAAGGTGGATCCATCCTGCAAACATAACACCAAGTATTAGTTGAATCCATAATATTCATTACAATAATATAATTCATCATCAAAGTTGATGATTTGTTCAATCATACGAATTGAAAAGTCATCTCTAAGCATGTCATCTATAATTTTCCACAATATTTCCTCTTTCATATCTTGATTGAGAGGAAGAACCTTTAGAATAGTCACTAAGGTCTTATCAGTAAAAAATGGAGAAAAGAAGGTCATTTTTACAACAAATATTCTCTGGATAAAAAATCCGGTAAAGAGTTATCAACTCCTTTCTTATATTGAATATCGAAATCGAAAAGGGATAATTGTGCTTGCCACCTAGCGAAAATTAATTTCGATGCATCGTGCTTAAAGTCTTTGTCAAACATAAATTTGACTGATTGAGCGTCAGTTTTTATCAAAAACTTTTGATTGTATAAATCGTCCTGGAATTTGAGAACGCATTTAACGATAGTTAACATTTCGTGTGCTACCGTCGCATATTTCTTCTGGGCTTCGTTCCATTTCCCAGAATGAAATCTAATCAAATACTCTTTCTTATCATGAGGATTAATTTGTTTAAGAATTCCTCCATAACCGATATTTGACGCATCTGTCTCAATAATTTTTTGCCAAGTAGGGTTGGCTAGTGCTAAGCAAGGAAGTGATTTCATTCTTCGCTTAATGTCCTTTACCAAATTGGTAAGAGTCTCATCCCAAAGAGACTTGTTATCTTTCTTCAGTCTGTCATATAATAGCGCTAAATCTCTAGAAAGATGTTTGTAGAATGGAGAAACATAATTCAAACTTCCCAGAAATGTCTGTAGTTGAGTTCTATCTGTAATGACATCAGGAAATTTATCAGCAAAATCAATAGCTTTTTGAATGGGAGTAATCTTCCCTTGACAAATCTGATGTCCTAGAAATCGAATATTTGTTTGAAACAAACTCATTTTTGGTTTAGAAATAACTAAGCCATTTTGAATTACAACCTTTTTGAAAATATCAAGGTGTTTAATATGTAGTTCAAAAGTTTTAGAAAATACTAAAATGTCATCAATATAGACAATAATAAATTCCATATAAGGGTTAAATATATCATTCATAATTTTCTGAAATTCAGAAGGGGCGTTTTTCAAACCAAAAGGCATGACATTCCATTCGTATTGTCCAAATGGGACATTGAGAGCAGTTCTATAAGAATGTTCTTTATAAATCTGTATTTGCCAATATCCTAATTTTAAAACGAATTTTGAAAATATATTGGCATCATATAATCTTGATAATAAATCCCTTTTATTAGGAATAGGATACTTGATCCACTTTAAGTGTTTATTCAACGGTTTATAGTTAATCACTAACCGCGGAACACCTCGTTCTCTTTCAGCCGCGTTATTAACATAAAGGCTGTGCAAGACCAAGGAGACTTGGAAGGTTTTATCAAACCTTTTTGCAATAGATTATCAATCTCATTTTTGCAGAAATCTCCTAACTCTGCATTCATTTGACAGGGTCGAGATTTAGTAGGAATATCATCCTCTACAAATCCTTCTTCATATGGAAGAGTCACAATATGCTTTTTGCGATCCCAAAAAGCACTGGATGATCTGCACAAATATGTATAGCCATCTGCTCAGAAATCAATTTGATTTTTTCTTTTACTTTAGCAGATTTCATCGAATCTTCAATGTTCATACTGAATAACTCCAATTGTAATGAGTCCATATGGCTCTGCTTCATTTTTATTAAAGCATTAATATCTCTAGTTACCAGATCTGTAACAAAAGAATATGTTATCTCATTATCCTTGTATTTTGCTGAAAAGCCTTTCGCATCGATTCCTGTAAAAGGATAAATTGCATTTATAAAAGGAGTTCCAAGTATAATTGGAGGGTTTAGTTGATTCTTAACCAGGAAGAAGAAGTGCCGAATGCAGACTTTATTCTGACAGATCTTCACATTAGATAACTTATACTCTATATCTAGAGCATGACCTGAAGCATATTTCACTAAATGAGTTGTTTTTTGAAAGTATTTAGTCGGGACTAAACCTTCCTGAATACAACTAACATTTGCACCACTATCAATCATTGCAATGTTAGTAATTGAGAAATTATTATCAATTAAAATAGTATATTTAATATACCATTTATGAGCTGTAACAATCTGCATCATTCCTAAAAAAGAATCTTGTTTAGGATCAGAACTTTCAAGCTGAAGATTATCACTTTCAACCTCTTTTCCTTTATTTTTTGAAAACCTATCTTCGTCAGTATTATTAATCTCAATCTGAGTAATACGGTGATCACAAATCAACTGACTTTGTTTAAGAAATTTGATTTCCTTTTTCAAGTTTTCAACCTCAATTTTTAAATCATCAAAAGAGGAATCTTTTCCAATAACATTATGTTTTTTTTGCAATACGATCCTCTACCACTTTTAAAGAGTAAGGACTTTCATAGTGAAAATCATTTAAATCAGTATTTCGTTTTTCAAAAATTTTTGAAGAACTAGATTCATTTGAAACGGCCAAATTAATAGTTTTTTCATGAAGCCTATTATCAGTGACTTCTTTAAGAAGTTCAATCACATTATTAGAAGTGATTGCGTTTAAATTGAAATCTTGAAATTGGGATTGCAATTTGTAGATCTCGTCGTCTTCACAGGTGCAATCATTACCCTGACAAGTAGTACACGCATTAGTACGATTATTATCATCAGATTCAGAGGAATCAAATAATTCGATGTTAGAACCTGCATCTGATTCATAATCATCTTCGGAACCTGAAGTGTATAACATACTGTATATTTTGTCATAAGTGTCATTTTCAAGTTCCAAAGTTTTTAACTTGTGTAACTTGCAATTTGTAGCAATATGCCCAAGTTTACCACACTTGTAGCATTTTACTTTAGAGAGATCTCTCCCTGATCTATCTTTAGTAAATCTTTTAGATTTACAATGGCTTTTTCTAGCCTCTCGATCATCCTTAGATCTATGTCTTCGCTTAGATCTTCTCCTTCTTCTCGAAGAATCTTCGTCTATTGACGATCTGTAGTAATTATCTTTCTTTGGTGTGGGATTTGGTAAACCAAATTGTTTACAGAAATCTCCCAACTGAGACCGTTCTTCTAGCTTATCCATCTTAAGCTGTCTTGCCATTTTAAGTTCATTACACAGGTTTAATCCTTCCTGGGTACAAACTCCTATAATTTTTCCGTAACTTAAAGTGGCATAAGGTATATCAACCTGATTTCCTCTTAGAACTTTTCTAACTCGTTCCGCAAAAAGAGAAGGAAGTCCATCAATAAATTTAGCTTTCCAATATTGGACTTATTTTCGGGTAGTTCCATAACCTTACTAAGATAAGTATCTTTATACTATCTGAAATAAGCCAAACTTTGACATCTCAAACCATTTAGCATAGTTCTTACTGTTTCATGCTGGCTGGTAAATCTACCATTAAAATGTTCCAAAATAGTAAGGATTAAGGTATAAACCGCATCTTCTCTGTTTTTTACCAAGGCCATTCCTAGGTTATCAACCCTTTCATCTTCAGCTATTGCGTTAATGACTACAGCCTTTTCTTCTGTGGTAAGATAATTATCCCACCATCCTCTGAGTTGACCTGTAAAACCTGCAACAATCATCTTGCAAATCGTTCTATCAGTGTTTTTAACACTTTTACAAATAGTTGAATACATCATCATCCGATGTACTATAATAGTTAACTGTCGATCTGTTAACCCATCTAAGTTCCATTCATAAATTTTGGATCTACTATAAGACGTATTTGTCTGATTCCAATCTCGCTCTTCGATCAAGACATCTTGAGGAATAGGACGAGGATAGTAGTATGTATTCATACTGGGTTTGGTAGCGTAGCTGTTATTCTTCTTGGGATAACCCCTGAGTTTATTAACTTCTGAAGCCTCACCTGGTATTTCAGTACTAGAAGATAAATCCATAGGACCAACATTTAATCCAGCAAGCTTTTTAGCCGCAAGTTCTCCGATATCTAAATTAGAAAATTTTTCGCTTAGAAGATCCTCTAAGTTTTTCAAAGAAGTTGTTTTAAAATCAGAGATTTCAAACGGCCTTTGAATATGAGTAGAAACTACTGTAGGATTATCAGACGATTTTGAAGTTGAAGCAATATCAGTTTTTGCCTTAAACTCATTTTTGACTATATCGGTCTTAATATCCTTTATCAAAATAGTTAAATCATCAAGTTTTTTGTCAAGAGAACTTATATGCTCCCCTAACACTTTAACATAAAGACTTAAATAATTATTTTGATTAATCAATTTATTAATCTCATTAATACTGATTGAGGCAATATCTTCCTCAATAAATTTTTGAAAAGTAGAAAAAGGAATACCAGTATTATTTGGTAAAACAAATATTGACTGAGAAGGATATATAGCTTTTAAAAGATTACCACTCCTATCTTTATAAGTCCTTTCAATAACGTTAATATATAATGGTAAATAAGTGGTTATAAACCAAGGAACAAAATACATAATTTGATTATGTAAAGCATAAGTTTCATAAAATTCTTGTGAAATACAATTTAAATCTTCTTTTCTATAGGCTTCAAAGAACCAAGTTTTAAACCGATTCCATTTTTCATCAAAAAATTCTTTTTGAATATGTTTTCTTGCTAGTGAACCTGGACTAAAATCAATTTGGTATGGAATCATTAAGAATCGTTTAAATCAAACTCCATTTCAGAAGCAGTAGAAATTTCCTTGTCTGATCCATCATTATTTACCTGTACTATATTTGTTTTTGGGTCGATTCTTACCTTTTCGACCACAACGTTTCCATCGGAACCAATAGTATGTAACGAAGCAGCACGATCTTGAGCTGGACCATAAATTGGATCAATCGGAGAAATATGGTGCATCGCAGGCAAAAGTCGACGATTAAACAAAGAATGTCTCATACTTACAGAAGACATAAGCCTGTTATCATTAAAGGACTGCCTATGAGGCGCGTAGCTATTATCAACAAATTGTATGCTAAACCTTCCATTGGGATTTTGAGAAATATGAGAAAGATCAGAATTAGTAACAGCTTCGGTTAACTGATTTGGGGATATAACCGAATTTAGAGTCCACGAAGTAGGGAAATCTATTTCTTCCACTTAATAGGTCTTCTAGTAGTGACTTTGGACCTTGCAAAATTGGTTTCCACCAAAATAGTTTGATTGGAAATATCATATATTTTACATTTAGGATTAAGAGTGGATAATAACTTAAAATAAATTCTGTACGATAAACAGATAAGTTCTGAACCCGGTGTATAGTTATAACCATGAGTTTTAACATTTAATGTTAGAGCATCGAGAATATTCGCATTAGTAAGAGATAGCTGCAAATTAGGTTGCGTATTAAAATAAACTGGTCCATAGGCCACTGTAGATTCAATCAAACCCATAAGAGACTGGCGAAAATTTAAATTTCTAGGATCCCGAAGAGCAGCTAGGAAAGTATCAAGCAACCCTTTAAGAGTTAACGGTTTAAAGGCAATTTGAACCATACCAATATGAAGAAAATTATATTGATTTTTATAAAAAATCACAACTCATTCATTTAACAAGCGAATAGTTTGTTCAGAAGAATTTAAAGCAAGAGACTGCTCAGTTGTTTTAATCAATTGTTTCGAAGAAAGTTTATCAAACCAACCATAATCATAAATAGTTTTTATATTTTCAAAATTCGATTTAAAATCAGGATATTGGCAATTACAGATTTTTAAAGAACATTCTTATAGAACTGCTTTCAATGTCCCATTTGGACAATACGAATGGAATGTCATGCCTTTTGGTTTGAAAAACGCCCCTTCTAAATTTCAGAAAATTATGAATGATATATTTAACCCGTATATGGAATTTATTATTGTCTATATTGATGACATTTTAGTATTTTCTAAAACTTTTGAACTACATATTAAACACCTTGATATTTTCAAAAAGGTTGTACTTCAAAATGGCTTAGTTATTTCTAAACCAAAAATGAGTTTGTTTCAAACAAATGTTTGATTTGTACGACATCAGATTTGTCAAGGGAAGATTACTCCCATTCAAAGAGCTATTGATTTTGCTGATAAATTTCTTGATGTCATTACAGATATAACTCAACTACAGAGATTTCTGGGAAGTTTGAATTATATTTCTCCATTCTACAAACATCTTTCTAGAGATTTAGCGCCATTATATGACAGACTGAAGAAAGATAACAAGTCTCTTTGCGATGAGACTCTTACCAATTTGGTAAAGGACATTAAGCGAAGAGTAAAATCACTTCCTTGCTTAGCACTAGCCAACCCTACTTGGCAAAAAATTATTGAGACAGATGCGTCAAATATCGTTTATGGAGGAATTCTTAAACAAATTAATCCTCATGATAAGAAAGAGTATTTGATTAGATTTCATTCTGGGAAATGGAACGAAGCCCAGAAGAAATATGCGACGGTAGCACACGAAATGTTAACTATCGTTAAATGCGTTCTAAAATTTCAGGACGATTTATACAATCAAAAGTTTTTGATAAAAACTAACGCTCAATCAGTCAAATTTATGTTTGACAAAGACTTTAAGCACGATGCTTCGAAATTAATTTTCGCTAGGTGGCAAGCACAATTAACCCCTTTCGATTTCGATATTCAATATAAGAAAGGAGTTGATAACTCTTTATCGAATTTTTTATCTAGAGAATATTTGTTGTAAAAATGACCTTCTTTTCTCCATTTTTTACTGATAAGACCTTAGTGACTATTCTAAAGGTTCTTCCTCTCAATCAAGATATGAAAGAGGAAATATTGTGGAAAATTATAGATGACATGCTTAGAGATGACTTTTCAATTCATATGATTGGACAAATCATCAACTTTGATGATGAATTATATTATTGTAATGAATATTATGGATTCGACTAACACTTGGTGTTATGTTTGCAGGACGGATCCACACTGGGTTCATATCAAAGGAAGAGGAAGGGGAAGAACAGCCCCGAGTAGAGGCAACTATGGTTCTTATGGAACCAGATCATCACAAGGATCGTCATACCGATCCAACTCAAATTCTTAGGTGATACCAACAGGAAGAAACACGATACTTAATAAAAGAACCTCATCTCAAAAGGAATCATCATCCAGTTCACAACAATTGGTAAGTTTGGAAGATATTCCGAAAGATAGTCCATTATATGCAATTATGTAGGCCTATTTAGAAGGCAAGAAACAAAATGATACTTTGTTTCGATAATAAAGGAGGACTCTGATGATATTAAGTCCTATGAAAAATTGCCAAAAAGAAAGAGAGATAATATTTCTCTTAGAAAATTCTGATCTGTAGAGGAAAGATGAACCTTAGGAAAATATTCCAAAGACACTTAGTGAACGGATTATATTTTCCAGGAGAGTCATGTAAGACTCGATCTTATTACGAAGAAATTCTGATGAGCACAGGGAGTGTAGATTTTCAGCACTTCAGCACAGGTAATACTTTTCTAAATTCATTATTAAACAGATTATATTTGCTGAAGATTGGGGTATGTCCGCTATGAAGGAAAGACAGATAAGTCTTTATAATTCCAGAATGAATTTCATATATTGGGATTATATCCGAGCGTTTGATATAGCGTTGTGTTACAACAATGAAAAACATAAACATACGTGGTTTATAAAGGTATGTGCGAAGATATTCGCTGATATAATTCCTAACTGGTTTATAAATTGGTGGTCATACCACGGTCCTACTATGCAGATTTTGCCAGAACCATTTTTTAACTTATACAAAGAATGGACTAAAGTATCTCCGGATCTTAATCGATTATATCATGAAGATCACGTATGTTGGATAGAAAGAATATATCAAATCTATTTTTTCATTGAATTTCAATCCCATTGATTCATAAATGGACTTCCGAAGTAGGATTCAATGAGGAAAATATTCCTTGCTTATACAGGAATTATTATAATAATTTCTGGGACAAACTGTTAAAAATTGATCCTAAGACCAAACAATTAGTTGGTCAAGAGCTTAAAGATACTATTAAGGAAAATATTGAAGAATATCAAACTATTCTTCCCAAGAAAATCATTGAAGATAATTCAGTACGACATATTGCTAGGAGGATCTCCGTTCAAGAAGGCGATAAAGAAAAGATGATTCTAGATTATCTGGAGGAAGTAAGAAAAAATTTGCTTCAGACTATAACTCATATAGATAAATCATACACTTCGATGAGAAGTGAAGCCAGTAATGAGATAGACGATTCACAAAGGGAGGACTCAGAACATATGTTGTCGGCTACCGAATTACTAGAAGCGGATGATTTTTTGCTGCACATGAAAGCCTTATAAAATGGCAAAAATGTGAAGGAAGCATTGACATGTGAAGAGAAGGCCCACTCAACAGTAAAAGAACTATTGAAACAGTAGATACACTGTTTAAGGACCCCTATAAGGGCCCCCTGTGTACTGTACATAGATGCTTTATGTTTCTTTTCTTTCCAATATATAGATGTGAGTTCTTTTGGAGAAGGGCATCAGAAAAATTTTATCTCTCTCTCTCTCTTGTTTTCTCTTTGTTTCTTTGCTTTGTAAGTCTCTTTTGAGCACTGTTCTGGTAATAATAAACGGTCAGTTCTGTTACTTGGGATTCTTGAAGACACCGTCCTTTATAAGGTATTTAATTGTTCTTTTCTTTTAGTCTTATACTTAGTATGTTTCTCCTAGCCAGGACTATGTTCGGCTAAAAGATTATCTATGTCGAATAACTAACTTCTCTTCTGTATAGACCATGAATGGATCTAAGCTCAATTTAAATATAAAGGAATTCTAGTATGGCTTTTCGACTTCGTTCCGAGATTGAGGTACAGTCGAATTTAGCACTACTTTTATTGGCTTTGTCTTAGTGACTTCGCCTGGCAAGCCGTGGTTTTAGCCAGAAAGATGAGTTTTGATAAGTAGGGCACTATACCCGGTCAGAACCGCCAGGCACATGGGCTCAATAAGTAGTATGTATTAAATTCTGACAAGCCCTTTGCTCGGGTAAAAGGTCTACCATGCAGTCTGAAAAACTATGCCAAAATTCTTGTATATTTCAATTCTTTTGCAGGCGGACTACCGCTAGCTTAAGGATGCTTGCCTTGCTTGATCTATGACTGGGCGGACTACCGCCAGGTCCTTGATCCTGTAAATTTGGTAATAATAATAATAATAATAATTATTATTATTATTATTATTATTATTATTATTATTATTATTATTATTATTATTATTATTATTAATCTTTACAGGATCAAGGACCTGGCGGTAGTCCGCCCAATCATAGATCAAGCAAGTTAAGCATCGTTAAGCTAGCGGTAGTCCACCTGCGAAAGAATCGAAATATACAAGAGTTTTGGCATAGTTTTTCAAACTGCATGGTAGACCTTTTACCTGAGCAAAGGGTCTGTCAGAATTTAATGCATACTACTTATTGAGCCCATGTGCCTGGCGATTCTGACCGGGTATAGAGTGCCCTACTTATCAAAACTCATCTTTCGGTCTAAAACCACGGCTTGCCAGGCGGAGTCACTAAGACAAAGCCAATAAGAGTAGTACTAAATTCGACTGTACCTCGATCTCGAAACCAAGTCGAAAATCCATACTAAAATTCTTTTATATTTAAATTGAGCTTAGATCCGTTCATGGTTTATACAAGAGAGAAGTTAGTTATTCGACATAGATAATCTTTTAGCCGGACATAGTCCTGGCTAGGAGAAACGTATTATGTATAAGACTAAAAGAAAAGAACAATTAAATACCTTATAAAGGATGCTGTCTTCAAGAATCCCATGTAACAGAACTGACCGTTTATTATTACCTGAACAGTGCTCAAAAGAGACTTACAAAGCAAAGAAACAAAGAGAAAACAAGAGAGAGAGAGAGCTGAAATTTTTTTGATGCCCTTCTCTATATAAACTCACATCTATATATAGGAAAGAAAAGAAACACAAAGCATCTATGTACAGTACAAAGAGGGCCCTCATTTGGGTCCATAAACAGTGTATCTACTGTTTCAACAGTTCTTTTATCAGAGCCAAGAACTTTTCATGGTATATATGAGATTAGAGGTGAACTATTCGACATAGATCTTAATCTTTCACTTATGGATCTGGGAGATACAAGTACTAAAAGTACTAGACTAGAAAAAGTCGATATACCTCAGAATCTTGACTTGTTAAATAAGTGGACAATTCCTAAAGTCCCTATAAAAACTATTTATGATTATGGTTGGTTTGATAAACTATCTTCAAAACAATTGATTAAAACAACTGAGCAGTCTCTTGCTTTGAATTCTTCTGAACAGACTATTCGCTTGTTAAATGAACGAGATGTGATTTTTTATAAAAATCAGTATAATTTCTTGCATATTGGTATGGTTCAAATTGCCTTTAAACCTTTGACTCTTAAAGGGTTGCCTGAGACTTTTCTAGCTGCTCTTAGGGATGCTAGAAATTTAAATTTTCGACAATCTCTTATGGGTTCGATTGAATCTACAGTGGCCTATGGTCCAGTATATTTTAATACGCAACCTAATTTGCAGTTATCTCTTACTGATGCGAATATTCTCGATACTCTAACATTAAATGTTAAAACTCATGGTTATAACTGTGCGCCTGGTTCAGAACTTATCTGTTTATCTTACATAATTTATTTTAAGTTATTATCCACTCTTAATCCTAAATGTAGAATATATGGTATTTCCAATCAAACTATTTTGGTGGAGACTAATTTTGCAAGGTCCAAGGTCACTACTAGAAGACCTATTAAGTGGAAAGAAATAGATTTCCCTACTTCGTGGACTCTAAATTCGGTTATATCCCCAAATTAGTTAATCGATGCTATTACTAATTCTGATCTTTCTCATATTTCTCAAAATCCCGATGGAAGGATTAGTATACAATTTGCAGATAATAGTTATACGCCTCATAGGCAGTCCTTTAATGATAACAGGCTTATGTCTTCCGTAAGTATGAGACATTCTTTGTCGAGTCGTCGACTTTTGCCTGCGATGCACCATATTTCTCCAATTGATCCGATTGATGGTCTAGCTCGAAATCGTGCTGTGTCATTACATACTATGGGTTCTGATGGAAACTCTATGGTCGAAAGGGTAAAAATCGACCCAAAAACGAATATAGTACAAGTGAACAATGATGGATCTGACAAGGAGATTCCTACTGCTTCTGAAATGGAGTTTGATTTAAATGATTCTTAATGATTCCACACCAAATTGATTTTAGCCCAGGTTCACTGGCAAGAAAACATATTCAAAAAGAATTTTTTGATGAAAAATGGAATCAGTTTAAAACTTGGTTCTTTGAAGCTTATATCAAAGAAGATTTAAATTGCATTTCACAAGAGTTTTATGAAACTTGTGCTTTGCATAATCAAATTATGTATTTTGTTCCTTGGTTTATAACCACGTATTTACCGTTATATATTAACGTTATTGAAAGGACTTATAAAGATGGGAGTGGTAATCTTTTAAAAGCTATATATCCTCCTCAGTCAACGTTTGTTTTACCAAATAATATTGGTATTACTTTTTCTGCTTTTCAAAAGTTTATTGAGGAAGATATTGCCTCAATAAGTATTACTGAGATTAATAAACTGATCACTCAAAATAATTATTTAAGTCTTTATGTTAAAGAGTTAGGGGAGCATATAAGTTCTCTTGACAAAAAACTTGATGATTTAACTATTTTGATAAAAGATATTAAGACTGATATAGTCAAAAATGAGTTTAAGGCAAAAAGTGATATTGCTTCAACTTCAACTTCGTCTGATAGCCCTACAATAGTCTCTACTCATATTCAAAGGCCGATTGAAGTCTCTGATTTTAAACCAACTTCTTTGAAAAACTTAGAAGATCTTCTTAGTGAAAATTTTTCTAATTTGGATATTAGAGAACTCGTAGCTAAAAAGCTTGCAGGATTAAAGTTTGGCCCTATGGATTTATCACCCGGCTCTGAAATAATTGGCGATGCTTCAGAAGTCAATAAACTCAGGGGATATCCCAAGAAGAATAGCAGCTTCGCTACAAAACCTAGTATGAATACATACGATTATCCATGTCCTACTCCTCAAGACGTCTTGATTGAAGAGCGTGACTGGAATCAGACAAATACGTCTTATAGTGGTTCCGAGATTTATGAATGGACTTAGATGGGTTAACAGATCGACAGTTAACTGTTATGGTACATCGGATGTTGATGTATTCAACTATTTGCAAAAGTGTTAAAAACACTGATAGAACTATTTGCAAGATGATTGTTGCAGGTTTTACAGGTCAACTCAGAGGATGGTGGGATAATTATCTTACCACAGAAGAAAAGGCTGCGGTCATAAACGCAATAGCCGATGATGAAGGGGTTGATAACCTAGGAATGACATTGGTAAAAAACAGAGAAGATGCTGTTTATACCTTAGTTCTTACTATTTTGGAACATTTTAATGGTAGATTTACCAACCAACATGAGACGGTAAGAACGCTGTTAAACAGTCTTCGATGCCAATCTTTGGCTTATTTCAGATGGAATAAAGATACCTATCTTAGTAGGGTGATGGAACTACCCGAAAATAAGCTTGGATATTGGAAAGCTAAGTTTATAGATGGACTTCCTCCACTGTTTGCAGAAAGAGTTAGAAAAACTCTAAGAGGAAATCAGGTTGATATTCCATATAACACATTAAGTTATGGAAAAATTATATGAGTATGTACCCAGGAAGGATTAAACCTGTGTAATGAACATAAAATGGCAAGACAACTTAAGATGGATAAGCTTAAAGAACGATCTCAGTTGGGAGATTTCTGTGAACAATTTGGTTTACCTAATCCCACACCGAAGAAAGATAATTACTACAGATCATCAAAAGACGAAGATTCTTCGGGTAGAAGGAAAAGATCTAAGCGAAGACATAGATCTAAAGAAGATTGAGAGGCTAGAAAAAGCCATCGTAAATCTAAAAGATTTACTAAGGATAGATCAGAGAGAGAGATCTCTAAAGTAAAATGCTACAAGTGTGGTAAACTTAGGCACATTGCTCCAAATTGCAAGTTGCATAAGTTGAAAACTTTGGAACTAGAAAATGACACTTATGACAAGATATACAGTATGTTATACACTTCAGGTTCCGAAGATGACTATGAATCGGATGCAGGTTCTAATTGTGCTTGCCACCTAGCGAAAATTAATTTTGAAGCATCGTGCTTAAAGTCTTTGTCAAACATAACTTTGACTGATTGAGCATCAGTTTTTATCAAAAACTTTTGATTGTATAAATCGTCTTGAAATTTTAGAACGCATTTAACGATAGTTAACATTTCATGTGCTACCGTCGTATATTTCTTCTGGGCTTCATTCCATTTCCCAGAATGAAATCTAATCAAGCATCAGTAAGAGATAACTGCAAATTAGGTTGCGTATTAAAATATACTGGACCATAGGCCACTGTAGATTCAATCGAACCCATAAGAGATTGTCGAAAATTTAAATTTCTAGCATCCTTAAGAGCAGCTAGAAAAGTCTCAGGCAACCCTTTAAGAGTCAAAGGTTTAAAGACAATTTGAACCATACCAATATGCAGGAAATTATAATGATTCTTATAAAAAATCACATCTCGTTCATTTAACAAGCTAATAGTCTGTTCAGAAGAATTCAAAGCAAGAGACTGCTCAGTTGTTTTAATCAATTGTTTTGAAGATAGTTTATCAAACCAACCATAATCATAAATAGTTTTTATAGGGACTTTATGAATTGTCCACTTGTTTAACAAGTAAAGATTCTGAGGTATATCGACCTCTTCTAGTCTAGTACTTTTAGTACTTGTATCTCTCAAATCCAAAAGTGAAAGATTAAGATCTATGTCGAATAGTTCACCTCTAATCTCATATATACCATGAAAAGTTCTTGGCTCTGATACCATCTTTACAGGATCAAGGACCTGGCGGTAGTCCGCGATACCTATCTTAGTAGGGTGATGGAACTACCCGAAAATAAGCTTGGATATTGGAAAGCTAAGTTTATAGATGGACTTCCTCCACTGTTTGCAAAAAGAGTTAGAAAAACTCTAAGAGGAAATCAGGTTGATATTCCATATAACACATTAAGTTATGGAAAAATTATAGGAGTTTGTACCCAAGAAGATTAAACCTATGTAATGAACTTAAAATGGCAAGACAGCTTAAGATGGATAAGCTTAAAGAACGCTCTCAGTTGGGAGATTTCTGTGAACAATTTGGTTTACCTAATCCCACACCGAAGAAAGATAATTACTACAGATCATCAAAAGACGAAAATTCTTCGGGTAAAAGGAAAAGATCTAAGCGAAGACATAGATCTAAAGAAGATCGAGAGGCTAGAACAAGCCATCGTAAATCTAAAAGATTTACTAAGGATAGATCTGGGAGAGATCTCTTTGAAGTAAAATGCTACAAGTGTGGTAAACTTGGGCACATTGCTCCAAATTGCAAGTTGCATAAGTTGAAAACTTTGAAACTAGAAAATGACACTTATGACAAGATATACAGTATGTTATACACTTCAGGTTTCGAAGATGACTATGAATCGGATGCAGGTTCTAATATCGAATTATTTGATTCCTCAGAGCTTGATGATAATAATCATACTAATGCTTGTAATACTTGTCAGGGCGATGATTGCAACCACGAGGAAGATGAGATCTACAAATTGCAATCCCAATTTCAAGATTTTAATTTAAATACAATCACTTCTGATAATGTGATTGAATTTCTTAAAGAAGTCACTGATAATAGGCTTTGAGAAAAAATTATTAATTTGGCTGTTTCAAATAAAACTAGTACTTCAAAAATTTTTGAAAAGAGAAATACTGATTTAAATGATTTTCACTATGAAAGTCCTTACTCTTTAAAAGTGGTAGAGGATCGTATTGCAAAAAAACATTTTGTTATTGGAAAAATTCCTCTTTTGATGATTTAAAAATTGAGGTTGAAAATTTGAAAAAGGAAATCAAATTTCTTAAACAAAGTCAGTTGATTTGTGATCACCGTATTACTCAGATTGAGATTAATAATACTGACGAAGATAGGTTTTCAAAAAATAAAGGAAAAGAGGTTGAAAGTGATAATCTTCAGCTTGAAAGTTGTGATCCTAAACAAGATTGTTTTTTAGGAATGATGCAGATTGTTACAGCTCATAAATGGTATATTAAATGTACTATTTTAATTGATAATGATTTCTCAATTACTAACATCGCAATGATTGATAATGGTGCAGATGTTAGCTGTATTCAGGAAGGTTTAGTTCCGACTAAATACTTTCAAAAAACAACTCATTTAGTGAAATCTGCTTCAGGTCATGCTCTAGATATAGAGTATAAGTTATCTAGTGTTAAGATCTGTCAGAATAAAGTTTGCATTCCGCACTTCTTCTTCCTGGTTAAGAATCAACTTAACCCTCCAATTATACTTGGAACTCCTTTTATAAATGCAATTTATCCTTTTACAGGAATCGATGCGAAAGGCATTTCAGCAAAATACAAGGATAATGAGATAACATATTCTTTTGTTACAGATCCTGTAACTAGAGATATTAATGCTTTAATAAAAATGAAGCAGAGCCATATGGACTCATTACAATTGGAGTTATTCAGTATGAACATTAAAGATTCGATGAAATCTGCTAAAGTAAAAGAAAAAATCAAATTGATTTATGAGCAGATGGCTGTAGATATTTGTGCAGATCATCCTAGCGCTTTTTGGGATCGCAAAAAAGCATATTATGACTCTTTCATATGAAGAAGGATTTGTAGAGGATGATATTCCTACTAAATCTCGGCTCTGTCAAATGAAAGCAGAGTTAGTAGATTTCTGCAAAAATGAGATTGATAATCTATTGCAAAAAGTTTTGATAAAACCTTCCATGTCTCCTTGGTCTTGCACAGCCTTCTATGTTAATAACGCGGCTAAAAGAGAACGAGGTGTTCGGCGGTTAGTGATTAACTATAAACCGTTGAATAAACACTTAAAGTGAATCAGGTATCCTATTCCTAATAAAAGGAATCTATTATCAAGATTATATGATGCCAATATATTTTTAAAATTCGATTTAAAATCAAGATATTGGCAAATACAGATTTTTAAAGAACATTCTTATAGAACTGCTTTCAATGTCCCATTTGAACAATACGAATGGAATGTCATGCCTTTTGGTTTGAAAAACGCTCTTTCTGAATTTCAGAAAATCATGAATGATATATTTAACCCTTATATGGAAAATCGTCTATATTGATGATATTTTAGTATTTTCTAAAACTTTTGAACTACATATCAAACACCTTGATATTTCAAAAAAGTTGTAATTCAAAATGGCTTAGTTATTTCTAAACCAAAAATGAGTTTGTTTCAAACAGATGTTCGATTTGTAGGACATCAGATTTGTCAAGGGAAGATTACTCCCATTCAAAGAGCTATTGATTTTGCTGATAAATTTCCTGATGTCATTACAGATAGAACTCAACTGCAGAGATTTCTGGGAAGTTTGAATTATATTTCTCCATTCTACAAACATCTTTCTAGAGATTTAGCTCCGTTATATGACAGACTAAAGAAAGATAATAAGTCTCTTTGGGATGAGACTCTTACCAAATTGGTAAAGGACATTAAGCGAAGAGTGAAATCACTTCCTTGCTTAGCACTAGCCAACCCTACTTGGCAAAAAATTATTGAGATAGATGTGTCAAATATCGGTTATGGAGGAATTCTTAAACAGATTAATCCTCATGATAAGAAAGAATATTTGATTAGATTTCATTCTGGGAAATGGAACGAAGCCCAGAAGAAATATGCGACGGTAGCACACGAAATGTTAACTATCGTTAAATGCGTTCTAAAATTTCAGGACGATTTATACAATCAAAAGTTTTTGATAAAAACTAACGCTCAATCAGTCAAATTTATGTTTGACAAAGACTTTAAGCACGATGCTTTGAAATTAATTTTCGCTAGGTGGCAAGCACAATTAACCCCTTTCGATTTCGATATTCAATATAAGAAAGGAGTTGATAACTCTTTACCGGATTTTTTATCCAGAGAATATTTGTTGTAAAAATGACCTTCTTTTCTCCATTTTTTACTGAAAAGACCTTAATAACTATTCTAAAGGTTCTTCCTCTCAATCAAGATATGAAAAGGGAAATATTGTGGAAAATTATTGATGACATGCTTAGAGATGACTTTTCAATTCATATGATTGAACAAATCGTCAACTTTGATGATGAATTATATTATTATAATGAATATTATGGATTCGACTAATACTTGGTGTTACGTTTGCAGGATGGATCCACCCTGGGTTCATATCAAAGGAAGAGGAAGGGGAAGAACAGCCCCGAGTAGAGGCAACTATGGTTCTTATGGAACCAGATCATCACAAGGATCGTCATACCGATCCAACTCAAATTCTCAGGTGATACCAACGGGAATGAAGATGATACTTAATAAAAGAACCTCGTCTCAAGACGAATCATCATCCAGTTCACAACAATTGGTAAGTTTGGAAAATATTTCGAAAGATAGTCTATTATATGCCCATATGCAGGCCTATCTAGAAGGAAAGAAACAAAAATATACTTTTGTTTCGATAATAAAGAAGGACCCTGATGATATTAAGTCCTATGAAAAATTGCCAAAAAGAGAGATAATATTTCTCTTAGAAAATTCTGATCTGCAGAGGAAAGATGAACCTTGGAAAATATTTCAAAGACACTTAGTGAACGGATTATATTTTCTAGGAGAGTCATTTAAGACTCGATCTTATTACGAAGAAATTCTGAGTAGTTCCATCACCCTACTAAGATAGGTATCTTTATACCATCTGAAATAAGCCAAAGATTGGCATCGAAGACTGTTTACCAGCGTTCTTACCGTCTTATGTTGGTTGGTAAATCTACCAGTAAAATGTTCCAAAATAGTAAGAACTAAGGTATAAACAACATCTTCTCTGTTTTTTACCAATGCCATTCCTAGTTATCAACCCCTTCATCGTCGGCTATTGCGTTTATGACCGCAGCCTTTTCTTCTGTGGTAAGATAATTATCCCACCATCCTCTGAGTTGACCTGTAAAACCTGCAACAATTATCTTGCAAACAATAATAATAATAATAATAATAATAATAATAATAATAATAATAATAATAATAATAATAATTGCACTTACATTTAGTATTAATTAAAATGACATTGAGATGATATCTCATTGAATACTCCATAAAGAAAAACTAATATTAAGTACTGTTGAGATATACTAGACATAAACAAAATTAAGATAAAGATACGGATGCTTCTAAAAATATCATTTGCAGAAGCGTTCTCTAACAACTAATTTTGATTTCTACTTTCCATATCCTGTGTAAAAGAGGAAAAACATCTGAGATTTGATTTTATGATATCGTGATATAAAAAAACTATAAAGTTATGAAGTGGACCTCAATTGATTACAAGTAATTATGAAATAATTGCAGCTCATCTATTTCCAAGAATGTCATGTAACTGCATGACAGACTTCTGTTGTTCGGGGCTCAAAGCACCTCGTATGACGTCTGATCTTAAATAATTCGTCCATATAAGTCGACACTTTGCCACAACGAAGAAGACTACAAGCTTTGGGAGACGACACCAGCCGCCATGACCATTTTTCGGAGCATAAGTATTGGGAAAGGTCAGTCCTCATAATATGGTGCAGCCAATTCGGAGCATAAATATTGGAAAAAAAATATCAACCAAATTTTATAATTTGTAAATAAGAAACTCTCAAGCATCTTAGCATGAAACTCAAAGAATCAAACTAGTTATCTTTAACATATAATTTTCTAAGAGAACTCCAAGCAGAGAAGATAAATAGACAGATAATAAAAAAAAATTATGTTTTAAGTACTGATGCTCAATTGTAAAAAGCATATAGCATATGTACCAAAACTACTAACAAGCAGATATCAAGTCAATTTAGAGAAGAAATAAAACCTCCCATTAGCAGAATGCAATACTATTGAATAATTTTTTCCAAATGAACAGTCAAATTCAATCAGAAATATGCAATGTCTTGAAAAATGTAGTAGAGACATGACCATAATTAATGATAAGGGTAAATTAGAAACTAAGTTTAAAATTATCCATTAATTTCATGAGGTGGACAAGCATCGTTTGACATTCCAAAATGGTATAGTGGACAACTATTGTTGGATGGAGGGAGTAATTGAAGAAATAAAATTAAATAATAATTGAAGGAAAATTGTGAAAGATGATTTTAAGAGCAAAAGGTTCAAACAACATTATTAAGGACCTTCGTGCTTTTAATATAGTATAGATCGATGATCAACTAATATAAGATGGATGAAGTATTATTTCTAATAAATGATACAAAAATATAAAAATAATAAATTAAAAAAGACAAGATCAATAAATGTAAGGACAAAACAATAAATACAAGGAAAAAACAATAATTGCAAGTAGCAAAAATATGAGCCATTAAAGGGGCATTTCGGATAAATAACCGTATGACTACTATATTTAGTGAATTACTTTGAAATAAGATAATTTTTTAAAATACTTTTAATTTGGATGCATTTTATGTACTTTTCCTAGAAAAAAATTCTACAAGATTTTAAATGTATAGCATATTCATTTGAAATGAAAAATAATTTGTTGCAGAATGTAAATAAATTTTTACAAACTTTTTAACGAACCTAAATAATTTTCTAGATAAATAGAGACAAAACGATATTGGCACTAATTATTTATACTCACAAAATCTAAGATCACAAATAATGTGTAATTAATGAAAAAATAGTTTTGTCACAAAAAGTAAATATTTTGCTACAAACTAGTGATCAAGTGTTATAGTACCCCACCGTGATAAAAACATCGATATTATTCTTTAAACGTGCATTGTATAATTATCTAAAAAGAATTGATGGATTATTACACCATATTTAAAGTTCAATTGAATTCTATATATATATATATATATATATATATATATATATATATATATATATATATATATATATTTATTTATTTATTTATTTATTTATTTAAAAGAAAGAAAGAAACTCTCCAGTCAATCAATTGATGAGTTTCGTTATTTTTCATTTTTCGATTGTCATTCATAATCTTAACAATCGTAGTCAAAAACCATTTTGTATTTAGCTATGAATTATATTTAGGAGCAAAAAAGTTAAATTATTCAACTACAAAATTTAAGGTGTTGCTATTTGACACATGGCATATTTTGTGAGGAATATTTTTTGTCACAAAGTCGCAAGTTGATTAGAGAAAATAAAGTGATTGTTACTAATTGTTTTTATTATTAGTGAAGAAAACTAATGTCACAGTTAAATATACAATTTTGTGACTAAAGCTTAGGTCATTTAACTACAAACACTAATTTGTCACTATTATAAGAAATATATTTTTGTGATGAAATTTTTTCGTGTCTAAATTTTAGATTATTTTAAAACAAAAAATAATTTTGTCACAAATAAAATTAATTATTAGTGACAAAATAATATGTCACTGATAACTTAAAATTTGTGGCTGATGTTACTCAATAAATGGCGCCAACTCATTTTTTGGTGGGAAACTTTAGAGGATAAAATTTTAGTTACGAAATTTTGCGTTTCATCACTAAAGTATGTGATTTGTGTATTTAAAAACGAAATATAAATTTTGTCACAAACAATGATTAATTAGTGACGAATTTTGTTGTAGTGGATGATTCAAACTCCTCCAAGAATGGTTGTTGAGCCCAGCTTTGGATCGACGTCACCAATGGAATATATTTAGGCTTCAAACCATGAATAACAATTCTTCTCATTCGTGCTTCAGAGATAGCTTCTTCCGGAATCAACAAATATATCTCAAAACGTAAGTTCTTAATATTCAAAAAATACTCGGTGATAGAAAAATTACCTTGAGTGGTGTTAGCCAATTCATTCTCCAACATCTGCAACCGAGCTTCATTCTTTTTGTTGAACAAATGATCAAGGTTCTTCCATATTTCATGAGATGACTTACACTTTATTATATGATTGAATAAACATGAGGAGATTTTCCTCTTCATAATGAACTCTGCCTTCGTATTAATCTGCTTCCACTTATCGTACGCACTACTGTTTTCCAATCCGTCAGCTAGAGGACTTGTGTCATTCCATTAACAACATCCCACAAATCCTCTCTCACAAGGTATGATTTCATACACGTCTTCCATACCTTGTAATTGGACTGATTCAACAAGTCCATCCCAGTCCATTAACACGACTGCTAAAATTCATCTACACAAACTAGTTGAGTCTACCACTAACCCGATCTTGAAATAAAATCCAAAAGCCAACATATGACTATGGATCTGATACCATGTAGAGAATAGCAGAAGAAAAATATAATTAGGGAAGGTCTTTTGCTAGCCCAAGATCGTTAACTAAGATCGAAAGATTCAACTAAATAAGAGGAAGCTAGAAAGGAGAACTTGTTTATGGAAGAAGACTCTTAAATTGTCTTTGGTTTTGGTTGTTTTGTGTTGGATTACAAATATACAAAACCATCCCATATTTATACTTACCTATGGATTGTTCTAGATAATACAAAATCTAGACTATTCCACGATTCTCTACAAATATCTAATTTCTCTAGAAGATCTACAAGAAAAATCTAGTAACATTATCTTCTACTCTAGATTATCTAGATATTTCTAAAAGATATAACCAAGTGACTACACTAGATTATTCTAGAAACTTTCCAAAAAATGTAGGGTTTTTTTAGTTCCCAAAAAATCATCTTTATTTTTCATACTTCCAACAACAACACCTATAGGGAGCATAGATGTCCATTCTACTCAGTCTGGATTCAGTTGGAATTTTATTTAGGAACTTGGACATAGTGATTTTGCATCAGTTGATGGCACTGCTGAATTTCTGTTGAACCGGCGAGGAGGATGTCAACCATTGTTTTAATGATGAAATTGGCTTATTCTATCTAGTGGCTGGGAACTCAACGTCAACCTCCTTGCTTGAAAATACTCATGCTTTCATTTCTGCATAGTTTAGAGATTGTTGTTGAGTAAAAAATAGAAAGAAATAAAAAAGCATGTCACATATTTCCTTTCTCACTTTGATATAACCCAAATATAAGGATAGAATCTTTTGTCCTTATATATTTGTCATGCAAATTTTTGGTAAGTATGATGTTCAATGAGCTTGCTGCTAGGTGAGTTCAACACTTCAGAAAAATGAAGGTGAATTGAGAGAAGCTGAAGGCGATATAACATATCTTATTGATCAAAGTAAGACTTTTGATAAGGTAATGCTTTGATAACATATAAGTTAATGTTGATACAACATAATTTTTTCTAGTAGTTGATACAACATACTTGAATCTTCCTTGAATGGGTAACATCTACATAATGTTTTCTGTAATCTTTTAGGCCTTATTTGAAATCTATAAATTAAATTTATACTCTAGTCAAAGAAAGAGATCTTTATTTAAGCATTCAGACAATTCAACATGTCCTGACAACAAGGAGCACTGTTGCATATGTTTGGTAAGGGGCACCAATATTTCTGAATCCCTTATCCCCTTAAGTTTGTAAGCTTACTTGAGTTTTATTTCAACCTACTTAATTTCTTTTTTTTTTCAATCAGTGTGCTTTAGGATTATTATTTCGATGGGGAAAAACTTAGAAAAATTGATTGCGGTCATTTATACCATATTAATTGCATCAAAGTGTGGAACAAGCTTGAGAACACTTTCCATATGTGCAAGAGAAGAGTGTCGGATATGCTACCTTGAGAATTCATGTATTCCATGTTTATTTGGCTTCAACTAATCATCTTATGGGAATGGTTTGCTTAGCTATCTTAAGTTGTATTGAACAATCAATGCAGAATAACAGCACCAGTCAATTCACCTAGCCCAAACTAAACTAATTAGTTAAAGCCAAGTGAACATTGAATGCATGAATTATCAAGTAGCATAGTTGACACTATCCACTTGAATGTGGCGCAAGCGTTCTCGAACTTTTTCCAGTCTTTGATGCAACTACATGGTATATATGTCCACAGTCAATTTTTGCAAGCTCTTACACGTAAAATACTCATAAGACACACAACCAAAAAAAAAATATTAAAAATCAAACTTAAGTAAGCTTACAAACTTAAGGAGGAAGGATTGATTATGATTTTAGTGCCCTTTGCCAAGCATATGCAACAATGTTCTTTGTTATCAGGATATGTTGAATTGTCTACCTCGTACTAATGTAGACTAATGTTTAAATAAATCTCTTGCTTTGGATTGAGCATAAAGAATTTTCAAATTTGATACATTTGAAATAACGTTTAAAATATTTTTTTTAAAAAAACATTATGAGGTTATCATTCATTCAAGGAAGATTCAAGTATGTTGTATCACATACCAGAAAAACTATGTTGTATAAAGTACTAACCTATATGTTATCAAAGAGTTACCTTATTAAAAGCCTTACTTTGATCAATAAGTTATGGTATATCTTTTTTGGATTCTCCAAATTAACCTTTATTTTTTTGAAATTTTGAACTCACCTAAGAGCAGTCTCATTGAAGACTATACCGATTAAAAAGTTATATCACAAATATATAGGGACAGAGAATTCTACCCTTATCTTGGGGTCATATCAAAGTGAGAAAGGATGAATTTTTGGGTCTTCAGCAGGGTAGCATATATGTAGTATCATATGAGGCTAAGTTCCATGTCTTGTCTCTCTACGCTACTCAACTTGGAGGAACTGAGGAGGAAATTATTTGTCTTTATGTTAAGGGACTAAACACTGATTTGCAGGTCTTATCTATGCACATGACTTCTACAAGAAATAACTTCAATGAGGTGACCAACTATGTGAAGAAATTGAAGGAATTGGGCAGGACAAGACATTGGCTAAAAGGTCAAAGAATGTGGGCAACTTCAGTGGTTCTTATTTCAAGGTTTTTGGTTAGCAGGTCTATTTAGCTCGTCTAATTCAGGCGGCTTTACAAAGTTCTACAGGTGGTTATTCCATGGTCACACAACGTTCTCAAGCTAAGGGTGGTCAAGGAGCTTCTTATTCATTAGCCAACATGCCCTAACATGATTGAAGATGCTTCAACTGTGGTGAGCTGGGTCACTTTAAGAGGGAATGCCCTCACAAACAGGTGGGTGGCCAAACATAGTAACATGTAAAAGTTGTGGTATAAGCAGGTGGAGGTTGTAATGGCATAGGACGCCCTTAGTGTGGGCGAGGTAATAATTAGAGAAGGTCATGGGGGCAGATGAAATTGTAGAGCTCAGTTTTATGATTTCTTGGGCTAGCCAGAGGCCGAGACATCTAATGCCGTAACAACATGTATTATTATTGTATTATGTGACCAAATTGCTTATGTCTTATCATAGGTATTTGTTAAATTTGCCTTGGGACAACTTAATTTGTAATATCCTTGACCCCAGTTGGGGAGTCTAGTAGTAACCCGTGTGTACCGCGCTTTCTTTGTGATGTTTGTAGGTTGTCAAACTTGGGTAAATCTGGTGATTTTGGTTATGCTAGACTTTGATGTGATCTTGGGTATGACTTGGTTTTATCCTTATGATGTTGTATTCAATTGTAACTCTAGAAATCCCAGGGAAGGATAGATTAGAGTGGGAAAGTGTGTACATTGCTAAGCCAATAAAGATCATATCCTCTATTCATGCTAGAAGGTTGTGGGGACTGATTGTTTGGCCTAGCTCACCTTCAGGTTGTTTGTGCAGGCTCCACTTCTTTTTGAGTCATCCCCAGTAGTTACAGAATTTCAGGAGGTATTTCCTACGAATTTGCCTGGTACGCCTCTATATAGAGATATTGATTTTTGTATAGATTTGGAGTCGGGTACTCGTCCAATCTCTATTCCTCCTTATCACATGGCTCCGACAGAGTTGAGAGAACTCAAGACTCAGCTTCAAGAACTCTTAGATAAGGAATTTATTTGTATTACTGCTTCACCAATGAATGTTCAAAAGTTTTGATTGAGTTCTTATGCAATAAGCATGAGATATTTTTCCAAAAAATCACTTTAAGGGGGAGTGTTAAAAAGTTAAACATGATTTTTTGAAATATCATATATTAGTTTCTAAAATATTCTAGTGTAGTATTCAGGATAAGAATCTTATAGAAATGTTTAGATATTCTAAAGTAGAAGATAAAGTTAATAGAATTTCTTGTAAATAAAGTAGGATAAACATCTTATAGAAATACTAGAATTTTTTGTAGAAAAATCTAAAATTTATCTAGATTTTCTTGTTGGTAAAGTTACTAGAATTTCAAACACCATACAGTACCTCCCACTAGAGACTTGCAAGCAGAGCCACCATGTTTTACACACACACCAAGTTAATAAGCAGTAGTCTGGCTCACCCATGTTCTAGAGGGGAGTACACTACCATTGTTTCACCAATTCTTCTGCTCTACCACTACTTGTAGCTGTGACTAAATTAAACTTAACTGACCTGTAGGCACTCATTAAATGAATTCAATATACTGAACAAATTTCAGTATCAGGCTCATCTGATAGATGGAAGTAGAAACATATTTCTTTCAGATTATATTCACCTATAATAAATAAAACTCGAATGCCAAATTTCATAAAATGACTAAGAGGAGAATAAAATAGACATAACAGAATTCACCAGACCTCCCGATGGAAACATAATTTCAGAAGGGGGACAAATATTGGAGCACCTTGTTCCAAGAATTAGCATACTTATTTAACTTGAAATGCAATACAAGATTTCATTCAATAGTATATAGATAATGCAAGTAATTGGGGATGCAAATCGTCAGCATAGCATATTAGAAGCTGTAGCCTTCTCCTCTACAACATATTTTAAACTAATGAAATTGAATGAAGACACTCATTTGTAAAAGGCACTAACAGATCAGAACTTGGTACAATCTTAGGCATTTCAAAGCCATGATGTCGACGCATAATGTTGTCTACTTTCTTGGCTGATGCCCCGTACCAAGCATGCTTAACTCTAGGGTTCCCTCTAGCTCTCTTTACGTTCTCCAAATTATCTTGAAAAACCCCAAATTGAACCTTTTCCATTAGGCTGGTTCTCATACATTGATGAATTGCAGTGACTATAAGTGAAAAAATGTAACTACAGTCACTGCAATTCATCAGTGTATGAGAACTTGTCCAATGGAAAAGGCATGGTTTGAGGTTTTTAAAGATAATTTAGAGAATGTGATGAGAGCTAGAGGGAACCTGGATTATAACATGCTTAAATGTGGAGAGAATTATCTGTCGTTGCTTTGAAAAGCCGAGAATTGTACCTAGCTCTCATTGGAGAAAAGTTGTTCTCTTCTAGGGAGGCTGGTGGCAGTATTTGTTGAAGCTGCCTCAACAGAGTAATCATCCTACTAGAAGTCTACCTTTCGGCTATTAAATAAAGTTGGTCATCAGCCAAGCAAGAATAATCTGTCAAAAAGTCATGGATATGATAATCGAACATGGTTCTCCTACAACAATCAAAGGTTGTATGTATAGCAAAATTAAAGACAATTGTATAAAATAAGTGAATAACACTCTATAAACTACACTGCATGTGATTAATAGATCATCAAAGTAAAAAAGTACCTGGGCCGAGTCAACGCTGTCACGGTGAAAATTACTGATCTTCCCTAATGTTGTAACAACATTATCATAGGCCACTATATTCTCAGGTAGTACAACGTTTCAATGCCTTAAAAATAGCATCAAGTCTTAACAGAGCCTCTCTATAAGGGTAACGAAATGAAGTTAAAGTAGGAACACATTACACCTACCCTGCATCCTATTTCCCTATCATGTTCTGCACATACACCAAGCGCATAAATAGAAGCCAAGATATGACATTAGTGGGGTTCAGATAAATGAAATAGCATATCTAAATTGTCTAAAATAAGCCACAATCATATAGCATATACAAACCTGTCTAATATATGATCATCATTGCATGTTTCCCAAAGGAAAGGAAGATGTGTGTCATAATACCTAGCTTTCAAAGGAAAAAACAGATAAATCTAAACTAATATCATAATCCCCCAAGTAAAGACAAGCATGAACAAAGTACAGTTACTTTAAAGCTGCTTCTCGGCTCTGCAACATCATCAATGATGTAAATTGCTATTGTCCTTTCTTAAGCTGTTTTATCCTTGCTCTTAATATATATAGGTAGGAAGTTAATAAGAATGAGATATAAGACAAATTGAAAGAACTTACTTGCAAGAGCTACATTAGAAACCATAATGGACATACCAACATAGGCCTTGAATATTTTGATTAGTGTACCCAATATTTCACCAGCATATAAAGATATCAAAATGATAAGACTGATAATGCCAAAGATATGTTTAATGATAAATAAATTTACCACTCATTATTGAGAAACATTCTTATGTTAAACACATTTGGTCAAACATTTGTTTTACTGCTCATTTTCCTCCCTGAGCAATTCCCTTTCATATGAATAAAAGTCTTCAACTTTTGCTCTCTTTACTGTTTGCTTGTTCGACTTGAACTGGCCATGATTACCTGCTTTATCTCATCCACATTGCTTCAGACCTAACCTTCATCCAAGAGTAGTCCAAATATCTGAAGTCCAGAGAAGAATACATTATAAAGAATACATAATAAGATTAAAATATTAAACGTCATGAGAAGGAGTAACAATAAAATCATACTATATGTTTTAAGATGTAATTAGGATTAAACTGCAAGTTCAACAATCATTCGCGTCTCTAGTAATTACTTGTTAGTTCAAGTCAACCTTATACAAAACTTCCACTAAAGCTGGTACTATGCAGTCGAATAACTTCTTGATGTAGGTCATGTTGTGGCCATTAACACTATTTAGGTTTACCTTCCTCTACAGCCAGTTTGGCAGACCGTAACAACTATGGCATGACTATAGCCAACATATAGTAATATATCAGTAATTTGCAATACTACGGAAAAGACAAACAAACAAACTAGAGGAGAATAAAATAGACATAACATAAATTCACCTGACTTCCCAACGGAAACATAATTTAACAAACGGAACAAATATTGGAGTGACTTGTTCCAAGAATTAGAATACTTATTTAACTTGAAATGCAATACAAGATTTCATTCAATACCATATAGAACATGCATGTAGTTAGTGATGTAACCTGTCAATCCAAGGACATAAGGTTCCCTTAGCTTGTTAGCGTTTGTTGAGAATAATTAACTAATAAAAGTGTGCTCTCTCTAATAGTTAATCTTTTAGATGAGATGTCAACACACTTCAACATGGTATCAGAGCAGGCAGAGGTCATGGGATCAATGCCAATCATATCAAAAAGAATTTTTACATGCTTGGCCCATGAAAAAAAAAGAATCAGGCCCGCGCTTGCGGGGGCATACTGAAAATATAATTAACTAGTAAAAGTATGCTCCATGAAATATATATGTAGGCCTCTCTAACTGCTTAAGCTTTTAGATAAGATAGTGACATACTCAACAATTATAGCATATTAGAAGTTGCAGCCTTCTCCTTTACAAAATTGTATGGGGGGAATTTGTGAGACACAAGTGTTATGTTAACACTTGTGTGAACCTTCTTCTATTCCAAGGGAATTATGTGAGGTTATTCCTCTCTATATTTTGTACTCTCTTTTATATAGTGGATTACTCATCTCCTCTTATGGATGTAGGTCGATTGACCAAACCACATTAATTGTTTGTGTCTTTTGGTATATTTCTCATTTGTTTTCATACTCATGGTCTTTCGAGATTGGCATTGCTACCTTGACACCTGATTATTTTTTGTCCTAACAAGTACTTTTCGTAGTGCTCCTATTATAACATCACATACTAACCACCAGTTGTGTTAGTGTGGTAAATATTTTCTCCATACACTTCCTGACACTATATTTTTACTTCCTATACTTACCATAGGTAACCTAAAATTGCTCAAAGGTACACATTTATTAGCATTGTCATCCATGGAATTTAACCTTGAGTCTGCAGAAATTGCTTGGCACATGGTAGAGCATTTCATTTCTTACAAGGTGATGATGGGCCCAATTTGTGGCTCTCTTACGGGAGTTTCTACATTAGAAGCTATTGCAATGGTAAGATCCATTCATATTTCTTAAGTTTGAGTCTTAATGGTTCTCCCATGGATGTTACCATTGCATCCATTTCTAATGCAAGAACTCCAGTAAGAGAGCCACATTAGGCCACCATCACCTTGTAAGCAATGAAACACTATATTGTGCGCCAAACAATTTTTGCAGACTTGTAGTTAAATTCCATGGATAACAATGCTAATTAACATGTACTTCGAGCAATTTTAGGCCATAAAGCCACAATAGGAAGACATTTTAGAATTATTTATCCAATCATTTGTACAACAATGATAGATTAAAATCTTATGGGATATATCTCAATTCATGGGATAACAATGTCTATCTCATTCCCATACCAAATGGCTCCTAACTCTTTTAATTAACTATAATCCAATGTCGGTACAAGTATCTATAAATGTAATTAACATTATTGTGAAATGTGACATTTCTTTCCAAATGGTGGCGGCAAATAGTTTCAATGAAATCACTATAATTCAAATACCAGTATAAGTAACTATAGATATGTATTTAGAATCCTTGAGAAATATGTTTTTTTTCCACCTCTATGTGTTTTTACTTGCCTTAGGTTGGTATAATTCAAATACCAGTATGCTGTAGCCTTTTTACTAGAAAGAGGCAGCAAATTTGCACATGTACATTGACAAAAGGGTTGTATCAACCAATTATTCTATCAAACAACTTCTCATTTATTGTTGCACTTCAGATGAATGTTGACAACTTGACCTTCAGTGGAATTCTTCATGCTACTAATAATCCAACTCCTACTAATGTAACAAGAGATGGAAGTTCTACGAAAATAAACGATGGTAGAATCTAATTAGAGAGGTATTCAACAATGGCTCAACTAATGCAGAATCACTATGTCCGAGTTTTTGGATACTACCATTTTTTCTTTCATCTCTTGACATATTAGCATGAGTTTAATTAGTAATATCATTAAGAGTTTCATTCAACGTCAAGATATCAGCATTCAATCTTGATCTCTCCATTGAGATGCAACCAAAAATGGTAAGTTGTTTGATAGAATGATTGATTGAGATTTAAGAGACCTCTTTCATAATAGAAGAAAGGTGTTGGATCGAGGAAGATTCTGATGTGTGACAAATAGGAGAATAGATGTAAGAAAAAAGTTCCACCAAGTGGGATTAAGAGAAGAAGTTTTAGTGTAGAGAAAGTTCAAGACAGTGAACGAAGTACAAGACGTGGGAATTAGTTTAAGGCTACAAGGAAAGGGAAGCAGTAAGACGTCACATACTTCAACCTAAAGAAGGAATGGTTTCGTGCCTATAAATTGGTAGGGTTTTCTACTATGACTTTTGTGCACTTACATAGAGAGATACAAGCAGAAAACAATCAAGTAAGAGAGAGTTCGTATTTGAGAGATTTCTGATTGAAGATTTTGAGTGTTGCAAATAAACTAATCTTTAGGATTAAGTTTACTAGTTTTAATTCAATTTTATTTGTTTGGTTGATTATAGAGATGTAATCATCTATTTTTTTAGCTTAGGCTATACTTCACGTTCGGGGAAACATGAAGTTGGGGTTCAACAGTGTCACGATCCAACCTACCGAGCCGTGCGGGTACCTACTCTAACACCTAAGTAGGACAACCCTTAATCCCCAAATGGTTAAAAACATGTGGAAGTTTAAGAAAACTAGAAATAGAAGGAATTTCAAGAGATTTTTATATAATAAAGAATTTTAAACAAACCATGGTTATGTTTATAAAATATATAACACCCCCAAGGATCTAGTCTAAACAAGCACAAGAGCTTCTAATATTACAATGTATAAACTCAGTAACAAATGACACAGCTTCCACCACAGGGAAGGAAGAGTTGAAGCTGTTGGAGATTGTCTTCATCTTCACCTATGAAACATCACTGACCCTGCAACCAGACTATGCCAAAAGGCATAGCAAGAGTAGTATCTGTACAAACCACACATACTGGTAGGCATCATCAGTCAACCTGATGCCCACCGCATAATATAAAGAAATCAACCTGCAGGAAACATATAATAGAAAAGTACGCCCCTGAACCTTTATCCCCCTGCCTTTACCATCATCATGTACCTTAAGCGTACTAGAACACTTGACCCTAACCCCCTTAGTCTAGCACCCTGTATCTTGATCATAACTTAACATTCTAACTCATAGAGGAGTTCCCAAATACAACCACTACCCACCTGGAAAACCCTTCACGACATGCCCTCGCTTCTCCTACATCACAATTTAACCCTTGACTACTCTGTATACCCTATCCAAGTTTGCTAACTGTTTCAAATACGAATCCCCTTCCCAAAGTAGGATCTAAATACTATTTAGATCATGAACACTACCCTGTTTCTCATTATTTAAGAACATAGACAGCCTCTCTAACCATATCCCATAATAAGACCTGGACCTTCGGACTCCACTTACAAGACCGCATACCGGTGGCCCCGCTCATCGGCAATCAATTCCAATAAACTAGATATAAGTCATTTAACTACCACACGATAAACACACATATTCAAGATGCATAATTAAGTAATCATTTTAGGAGAAACATATAATTTCCCAATATCCAGGATATTTAGATATGAACGTAATCATCACAATTGGTTCTCTCATGGAACTTACACCCAAACTATTAGTGTGTCAGAAATGAAACCTAATCTAGTATATGTGTCAGAATGAGTCACAACGTGACACCCGATCCAGTCAGCGCATGCACAGTCAAAATCACACCCATAATGAATAGTTCATATAGTCACATAGTCAAGTAACATGTTCATGGCATGTAATTATTCACACTTAGTCGTCTCATTAGGTTTGATTCCTGTTTCTATATTCCCATTCATGTACACATACAATAGGGCCATTAGTAAGCATATACAACAAAAAATTAGCGATTGAACGATCATCTAACGTTATTTCAGAAGACAAGGCTTTTTCCTACGGTACACATCATCCTTAGCAACTAGGGTACATGTACAATCACCCTTTTTTCCATGCCTGAAGGTCTAAACATGAATTCTACCATTAATTAACAATATACTATGCAGTGTGCATGAATTTACAACTATTTAATTGAGTAAAACATGCCTACCTAGATGCCAAGCAGCTGCAGAGGGATTGTAGCTCCAATCCTGGCTTCCATATGACGAGACAGTTGATCTAGCTAGAATCAACAAGCTATCACTATCCTTGAACTAGAAATATCTTCCTCCTTCCTTCCCAAGTCTAGAGCTGCCTTTTGAGGGTTTTCTGAGGTGATCCTTGTCTCTTTCTAGCACGTAGGGAAAAAGGAGAAAATAAGACTTTGCGTCATTTAAGTTTTGTCCCCGACCATCCCGCTCTGGCGCTCCTTGCCCTGCTTTAGCACCACCGCCCTAGCAGCATCCTTCCTACTCTGGCTAGAAGATAGGGTCCAGATACTCCTGACGTTTTGTCCTTCATAAATAACAATAGTTCGGGTCGTTACAAACAATCAAATGTGATTGTGATTGTTGATACTTAGGGATTGAATATCTATATATTTTAGTGTAAAAGATAAAGTTAACATATGACTTTGGTATACTTTTTGTCAATGTTTTCCTTTTTAAATATAATCTAGTTTTATATGACTTATATATGTGCCCTTCTAAGGATGCGAATGGAACAATCCTATGCATTTCAAATCCATGACTCATTATGCTCTCCACATTATTGGCCGATGTCCCGTACCTAGCATGCTCAACTCTAGGGCTCCCTCTAGCTCTCGTTACATTCTCTAAATTCTCTTGAAAAACCTCAAATCGTGTCTTTTCCATTGGACCGGTTCTCATACACTGATGGAAAAGGCAGGGTTTGAGGTTTCTTAAGAGAATTGGAGAACGTAACGAGAGCTAGAGGAAACCCTAGAATTGAGCACGCTTGGTATGAGACATCAGCCAAGAATGTAGAAGCATTTTGCATCGTTGCTTTGAAAGTCCTAGGATTGTACTCGGTTCTCATACTCATAAGGGCATATGATCTATAAGCATATAAAACTATATTAAATTAAAATTGGTGAACATTGACTAAAATCTAGTTAATTTAGCTACTTGGCTATGCAGGACTTATAGTCACTATCAATCATGGGTAAAATACTAGAAAGTGCTAGAAATGAACTTATGTAAGATTTAGATGGTTGCTATTAGAAAAGTGATATCATATTAGTTTTAAAAAAATTGACTTCCCCCCTACTAAAGAAGGCCAACATTTCCAATTAATTTGAATGACCATCTATAGTTACTTTTACCATTATTGGATTATAGTTAATAAATATAGTTAGTTAATAAATTTTCTTATAACTTGTTGGAGGGGGGTCAACCATATTTTATTAAGAAACTCACTTTTTTATCTACACTTTCTTATCCAACACATTATCTAGATAATATTCTTGTAGTATTTCTCTGAGAATCAAATTAACCCTTAGGAAAATGAATGAATTTAACATAGAAAATTTTAAAAAGCCTAGTGTCAAGACTTAGACTTCAAATAAGAACAACATGTGACACTTGACAACTCGTTCACAAATCTTTCCCAATTTTGCAAGCTCAATTAAGTTTTTTTAACACTAGATCGCTAAGTGAATAATGGATTTAAGAAAGACACAAGAGAATCACTTAAGAAAGCTTTTATATTGTTCAATACATGGAAGATTTGCTTGATGGTTTTTTCAAATGAATGTCATTTTATTTATACTATCCATCTAGGGGCTAATAGATAAATAATAGTTTTCATACCATTCACTACTTATATATATATAAGTCATCTTTCTAGAATATTCTACTGAACTAAAAGATTCCAAGAACCTTCAATGCAAATCCATGTGAATCTAAGGTCATCCAAGAAGTTCTCTATATATTTCTAGAATATTCCACTAAGGACTAAAATTCTTCCAATCCAAGCCTTCCACATGGAAAATAGTATGACACTTGGTTCCTAAGTGGCATGATAGCATGGTAGGTCATCACACTCTCCCCCAACTTATATTACGATGACCACTGGGAATTAATGTTGATGCATGAACTCTCAAATTTGGTCTTTGAATTTCCACAAGTCTTCCTATCATTCCCATGTGGCTTCTTTTGGTGATTGTCCCTTATAGTGGATGAGGAACATGGTAGTGGCTTGTTGCCATTTTTTTCGCCTAGCTTGGTAGTCAATAAACGCCTCAATTTCCCAATAATGTATGGTAGTGATGGTATTGGTGCTTGACTTGACTAACTTTGGTTGGGCTTATCCTTTTCATCATAGTATGGTTTGAGCCTATTGGCATGAAAAATAGGATGACCTTGAGATGAGGTGGTAACTATAACTTATATGAGATGTGTCCCATCTTTGCAATGATCCTAAAGGGTCCATCATACTTTCATACTAAATTTTGGTGCACGTCTCGCAGTTCCTTAAACTTCCTTAGGTTAAGTATTATTAAAACTATATCCCTAATTTTATAATAAAAGGGACAATGCTTGCAGTTGGCAAACTTTTTCATTTTCGTTGTTGCCTTGTCCAAGTAGGACATAGTAGTCTCAAGTAGCTCCTCTTATGGCCACATGATATCCCCTCAAATGTGGTCGTTAGTGATTGTGGAGTTTATGGTTGCTGGCCTATGTAAAGTTATATGAGAATTGGATTATGTCTAATAGTATTGCCCGATCTTTCTTATGTGAACTCACAAAGTGCCTCAAATAGCACTTGAATAAGGCATTGGCCCATTCTGTCTGTCCATCCGTCTGTGACTAAAAACTAGTGGAAAAATGCAACTGTGTGCCAAGCATATCGAATAACTCTCTCCAAGAGTTTCCTATAAAATATGGGTCTTGATCATGGATGATTTCCTCGAGAAAGCCTAATATTTTACCACAACCTTGAAGAAAAATTTAGTAGCCTCATTAGCAGCGCAACCTGCTTTGGCGGGCATGAAGCTAACATACTTCAAAAACCTGTCCACCACGATCATGATCATCCTATATATGCTAGACTTTGGTAAGCAGGTTATAAAGCCTATTGTCATACTCTCCCATAGGCACTCCACCATGGGTAGTGGTTCTAATAGTCCTCTACATTGTTGTTGCTATATCTTATCTTATTGGCATACAAGACAAGCCCGCATATAGCAATCTATGTCTTCTGACATGAGTGACCAATAGTAGATTGACTCGATCAATTATATTATGAGACGCTGCCCTGGGTGTCCCGCCCACGACGTGTTGTGTCTATCCATTATAATATGCCACCTAATAGTTCCAAACTTGGACACATAGTTCCTTTATCTGACGGTGAGTAATAGTCCATATTCCATCCAGAAGTGTCTCATTTGCCTTGAGCATCTAGCTCCATAAGTCATTTTTCTTCCGAATCATGTTGCATATCATCCTTAATAGTGTCTTGAATATCACAAAAGGTTGTGGTGATGTCATTAAACTCACTCAAAGTATCAACTATAAACTTTTTCCCTTGTCTGGTTTGTACACTAACGCATAATCAAATTTGACTAGAAATCTTGCCACCTTGCTTGCTTTAGTATGAGTTTCTTCTGTGACTGGAAATAGCTAGTGGTCTGTACCTTGGCCTCATCCATCCACAACCGATTTGGCTACTGACTTCCCCCAAGAAGTGTACTTTATGCTTGGAAAACCAACATTTCACCATTTTGATGTAAAGCATGTTCTCTCATAGGATTTGAAAAACCTTTTTCAAGTTATCGATATGTTCCTTCAAGATATTGTTATAGATAACTATGTCATTTAGGTACACCACTACAAACTGAGCTAAGTATGGATGAAAGATCTAGTTCATCAGTGTTCAAAACGTAGAAGGTTTGTTGGTCAATCTGAAGGTCACCAATCACTCAAAAGCTCCATATCTAGTGACTTTCATCATTCTTCGTCTCATTCCCTTTTTCTATGTGAACTTGGTAATAGCCTATTCAAAGGTTAACCTTGATGAAGTACTCGGAATGTACAAGTTTTTTGAACAAGTCAGCAATGAGCGGGATGGGGTATTTGTTCTTTATTGTCACTTTGTTGAGCAACGACACTCTATCCATAAATGTGAAAACACAGCATTGTTCTTTCTAAACAGGATCAACACTCCATAGAGTGCTTTAGATGGCGGGTAAGACCAGCTTCGAGCAACTCCGTCAACTTCGTTCTCAACTCCTCAATCTTGGTTGGATCCATATGATATAGGGAATATGTGGGCGGTTTCACTCCATACTCTAGTTCATATTATTGTCTACCTCGCGCCTAGGAGATAAGTGAGTTGGCAACTCTTCCAACATGTCATCTTTGTTCTCTTATAGAACCTTCTCTATGCATAGGGGCGATGTCTCTATAGCACAATTATCTTCACCTAAACTCACAATGGTGGCTATTATCATGCCCCATTTCTTTGAAATCCAGTTATGCAATGACATGACAACTCTTTTAGGATTAATTAAAAAATAAGAGTCACCACCTAAAGAATTAAAGGCACGTTAGGACACCATTCTATCCTAATTACAAGAAAAATTAATTAAAAGGGTCTGCAAAATCATAGATCGGCTAAGGGTTCATGCTATTTTAAAAGAAAGGTGTTAAGCACCCTTCTAGGTCCATAAATGTGAGTCCCGACAAAATCTTGTGAATTATGTGGGGATTTAACATGTAAAATAAGGTCACTATAAATAAAGAATATAAAAAAAAATATTTGATACGGGTGACTAAATTAAGCATGAATCCATTATCATCTAATCTTATTAATATAACCCTAGGTGAATAAGATATTTAGACATGCAAATTTTTTTTTTTTTTAAACAAGCAAATTAAATCTATGTGAGTTAATAAAAATTGGCACATACAGACCTAATGAAGCTACAAAAAGTACGAATTCAATTGAGCAAAGCAAGATTTTTGAGTATCAAATACATAAATAAGATACTTGAAATATTAACAAATAAAGAATAAGAGACTGACCTGATCGCTTCTAATAAAATGCTTAATTTTTTGGATAATATGAAGTAAAAGGAAAAGCTAAATATAAGTAAAATAAACATAAGGAGAAGAAAGGACAGATGAACTAACATGATTGCTTCCAAATCAAAAGAATTAAAATATATCATGCAAAATGAATTTTAAATAAATCAACAACATATAAAGTTAAAGTTGCTAGACAGAGAGAGAGAGAGATCAAAATATGACAAGGCTAAAATGGGCCCAATACGATGCTACTCCCTCTATTCCATTTTTTTTATGACCGACTCTCTTCAATGCCTTAAGAAAAGACAAAAAAATACATTTTTAAAAAATTATTCAAGAGTACTAAATAAAATATTTTGATATTTAAAAAATCATCTGAAGTTAAAATATAAGTATATTCTTTTTATATTAAGATTGTATGAAAGTATGTTGATAAGTTAACATAATAATAAAAATTGCCAAGTTTTTAAGACTTTTAAAAGGGTGATATAAAATTAAAATAGACGGGAATAACGAGTTGCCTTATTTTTGTAAAGCTATATGTGCGCTTCGCACAAGAAGTTAACTATAATTTATCTATTTTTCAATATTTCCAAAATTGTACCTGATACCCCTTTTGGGGTGACAACAATTCCACTTTAGCTTGGCTTCTCGTGTTGACTTCTCCACTAACCATGATTGAATTCAAAGAAACTCCATTGTATTATAGTGTACGTACAAAAAATATTCAAAGGGGTGAGAGTATGTTTGTTCTTAGTACCTTGAAATAAAATACTAAAGTAATAAATGTTCTATTAAAGAGGTACGTTTATAAGGATGAGAGAGTAAGACAGGATAACAAAATAGATAATGAAGTAACTACCTTGAACATACCATATATTATAATTCTAGAAAAGATCACAAACTGGTTAAGCAACATTCAAATAAGCACACAAACTTGATGTAAGAAACGAAGTCCAAACTTCGTGCAACCACAAGAACAACAAAAACTTATAAGGTAGTACGTAAGAATATTATTGCATTTGAGAGTGTATGAGAATGTTGTGCTAGTTTGAGCGTGTGGACAAAAAGGAAAGAATCTTATTTTTATAGTAAAATATAGAGGATACATCAATAAGTACAAAGATAGAGAAAAGGAAAGAAAATTATTCTAGCCAATTAGACCCACATTCTTGGTATTTAATCAATGATATTATCATAACCATGTGAGTTTAAAAAAATCGGTTAATCAAATTATGATACTACGTCGAAGTTTTCCAAAAAGGAGTAATAGGAAACATCAATGCATGGATTTTTACCATAACCAAGGTATTAAAATAGTGCGATTTATTAAGAAAAATAGTCAATTGACAATTAAAGATTACCATCGATGAATATATCATAATAGCTAGATCAAAGGAAAGAATCATGAATGATCTTCTTATTTAGAAGGAGCCATGTTAATATAGTCAAATCCTTCAGTTCAAAATAGCATGATTTAGAGATTGCCATATTTGAAGGTCACATATGTATATTTACTTACCATAATTGGCAAAATTTTTCCAAGAACAATTAAATCAAAGTTGTCTACACTAACTAAAAGAAAGAAAAGTTGGAGAATAAAATAGAGTAGAGAAGAATCGTGTCAATTTTATCAAGGATAGATAAATATTAAGGTGTATCAATCGATTAAGGGAACAAAAATGGAAAGAAGCTTAAATCATGGAGATTTTCAGAATAATAAATCAATTCATTAAGAAAATAATTCAAATTCACATATTAAGACTTGCTACAATTGAATCAAGAAACCACAACTCATCAGTGTTCTTGAAGAAAAACTCAAGGGCGTACTAACACTCATTTACAAAAGGGGCAGATTACATTCAAACAAAAATAGGAACACACAAGGAAGATAATGCAGATGTTTGGGAACTCAAAATCATAAGGAAATCATGATAAAAAGAGATATCATGATCATTATTGAATTTCATGCAGCGTACTAATGCAATCATAACTATTATACTATAAAATATAAGGAAATTGAAGAAAATGTTTTAAAGATAAGATTAGCTAAAAAATGAACTTGGACAAATCTGTTAAGATCTGAATTCAATAGTCCTCAAAACCTTAAGGTTCTGTCGGGTCTCGCTGGTCGGAGCGGCGGAGAAACGATGCTCTTGTTATCATTGTTGTCAATATTGTCGGGGGAAGGATGATGGTTTGCTTGACTTGTCGAAGCCGAATGTCTTTTTACGGTGGTTGTCTCGCCGTAATTTTTGGTCAGAGCCAATGAGAAGAAGAGAAGGAGACTGATTGAGGTTGCATGGTGTGGCTCTTCGCATGCTAGTAGAGATGAGAATAGAGGCAGAAGAAAAGAGAAAGGGAAGGAGAGGGGCGACTGGTTTGGGTGGTGAAGTGGCTTCTATTCACTGGTGATTGGAGATGCCTCGTGAGGAAAGATAAGAGGAGAGGGGCTCACTTGGTGGTTGTCCCCATAAGTAAGGGTGGAGTAGGGGTTTTTTTGGTGGTCTTCACCGACGATGGACGAAGTTAGGAGATAGGAGAGCAGCGCCTGGCATTTTCGAAGAGAACGAAGAGAAAAAATGAAAATAGGGTTAAGGTGTTAGGATATTTATATAGAAAAGTTGTAGGAGACTCAATCTTAGTTGTTGGATCAAGTTGAGATGTGGGGTTGAGATTTAGAAGAATGAAACAGAAGGATGGGATTAAAGATGAGATCTTGAGATTTGGATTTGAATTAATTGGTTCAAAATGGGCTATAATTGAGATAATATTGAGTAGAAAAGGCTACAAATTAAATAGATTGAATAAAGGGGGCTACAATTTAAATGATTTGGAGGAAAATTTAATAAATTGTTATCCACTAAATGGTTATACTACACATAATAAATAATTTTCATTTAAGATAAATACACTTAAATATTATAGATGTTAAATAGACAAGGAAATTAATTATTTCAAATTTAGCAATCGATAAATATAATAGTAATAAAAATTATTATTAATAACAACAACAACAACAACAATGATAAAATAATAATATATATTTTTTTTTTGTAAATTATGAACACTAAAGTATATAATTAATTAGTTACTAATTAAACATTATTTTAAACATATAATAAAGAAATAGGTTTTAAAATACATATTTAATCAAAAATGATTTGGAAAGGCTTATAGGTCGGTCAAAATTTGGTGTCAATAGCTGCCCCTCTTTGCTCGATAATGAAGGATGAATTGGTAGGTAATGTTATTGACTAAGTAGCCAATTTTGTCCGACTAACAGAAAGATGTTAGTCAGATCAAATGAAACCATAAGTAATTGTGAAAAAAACAAAAAGGTGTGGTTGAGACTTTGGCCTTAAGTTGCCTACATATCTCTGGTATTACGAGATGAATTTATGTGTTATTCTATATTTAGGAACATACTTAGCTTCTAAAAATATGAAATAACGGTATGAGATACGAATAGAAGCGATAGTAGCTTCAGTAGATAAGATTAGATCTCAAGGCTATATGAATAGTGTAAGGAAGATAAGAAGGACTTAAATTATGAGAGGAAAAGATCCTATGAGTAGTACAAAAGATTAGAAGGCCTTTATTGTAATGGATATATAAGTACGAAAGTCATATCTGAAAGAAAAGTTGATCTCATCTGCAATTTATCAATCTTTACAAACCTTGAAATTGTGATATGACTAAATAAAATAATTAGGATATATATAGCGATTAAATGGTAAAATAATTTATAAACATAATGCAATTTTCTATAACACCTCAGATTCGAAAAAGGGTAGAAAGCGTCAAACAGGTAAGTCATCAACCAAAAAGGGATAGTGGACCCTTCATGGTGCCCTAGACGGGCCGTATAAGGGATCACGGTCCGTCAAAAGGCTCGTGAACAATTTCCCAAACCTGCCTGAGGTAGGGGTCACCTTAACAGTGCCCAAGACGCCCCATGGCGATTTTGACGCCCCGTTAAATGGGTTTTACAAGTCACCCAGTCAGTAGGGTGTACTCCAAGGTCACTTTTGTCACACCCTGAGCGTACACCCTGGGCGTGGACGACACTCGAGAATCATTGCTGGTCCGAAACGCAACCTTGGCCTGGCTTAACTCTTAGCGGAAGAATTACTCGTAATACAATAAACTCAAATGAAAGCTTTAACTCAAGAGTCTCAAAAGCAAACTCAGAATATTTAGAATAAACATTCAAATTTGTCTCAAGGGCAACTCAAGTATAGAACAAACCAACTAAAATGAACAATACTCATGAACTAATCTCTCTCCATCTATGAAGCCTTTAGTAACTTAGATGGATGTTGGGATATGACCCACGACATTCTACTAATAAAATAAAATGACTGAAAGTAAATAAGGGATCATCCATGAGGAGCTCACCAATAACTCTGAAGCTCAACTGGATCGACAAAGCGCTGGATGCTGACCTGTATCTGCATCATAAAAGATGCGGGCCAAATGGCACCAGTACATGGAATGTACAAGCATGCGAGGGGAAATCTAAACTAGACATAAGCTTGAACTAGAACTGAAAGGAAAAATACTCACCTTGGCTCTACTCAACTCAAGGATACTCAACTCGATGCAATAATAAAACAACAATAAAGATGTAGTTTATATAAAGCATTAAAACAGTAGATAACAACTCAACGTATTAAAAATACAATAATATCTCAGTGGTATGTAAAAATACAAAAATAAACTCTGTTTGGGAGATTCTCTAATCGACAACTATCACGATGAGCTATGTGATGATACAATATCTCGCCCATGTTGCCAGAACTGTCCTATACCTAGTCGGTGTATAGAAATCCTCAACTAATTGGATCCACTAATATATTCTTAATAGTAATGAGGAATCATCTAAAAAGTATGACCCTTTCTACCCACATTAGCTACATAGTTTATGGGGGCTGTGATTTGTATGAACTTTCCCCCATGTCGGTGCTCAATACTACTCCCAAAATATACTCAGCTCATTATGTTTTAAAGAAAAAATTCCCTCTTTCTGTGGTTTGAGATTATTACTTAAAAATATTTCTCTTCAAAGAGATAATACTGAAAATTGCTCATGAGCTCTTTTGGGAAATCGATGTTTCCTCTCTTTCTTAAAATGTGAAAACATTTACTCTTGGGAATGCTTAGTTCCCATATATAATTTTAAAGAAAATGGACTTATTTCTACTCTTTCTCAAAAATAATGCTCAAACTAAAGAAGGTACCTTTTAAAAGAACTCAGATGGACTAAATGACGAAGAAAGGATGATGACAGATGACCTTGGCACACTGAGTGGCGCAGGGCGCCAACCCTTGAACTACAGAGCAGCAGTTGGGGCGCACAGGCTGGCACAGGGCGCCAGGCCCCAAACTGCAAAGCCTCTCTGCTGGGGCATTGGTGGGGCAGCGTGCCAGCCCTTGCTCAGAAAACCTAGACAATTTTTCTAGCCCTTGCTCAGAAAACCTAGACAATTTTTCTTACTTGTTTTCTCACCCCAAGTCAACTAAAATCGAATGGTTTCTTCCCCAATCACTTAGATTCAAATAACCAATCAAAGTAACCAAGGATCTAATCAAAACCACTCCTAAAACATCAACTTTCAACTCAAGGAACTCATCAAAACTCCAAGAATCAAGATTATGATAAGAATTTCAAGAAAACTGATAAGAACTCTAAATCTTTAACTTTAGGAATGAAATCTGGTTGAAAATAACATGATTGGCATGTGGGTGAACGAACCCAACACTATAAGAACTCACATACCTATTAGGGATCAAACCTTTGGCGAAATGATCCTCGATTCGCAAGAAAACTCTAAGAACGCCTTGACCTTTCTCCTTTTCTCCTCTTTTTGAACTCTTCTCAAAAACCCTAAGCGTATATTGTTTTGGGAAAACTGAACCAATCAGTTTATACCCATAATTAATTAATAAAAATGAATTAACTTAATTGGGTAAGGAAGACCAAAATACCCCTCTTAAATCTGGGTAACATTACTTAATTGAACAGTGTAAATTCAAATAGTCATATCTCCCTCATACATGCTTGAAAATTAGCAAACTCAATTGCGTTGGAAAGAGGATTCCAAGACTTTTCATTTGATAGCTTATGAGCCACCTATCTCATTATGTACTGAATGTTATGGCCATTTGATGTTGACAAAACTCACATCTTAAGCTTAACTTGCAAAATTTTAGATTTTTCTATTTCCAATTTAGTTCTTTCTATTTTTAGCTCTTTCAAATACTGAGGTGTTACAATTTTAGAAGTACCACAGACTTCTAAACGGTCCGTGAAGCTTCACACAGACCGTGAATTCATCCGTGAACGAGACTTGTTAGACTTAGAATTTTTGGTCAACTTCAATGATCATATCTTTCAGCACAAAATAAATTAGATGGCCTATGACCTATCAAATTAAAGATATTTGAGTCCTCTTTCCAACGCCACCAAGGTTGCCTAATTTGAAGCTCGGAGTAAAAAGTTATGTCCATTTTAGTGAACCCCGATTGGACAGGGCATCTTCACGACCCACTTGAGGGGCCATCATGATCTAGACGGCCGTGAAGCCCTTCCAGAGAGGCATTTTGGCAGTTTTAACTAAGGGTCATTTCAGTATTTTCTCTATTCTTTTAACTTAATACAATGTCATTTTACCTTCTACCATATGCACTATATAAACACTTTTACCCCCCAAAATCACCCAATTCTATTCATTCTCCTAAATTCCATAAACTTGACCAAATTCATTATCTCTAAAAATCTTTTCTCTAGATCAAGAAAGAAGAAGAAGCTAGGGTTCTTCAAGTTCACATCTCCTTTTTTCATCATTGGGTAGGTCTTTAATCAAGGTATGTACGGTGTTCATCAATGAGTTCCATTAACCCATTGAGTTCCCAAAGTTTCTTCAAATTCTCCAATTCAATTTTCCAAGATTTGATTAGATTTTCACTCAATTTCTTCATGGGTTCCGTGTATTGCTTTATTATGATCTTACTTTGATGATTTGGACTTAACTATATGCTTTCAAACCAATTCCATGTGAACCCATGCATTGATCTATGAATTTTGACTATGAACCCTAATTTACATGAATTTATGAAGAAGCTTTGAAAGATTAAAGATGAATTTATGAAGAAGTTTGAGGCTATGAATATGTTTTATGAAATTATTCATGTTTTTATGAAAGAAATGTTTATGACTTAAGAATGCTTATATATAATATAAGCATATATTATATGAAGCTTGGCCACATGACATGAATGACATCTAGATTTGCCCTCAATGCTTTTTAGGCTATTTTCCTAAATTAGTTCTTGATTAGTATGGTATTCGGATATGCCATCAATGATTATAGATCATGCTTAAAAAACCTTTCCATCAGTATTAGGGTATCCCTAGCATGAAGTGAATGACTATGGGCCTTAAAACTATTATAAAAAGATCATAGATGGTGAAAGGTTTTCTCACACATGGGCTAAGGAGATATCCTGTGATATTTCAAGCTTGGATTGGTTACTTAAATGTATCTTTCCATGGATCATACTATGACTCTAGCTTGGATTGGTTGCTTTATTGTACCTTTCCATGGATGATAATATGACTTTAGCTTGGATTGGCGACTTGATGTGCCCTTCCATGGATAATAATACAAGTTAAGATGGAAGAGTATTATGTGGGGTTTATGCTTAACACCGAGAGGATACTAAAATGAAAGCTCTCATATAGCTAGATGTAGCAATATACTTATCCCATACATATGTACCCCCCATAGGATGATTGTCTTAGATAGACATTAGCTAGTGGATCAACGTAAGATAGAAGTTCATGGTCCTAACCTTGGCAAGTAGGACACCCTTTTTTGGAGTGGGGTAGTGTCATGCCTCGAGGCTATCCCCTGGACGTAAAAACAAGAACTAGGATCATGAGTGACCCCAAGCTAACCCTGAGCTGGCATATCATAAGAAAACTGAACATATCTATGAAACATAAACTAATACAAAAGCTAAATCATGAGATAACTAATATTGAGGAATACCCAAAACTGGTCTGAATATATAAATACTGAATAAGAGTATAGTGATATTAAACTATCACTAAAATGCTAAATTTGAATCTAAACTATGTCTAAAAATCCTCTAAATGACTACAGTTGCTGGGACATGCCTCCAGCTAACTTTAGAAAAACTGGAAATTGAATAAACTGACTAAAGTGTAAAGCATGTGTATTGTCCTCGATGTATGAGGACTCACCACTGAAGCTGTTGAACTGGAGATTAGGAATCGATCTATGCACGATCTTGATGTTGAGGACCTGAACCTATATCAAGAAAAGATGTAGTGCAGAGTATACGTCAATACTTGGAAGGTACTGAACATGCATGATAGGATAATAGCTAAACAAAACATATAGCTGAACAAAGCATAACTGAGCAATGATATAATCTAAACATGATGGAAATACTGATACATACTTAATATGAACTAAACTGAATGCAATGACCAAGTGCATGACATGCTGAAACTGAATATAAAGTATAACTGAAAACCTAGTCAAATAAATTAGAGTCTGACTGTGGGAGCTACTATTAACCGACATAAAACCACGTGAGCGAAAAGTGAAGTCCGATGTATACACCCCATCGAGAGGACCCAATATACCTTGCCAGGGATATAAAGGCATGACAGGCGTGATCACTAAAATTTATGCCCACAGAAGGGACCTATAACCCACATGGGCAGATAGTTTTGGGACTATGAGGGTACGCTGAACCCTAGTCCAACTCGGTGCTAAGCCTACTCCTAACTGAATATGTATATGATACATTATGACTGAAATACTTAATAACTCAAAATACATACAAATACTCATACTTGGAAACACTTTCTCAAAAACAATTCAAAATCATATTATAATATGATCATTGATAACTCAGGAAGTCATACTACATAAACATTGATGGTATATCTAGATACCATACTGATCATACATTGATGACATACTCGATTATCATACTAATCATGTTTTAGAAACCTTTTTATCAAAGCTCATCTTTATTTTCTCAAAACTCAGTTTAAAACTCAAGTGTTGACTTTAAAAAGTTTCCTAAGATTTATAACCCAAAGAGGGTCCATGTTGAAATAAACTGATAATGTGACGTTCGAAACTAGAGCATGTATATCTATTTAACCGACTTAGAATGCGTAATTCATGAACTAAGAGAATTTACACTACTAGGATTCTGAATTTCATGCAAAGAACTAAGCAAAGATTCTACTAAAATATGATAATCAGATTAGGAATACTATAACAGTTAATTTACAACAATATCTAAGGTTTGAGAAACCCTAGGCCTAAACAAGATATAGGAATCAAGAGTCTCACTGAATTCTAGGGACCTAGTGGACGAAAGGAATCCACCAGTGAAATTCCACATATCTGGTGATGAAATTCACAGAGAAATTTTTTGATTTTGGGGTTGGAACTGAAGAAATCGTGTTGCGTTCTAGGAGAGGGCTTCGTCGACTTCTTCATCTATTTTTACTCTAGTTCGCTCAAATTTTAATGAATAGAGGTTTTGGTTATATTCTGATTAGGTTATTAAGATTAATTTGAGTAAAACAACGTAGTTTAGGGGTCAAACGACGCAGTTTAAGTGCCCAACGTATAGGGGAAAGGACCAAAATTACCCTAACTTAATTTAGGTGAAGCCCATCTACGAAGGGAACGATGGTCTGTCGTTTGACCTATCGGTCGTCGTTTAGGTTCGTTGTTCAAGTTTGCTCGATAGGGCTTTACAAAAACGAGCATAACTTTTTATTCGGAGATGGGATTTTAGCAAATTCGGTGGCGTTGAAAAAAGGATTCAATTATCTATCATTTGGTAGGTCATGGGCCACCTAATCCCTTTTGTACTAAGAGTGATGACCATTTGAAGTTGACCTATTAGACATTTCACTCTAACTGGCTACTAACCCTCACCTATGGTCGGACTTACGGTTCGTAGGTCCAACCATAGACCGTACTGGTCAATCGTGGGTAGGATTAGAGAGTATTGAGATTTGGGCCCTACCGGTAGAACCCCACCTACGGTTTGTGGTCCAACCTATGGTTCATGGGTGGTTCCATTGTTATTGGCACCAGATTTTCTTAAAACTAGGATTTTATTTGTTTTATGATCTGGGGTGTTACATTATCTCCGCCTTGGGAACATTCATCCTCGAATGAAGTCTAAAATAACTGGGTATGGAGGGAAGGAGCTGCAATCTCTACTAATAATTATTAGAAACTAAATTTTGACAGAACTGAGTTCCAAGATAATGCAAATACGTAGAAAATGCAAGAACAATTGAAGGAAATGAATACTAAGACTAAACTTATGCATGAGCAAACAAAAAGACAAGATAGGAAACTATTATCTCAAGATGAAATGAAATTGAAAGGAAAGAGATTAGCATACTAGGCCTATATGGCTACTTTGCTTCCTAACCAAATTTGTCAAATCTCATCACCCCCTTCTTGATGATAATTTTAGGATAACCCAATCGTATATCTCAAACTCTAAGTCCCTTCTCCTTACATCGGCATAGGACTTCTGTCCTAAATCTCTCTGTAATAGTTGAACTTTTTCCAAAGCATCATGAATCGAATTTGGCCCAATCAAGGCTACTTCTCCTACTCATCCACCTTAGAAATACATAAGCAACCATATCCCCCTTGGCAAAAAATCTCTACTTTTTATTGATGAACTACACCTTCCAATTGAAACAGTATAGGATCATTATCTATTTTTCCTTGTCCTTTGCTACCAATGGAGATTGTGACCAATTCTGGACTGTCACACCACCATCTGATGTGTCCATAAGACTAACTCCTAAGCATGTAGGCCGATGAACTCCTTTCGCTAATTCCTTCCCTTTTTCCTCAATATGTGCTACACTACCCTGCAGAGATTATCTTTCTCGACTTAATGTAAGAGATAATTCGACCTACAGGCATTGAGCTACTACCATTCCATTCTAAGACTGGCTCATCTGAGACTAAAATTGAACGATCCTAGTTCAACATCTGAATAAGGCATAATTAGGAATGTAACCAATCCATGCCTAAAATGATATATAAGTCTACCATTTCTAACTCTACAAGATCTGCTAAGGCGACTTTCTGAGGGACTGTGCAGGGGAATTTTTGTATACCCGTATAGTTATAACTAGATCACCAACATGAGTAGAGACTGAGAAGAGTTCTAAAAGGGTTTCTCGACTGACACCAAGATTACAGCTATAAAGAAAAGTTACAAAGGTAAGATCAACCCCTGGATCCAGCAATGTGTAAACATCTGAGGAAAAACTCAAAACATACCAGTGATCTGAAATGCATAATGTCGAATTAGAAACGAAAAGTTAGATCATACCTTACGTAGGATAATAGTAGGAAAGAAAGTGAATTTCTCGTAAAGCACTTCGTAGCCTTTCTCTCATTAGATGTGGCACACTTTACACCCATGAAAGAGACTCTACTTAGTGCAGCTTTTCAGACATCCTAGAACTCTTAAACCTAATGTTTTGATACCAAGTTATTTACGCCTCGAGGCTACCCCCTGAACGTCAACATGGGACCTAGGATCAGGAGTGCCCCTAAGCTAACCCTGAGCTGGCATATCATAAGCAAACTAAACATATCTATGAAACATAAACTGATGCAGAAGCTAAATCACGAGATAACTAATAGTAGGAAATACCCAAAATTGCTCTAAATACATAAATACTTAATAAGAATTTAGTGATACTGAACAATCACGAAAATGCTAAAGCTGAGTCTAAACTTTGTCTAAAAAAGCCTCTAACAAACTAAAGTTACTAAGACATGCCCCCAGATAACTCTAGCAAAACTAGAAACTTAATAAAAAGATGAAAGTATTAACTATGTCTATTGTCCTTGAAGTATGAGGACTCACCACTAAAGATGTTGAACTGGAGATCGGGAACCAATCTATGCGTGATCTGGATACTGAGGACCTGAACCTACTTCATGAAAAGATGTAGCGCAGAGTATGCGTCAGTACTTGGAAGGCACCGAGCATGCAGGATAGCATAATTGTTGAACAAAACATATAACTGAATAAAGCATAACTGAGCAATGACATAATCTGAACATGATGGAAATACTGATACATACTTAATATGTAGGAAACTGAATGCAATGACTAAGTGCATGACATGTTGAAACTAAATATTGAATACTGAAGTATGACTGAAAACCTGGTTGAATACACTAGAGTGTGACTGTGGGAGCTACTAGTAATCGTTACGAAACCACGTGAGATAAACGTGATGTCCGATGCATACAACCTATGAAGAGGACACAATATACCTTGCAGGGTTATAAAGGCATGACTGGCGTGATCACTAACAGAGGAGATTGATAACCTACGGGGACACGTAGTTCTAGGACTATGAGGGTACGTTGAACCCTAGTCCAACTCAATGTTAAGCCTACTCCCAACTGAAAATGTATATGATACATTATGACTAAAATACTAAAATCCTAAATGTATGAGATAATTTGACTTATAGGAAGAGAGCTACTACCCTTCCATTTTATGACTGGTTCTTTGGAAACTGAAGTCGAACGATCCTAGTTCTCAAACCGAATAAGGCATAATTAGAAATGTAACCAATCCTTGCATAGAATGATATCTAAATGTACCATTTCTAACTCTATAATATCTACTAAGGTGACATTCTGAGAGACTGTGATAGGGGAAATTTTGTATACCCATCTAGTTATAACTGGGTCATCAACTGGAGTAGAGACTGAGGAAAGTTCTAAAAGGGTTTCTGGACTAACACCAAAGATTACAACTATAAAGAGAAGTTACAAAGGTATGAGTAGCCCCTGGATCCAACAATGCATAAACATATAAGGAAAAACTCAAAACGTACTAGTGATCTGAAACTTATAACGTCGAATTAGAAATGAGAAGTTGGATCATACCTTACGCACGATAAGATTAGTTAAGAAAGTGAAGTTTTACTAAATCACTTTGTAGCCTCCCTCTCATTAGATATGGTTAACTTCACACACATGAAAGAAACTCCACTTAATGCAGGTTCTTAGACATACTAGGACTCTTAAACCTAATGCTTGATACCAAGTTTGTCACGCTCCGAGGCTACCCCCTAGACGTAAACACGAGACCTAGGACTATGAGTGACCCCCAGCTAATCCTAAGCTAGCATATCATAAGCAAACTGAACATATTTGTGAAACATAAACTAATCGAGGCTAAATCATGAGATAACTAATAGTAGAGAATACCAAAAATTGGTCTGAATAAGAGTTTAGTGATGCTGAACAATAACTGAAATGCTAAAGTTGAATCTAAAAAATGTCTTGAAAAGCTTGTAACAGACTAAAGTTGTTGGGACATGCCCCCAGCTAACTCTAGCAAAACTGGAAACTGAATAAAAAGACTAAAGTGTAAAGCATGTCTATAGTCCTCGAAATACGAAGCAATCATTATAGAATAATAGCTTAAAGAATAATATAACTGAGCAAAGCATAACTAAGAAATGCCATAATCTGAACACGATGGAAATACTGATACAAACTTAAAATGAATAAAACTGAATGCAATGACCAAGTGCATGACATGTTGAAACTGAATACTAAAGTATGACTAATAACCTGGTCAAATACACTTGAGTCTGATAGTGGGATGAACTATTAACTGACATAAAACCACGTGAGCTAAATGTGAAGTCTGTTGTATACGCCCTATCGAGATGACCCAATATACCTTGCTGGGGGTGTAAAGGCATTACTAGTGTGATCACTAAAACTGATTCCCATAGAGGCGACTTATAAGATAAGGGGGCACGTAGTTCTGGGACTAAAAGGGTACGCTGAAATCTAGTCCAACTCGGTGCTAAGCCTACTCACAACTGAATATTTATATGATACATTATGACTGAAATACTAAATAGCTCAAAATACTGACATCATACTTGAAAACTCTTACTCAAAAACAATTCAAGATATTATTATAATATGATTATTGATGTATCGGGAAGTCATACTACATAAACATTGTTGGTATATCTAGATACCATACTACTCAAACATTAATGACATACTCGATTGTCCGACCAATCATTTTTTAGAAACCCTTTTACCAAAACTATTCTTTATTTTCTCAAAACTCAATTTAAGACTCAAGTGTTGGCCTTAAAAATCTTCTCAAGACTTTTAACTCAAAATAGGGTCCATGTTGAAATATATTAATAATGTAATGTTCGAAATTGAAGCATGTATATCTATTTAACTGACCTAGCATGTGTAATTCATGAACTAAAAGAATCTACACAACTAGGATTCTAAATTTCTTGCAAATATTCTATGAAAATATGATAATCTGATTAGGAATACTCTAATAACAAATTCATAACTAATATCTAAGGTTTGAGAAACCGTAGGCCTAAGCAAGATATATGAGTCAAGAATCTCACTGAATTCTAGGAACCTAGTGGACGAAAGGAATCCACCAGTGAAATTCCACATACCTGGTGATGAAATTCACAGAGAAATCTTTCAATTTTGGAGTTGGAACTGAAGAAATCGTGTTACGTTCTTGGAAAGGGCTTCGTCGACTTCTTCTTCTGTTTTTACTCTAGTTTGCTAGTTTGCTCAATTTTTAATGAATAGAGCTTTTTGTTATGTTCTGACTAGGTTATTAGGATTAATCTGAGTAAAACAACGTAGTTTAGGTGTCAAAAAATGTAGTTTAAGTGCCTAACGCATAAGGGAAAGGACCAAAATTACCCAAACTTAATTCAGGTAAAGCCCATCCACGAAGGGAACAATGGTCCGCCCTTTGACCTACCGGTCGTCATCTGGGTTCGTTGTTCAAGTCTTCTTGATAGGGCTTTACTAAAACAAGCACAACTTTTTATTCATAGATAGGATTTTAGTGAACTCGATGGCGTTGAAAAGAGGATTCAATTATCTATCATTTGGTAGGTCATGGGCCACCTAATCCCTTTTGTGCTAAGAGTGATGACCATTTGAAGTTGATCCATTAGACATTTCACTCTAACTGGCTACTAACCCTCACCTATGGTCGTACTTATGGTTCGTAGGTCCAACCACAGACCATACTGGTCAACCGTGTGTATGATTAGAGAGTATTAAGATTTGGGCCCTACCGACAGAACCCCACTTACGATCTGTGGTCCTACCTAAAGTTCATGGGTGGTTCCATTGATATTGGCACCAGATTTTCTTAAAACTATGATTTTCTTCGTTTTAGGATATGGGGTGTTACATTATCTCCCCTTTGGGAACATTCATTCTCGAATGAACTCTAAAATAACTGGGTATGGAGGGAAGGAGCTGCAATCCCTACTAATAAGTACTAGAAACTAATTTTTGACTGAACTGAGTTCCAAGATAATGAAAATACATAGAAAATGCAAGAACAAATGAAGGAAATGAATACTAAGACTAAACTTATGCATGAGCAAAATGAAAGACTAGATAGGAAACTATTATCTCAAGCTGAAACGAAATTGAAAGGAAAGAGATTAGGATACTAGGCTTACATGGCTACTTTGCTTCCTAACCAAATTTGTCAAATCTCATCATCCCCTTCATGGTGATAATTTTAGGACAACCCAATCGTATATCTCAAACTCTAAGTCCCTTCTCCTTACATCGGCATAGGACTTTTGTCTTAAATCTCTCTCTAATGAGTTGAACTTTTTCCAAAGCATCATGAACCAAATTTGGCCCAATCAAGGCTACTTCACCTACTCATCCACCATAGGAATACATAAGAAACCATATCCCCCTTGGCAGAAAATCTCTACTTTCTATTGATTAACTGCACCTTCCAACTGAAACAGTATGGGATCATTTTCTATTTTTCCTTGTCCATTGCTACCAATGGAGATTGTGACTGGTTCTGGAATATCACACGGTTTGATGTGTCCATAAGACTAACTTCTAAGCATGTAGGCCGATGAACTCCTTTCGCTAATTCCTTCCCTTTTTCCTCAACATGTGCTACACTACCCTATAGAGATCATCTTTCTGGCCTTAATGTAAGAGATAATTCGACCTACAAGCACTGAGCTACTACCTTTCCATTCTAAGACTGACTCGTTGGAGACTGAAACCGAATGATCCTAGTTCAACATCTGAATAAGGAATAATTAGGAATGCAACCAATCCATGCCTAGAATGATATCTAAGTCTACCATTTCTAACTCTACAAGATCTCCTAAGGTGACTTTTTGAGGGATTGTGACAGGGGAATTTCTGTAACCTGTCTAGTTATAACTGGATCACCAACAAGAGTAGAGACTGAGAAGAGTTGTAAAAGGGTTTCTTGGCTGACACCGAAGATTACAGCTATATAGAAAAGTTACAAAGGTCAGATAAACCCCTGGATCCAGCAATGCATAAACATCTAAGGAAAAACTCAAAACATGCTAGTGATCTGAAACGCATAATGTCGAATTAGAAATGAGAAGTTAGATCATACCTTACACAGGATAAGAGTATGAATGAAAGTGAAGTTCTCCTAAAACACTTCGTAGCCTTTCTCTCATTAGATGTCGCGCACTTTACACCCATGAAAAAGACTCTACTTAGTGCAGCTTTTCAGACATCCTAGAACTCTTAAACCTAATGTTCTGATACTAAGTTTTTTACGCCTCGAGGCTACCCCCTGAACGTAAACATGGGACCTAGGATCATGAGTGACCCCAAGCTATCCATGAGCTGGCATATCATAAGCAAACTAAACATATCTATGAAACATAAACTAATGCAGAAGCTAAATCATGAGATAACTAATAGTAGGAAATACCCAAAATTGCTCTAAATACATAAATACTTAATAAGAATTTAGTGATACTGAAAAATAACTAAAATGCTAAAACTTAGTCTAAACTCTGTCTGAAGAAGCCTCTAACTGACTAAAGTTGCTGAGACATGCCCCAGATAACTCTAGCAAAATTGGGAACTGAATAAAAAGACTAAAGTATAAAGTATGTCTATTGTCCTCGAAGTATGAGGACTCACCACTAAAGCTGTTGAACTGGAGATCGGGAACCAATATATGTGTGATCTGGATACTGAGGACCTAAACCTACTTCATGAAAAGATGTAGCGCAGAGTATGCGTCAGTACTTTAAAGGCACCGAGCATCTGGATAGGATAATTATTGAACAAAACATATAACTGAATAAAGCATAACTGAGCAATGACATAATTTGAACATGATGGAAATAATGATACATACTTAATATGTAGCAAACTGAATGCAATGACCAAGTGCATGAGATGTTGAATCTAAATATTGAATACTGAAGTATGACTGAAAACCTGGTTGAATACACTAGAGTGTGACTGTGGGAGCTACTATTAACCGACATAAAACCACGTGAGCTAAACGTGAAGTCCGATGTATACAGCCTATGAAGAGGACATAATATACCTTGTCGGGTTATAAAGGCATGACTGGCGTGATCACTAACTAAGGAGACTGATAACCTATGGGGACATGTAGTTCTAGGACAATGAGGGTACGTTGAACCTTAGTCCAACTTAGTGTTAAGCCTACTCCCAACTGAAAATGTATATGATACATTATGACTAAAATACTAAAATCCTAAATGTAAGAGATAATTTGACTTATAGGCACTAAGCTACTACCCTTCCCTTTTATGACAGGCTCTTTGGAAACCGAAGTCGAACGATCCTAGTTCTCCAACCGAATGAGGCATAATTAGAAATGTAACCTATACATGCCTAGAATGATATCTAAATCTACCATTTCTAACTCTTTAATATCTGCTAAGGTGACTTTCTGAGAGACTGTGACAGGGGAAATTTTGTATACCCGTCTAGTTATAACTGGGTCATCGACTGGAGTAAAGTCTAAGGAGAGTTCTAAAAGGGTTTCTGGACTAACACCAAATATTACAACTATAAAGAGAAGTTACAAAGGTAAGGGTAGCCCCTAGATCCAACAATGCATAAACATATAAGGAAAAACTCAAAACGTACTAGTAATCTGAAATTTATAACGTAGAATTAGAAATGAGAAGTTGGATCATACCTTATGCACGATAAGAGTCGTAAAAAAAGTGAAGTTTTACTAAATCACTTTGTAGCCTCCCTTTCATTAGAGATGGTTCACTTCACACACATGAAAGAAACTCTACTTAATGCAGATTTTTAGACATCCTAGGACTCTTAAACCTAATGCTTTGATACCAAGTTTGTCACGCTCTGAGGCTACCCCCTAGACGTAAACACGGGACCTAGGACCATGAGTGAACCCCAGCTAACCCTAAGCTAGCATATCATAAGCAAACTGAACATATTTATCAAACATAAACTAATCGAGGCTAAATCATGAGATAACTAATAGTAGAGAATACCAAAAACTGGTCTGAATAAGAGTTTAGTGATACTGAACAATAACTAAAATGCTAAAGTTGAATCTAAACATTGTCTGGAAAAGCCTATAACTAACTAAAGTTGTTGGGACATACCCTCAACTATCTCTAGCAAAACTGGAAACTGAATAAAAATACTAAAGTGTAAAGCATGCCTATGGTCCTCGAAGTTTGTGCTGCTGAACTGGAGATCGGAAACCAATCTATGCGTGCTCTTGATGCTGAGAACCTGAACCTACATCACCAAAAGATGCTGCACAAGTTATTCATCAGGACTTGGAAGGTACTAAGCATGCAGGATAGCATAATAGCAGAACAAAACATATAACTGAACAAAGCATAACATGATGGAAATACTGATACATACTTAATATGAACTAAAATGAATGTAATGACCAAGTGCATGACATGATGAAATTGAATACTGAAGTATGACTGAAAACCTGGTCAAATACACTAGAGTCTAACTATGGGAGCTACTATTAACTGACATAAAACCACGTGAGCTAAATGTGTAGTCCGATGTATACGCCCCATCGAGAGAACCCAATATACCTTTCAAGGGGTATAAAGGCATGTCCGACATGATCACTAAAATTAATGCCCAAAGAAGGGACTTAAAACCTACGGAGGCACGTAGTTCTAGGACTTTCAGGGTACGCAGAACCCTAGTGCAACTCGGAGTTAAGCTTACTCTGAACTAAAGATGTATAAGACACATTGTGACTGAAATACTGAATAGCACAAAATACTTACATGCAGATACCCATACTTGAAAACTATTTCTCAAAAAAAATTCTAAATCATATTATAATATGATTATTGATGACTAGGGAAGTCATACTTCATAAACATTAATGGTATATCTAGATACCATACTGCTAATTCATTTATGGCATACTTGATTATCATACTAATTATGTTTTAGAAACCCTTTTATCAAAACTCATCTTTACTTACTTAAAGCTCTGTTTAAAACTCAAGTGTTGATTTTAAAAAGCTTCTCAAGATTTATAATTTAAAATAGGGTCCATGTTGAAATATACTGATAATGTGACGGTCGAAACTAGAACATATATATCTGTTTATCTGACTTGGCATATTTAATTCATGAACTAAGAGAATCTACACAACTTGGGTTTTGAATTTCATGCAAAGAACTAGGCAATGATTCTACGAAAATATGATAATCTGATTAGGAATACTCTAACAGCCAATTCACAACTAATATCTAAGGTTTGAGAACCCTAGGTCTTTCCAAGATATAGGAATCAAGAGTCTGACTGAATTCTAGGGACCTAGTTGACAAAAGGAATCCACTAGCTAAACGCCACATACATGGAGAAAAAATTCACAGAGAAATCTTTCGATTTTGGGGCCGAAATTGAAGAAATCTTGTTACATTCTTGGAGAGGGCTTGTTCAACTTTTTTTTCTCTTTTTACGCTAGTTTGGTGAATTTTTAGTGAATAAAGGTTTTGGTTATGTTCTCACTAGGTTATTAGGCTTAATCTGAGTAAACCAATATAGTTTAGCAGTCAAACAACGTAGTTTAGGTGCTCAACACATAAGGGAAAGGAAAAAAATGACCCTAACTTAATTCTGGCGAAACCTATACACTGAGGTAATGATGGTCTGTCGTTTGGCCTATCGGTCGTAGTTTGGGTTCGTTGTTCAAGTCTGCCCGACAGGGCTTCACTAAAATGAGCATAACTTTTTACTCAAAGATGGGATTTTAGCAAACTTGGTCTCGTTGAAAAGCGGATTCAATTATCTATCATTTGGTAGGTCATGGGCCACTTAATCCCTTTTGTGCTAAAAGTGAGGACCATTTGAAGTTTACCCATCAGTAATTTCCCTCTAACTGGATACTAACCCTCACCTATGGTCAAACCTTTCGTCTGTAGGTCCAATCACAGATCGTACTGGAAGACTGTCGGTGGGATTAGAGACTAAAGATTTGGGCCTTAACGACGGAATCCAACCTACGGTTCGTATTCTTACTTATGGTCCGTGGGTGGTTCCGTTAGTACTGGCACCAGATTTTATTAAAACTAGGATTTTCTTCGTTTAGAGACCTGGAGTGTTACATTATCCCCCCCTGGGAACATTCATCCTCGAATGAAGTCTAAACTAGTTGGGGATGGAGTGAAGGAGCTGCAATCCCTACCACTAAGTACTAGAAACTAATTTTTGACTGAATGAGTTCCAAGATCGTACATATTCGCTAAAAATGCAAGAACAACTGAAGAAAAATTATACTAAGACTGAACTTATGCACGAGTAAATCGAAATATTGGAGAGGAAAATATCATCTCAAGACGAAATGAAATCGGAACGAAAGAGATGAGGATACTAGGCCTCCATGGCTACTTCTACTTCCCAACCAAATTTGTTAAATCTCATCACCCTCTTCATGGTGATACTTCCAGGAAAACTCAATCGTATATCTGAAGCTCTAAAATCTTTTCTCCTTACATCTACATAGGACTTCAGTCTTTAAACTATCTTCGATGAGTGGAACATTTTCCAAACCGTCATGAACTGAATTTGGCCCAATCAAGACCGCTTCACCTACTTATCAACCTTAGGGATACATAAGCGACCATCTCCCCCTTGGGAGGAATCCTTTACTTTCTATTGATGAACTGCACCATCTAACTGAAGCAATATTGGATCATTATCTATTTTTATTATCCTCCGCAGCCAATGGAGATTCTGATCTATTCTGGACTATCACACCACCATCTGATGTGTCTGTAAGATTGAATCCTAAGTGACCAGGCCGATGAACACCTTTTTCGAATTCCTTCCATTTTTCCTCAACATGTGCTACACTACCCTTTAGAGATCTTCTTATTGGCCTTAATATAAGAGATAATCCGACCTATAGGCACTGAGCTACTACCCTTCTATTCTAACACTAGGTCATTGGAAAATGAAACTAAATGATCCTTGTTCTACAACTGAATAAGGCATAATTAGGAATGTATACAATCTATTCCTCGAATGATATCTAAATCTACCATTTATAACTCTACAAGATTTGCTAAGGCGACTATTTGAAAGACTGTGATAGGGGAATTTCTGTATACCCATCTAGTTATAATTGGGTCACCAACTGGAGTAGAGACTGAGAAGAGTTCTAAAAGGGTTTCTTAACTAACACCGAATATTAATGCTATAAAAGAGAAGTTACAAAGGTAAGAGTAGCTCCTGGATCCAACAAAGAATAAACATCTAAGGAAAAACTCAAAACGTACTAGTGATCTGAAATGCATAACGTCGAATTAAAAATAAGATATTCGATCATACCTTATTCACGATAAGTGTAGCAAATAAAGTGAAGTTTTCCTAAAATACTTTGTAGCCTCCCTCTCATTAGATGTGGTGGACTTCACACCTATGAAAGAGACTCTACCAAGTGCATGACATGTTGAAACTGAATACTGAAGTATGACTGATAACCTAGTCAATTATACTAGGGTCTGATAGTGGGAGATACTATTAATTGACATAAAATCACGTGAGCTAAACGTGAAGTCTGATGTATACGCCCCATCGAGATGACCTAATATACCTTACCGGGGGTATAAAGGCATGACTGGCGTGATCACTAAAACTGATTCCCACAGAGGGGACTTATAACATACGGGGGCACGTAGTTCTGGGACTATAAGGGTACGCTGAAATCTAGTCCAACTCAGTGCTAAGCCTACTCACAACTGAATATTTATATGATACATTATGATAGAAATACTGAATAGCTCAAAATACTGACATCATACTTGAAAACTCTTTCTCAAAAACAATTCGAAATAATATTATAATATGATCATTGATGTCTCAAGAAGTCATACTGCATAAACATTGATGGTATATCTAGATACCATACTGCTTAAACATTGATGACATACTTGATTGTCTCACCAATCATATTTTAGAAACCCTTTTATCAAAACAAATCTTTATTTTCTCAAAACTTAATTTAAAACTCAAGTGTTGGCCTTAAAAAGCTTCTCAAGATTTTAAACTCAAAATAGGGTCCATGTTGAAATATATTGATTATGTGACGTTGGAAATTGAAGCATGTATATCTGTTTAACTGACCTAGCATGTGTAATTCATGAACTAAGAGAATCTACACAACTAGGATTATAAATTTCATGCAAAGATCCTATGAAAATATGATAATCTGATTAAGAATACTCTAACAGCAAATTCACAACTAATATCTAAGGTTTGATAAACCCTAGGCCTAAGAAAGATATAGGAGTCAAGAATCTCACTAAAATCTAGGAACCTAATGGACGAAAGGAATCCACCAGTGAAATTCCACATACTCGGTGAAAAAATTCATAGAGAAATCTTTCAATTTTGGAGTTGGAACTGAAGAAATCCTGTTGTGTTCTTGGAGAGGGCTTCGTCGACTTCTTCTTCTATTTTTACTCTAGTTTGCTCAATTTTTAACGAATAGAGGTTTTGGTTATGTTCTGACTAGGTTATTAGGGTTAATCTGAGTAAAACAACGTAGTTTAGGTTTCAAACAACGTAGTTTAAGTGCCTAACACATAGGGGAAAGGGCCAAAATTACCCTAACTTAATTCAGGTGAAGCCCATCCACGAAGGGAATGATGGTCAGTCGTTTGACCTATCGGTCGTCGTTTGGGTTCATTGTTCAAGTCTTCTCGATAGGGCTTTACTAAAACGAGCATAACTTTTTACTCTTAGATAGGATTTTAGCAAACTCAGTGGTGTTGAAAAGAGGATTCAATTATCTATCATTTGGTAGATCATGGGCCACCTAATCCCTTTTATGCTAATAATGATGACCATTTGAAGTTGACCCATTAGACATTTTCCTCTAACTGTCTACTAACCCTCACCTATGGTCAGACTTACGGTTCGTAGGTCGAACCACATACTGTACTGGTCAATCGTGGGTAGGATTAGAGAGTATTAAGATTTGGGCTCTACCGACAGAACCCCACTTACGGTCTGAGGTCCTACCTACAGTTCATGGGTGGCTCTATTGCTATTGGCACCAGATTTTCTTAAAACTAGGATTTTCTTTGTTTTAGGATATGGGGTGTTACATTATCTCCCCCTTCGGAACATTCATCCTCCAATAAAGTCTAAAATAACTAGGTATGGAGGGAAGGAGCTGCAATCCCTACTAATAAGTACTAGAAACTAATTTTTGATTGAACTGAGTTCCAACATCATGCAAATACGTAGAAAATGGAAGAAAAATTGAAGGAAATGAATACTAAGACTGAACTTATGCACGAGCAAACTGAAAGACTAGATAGGAAACTATTATCTCAAGTTGAAATGAAATTGAAAGGAAAGTGATTAGGATACTAGGCTTACATGGCCACCTTGCTTCCTAACCAAATTTGTCAAATATCATCACCCCCTTCATGGTGATCATTTCAGGACAGCCCAATCGTATATCTCAAACTCTAAGTCCCTTCTCCTTACATCGGCATACGACTTCTGTCTTAAATCTCTCTCTAATGAGTTGAACTTTTTCCAAAGCATCATGAACCAAATTTGGCCCAATCAAGGCTACTTCAACTACTCATCCACCTTAGGAATACATAAGCAACCATATCCCCCTTGGCAAAAAATCTCTACTTTTTATTGATGAACTGCACCTTCCAATTGAAACAGTATGGGATCATTATCTATGTTTCCTTGTCCTTTGCTACCAATGGAGATTGTGATCAATTTTGGACTGTCACACCACCATCTGATGTGTCCATAAGACTAACTCCTAAGCATGTAGGTCGATGAACTCCTTTCGCTAATTCCTTTCCTTTATCCTCAACATGTGCTATACTACCCTGTAGATATCATCTTTTTGTCCTTAATGTAAGAGATAATTTGACCTACAGGCACTGAGCTACTACCTTTCTATTTTAAGACTGGCTCATTGGAGACTAAAATCGAAAGATCCTAGTTCAACATCTAAATAAGGCATAATTAGGAATGCAACCAATCTATGCTTAGAATGATATCTAAGTCTACCATTTCTAACTCTATAAGATCTTCTAAGGTGACTTTCTGAGGGACTGTGATAGGGGAATTTCTGTATGCCCGTGTAGTTATAACTTGATCACTAACATGGGTGGAAACTGAGAAGAGTTCCAAAAGGGTTTCTCGACTAACACCGAATATTACATCTATAAAGAAAAGTTACAAAGGTAAGATCAACCCCTGGATCCAGCAATGCATAAACATCTGAGGAAAAACTCAAAACATACCAGTGATCTGAAATGCATAATGTCGAATTAGAAATGAGAAGTTAGATCATAGCTTACGCCGGATAATAGTAGGAAAGAAAGTGAAATTCTCCTAAACCACTTCGTAGCCTTTCTCTTATTAGATGTGGCTCACTTTACACCCATGAAAGTGACTCTGCTTAGTGCAGCTTTTCAGACATCCTAGAACTCTTAAACCTAATATTCTGATACCAAGTTTTTTACGCCTCAAGGCTACCCCCTGAAAGTAAACATGGGACCTAGGATCACGAGTGACCCCAAGCTAACCCTGAGCTGGCATATCATAAGAAAACTAAACATATCTATGAAACATAAACTAATGCAGAAGCTAAATCAGGAGATAACTAATAGTAGGAAATACCTAAAATTCCTCTAAATACATAAATACTTAATATGAATTTAGTTATATTGAACAATCACTAAAATGCTAAAGCTGAGTCTAAACTTTGATTGAAAAAGCCTCTAACTGACTAAAGTTGCTGAGACATGCCCCCAGATAACTCTAGCAAAACTGGAAACTGAATAAAAAGACTAAAGGATAAAGTATGTATATTGTCCTCGAAGTATGAAGACTCACCACTAAAGCTGTTGAACTGGAGATCGGGAACCAATCTATGCGTGGTCTGGATACTGAGGACCTGAACCTACTTCACGAAAAGATGTAGCGCAGAGTATGCGTCAGTACTTGGAAGGCACCGAGCACGCATGATAGGATAATTATTGAACAAAACATATAATTGAAAAAAGCATAACTGAGCAATGACATAATCTGAAGATGATGGAAATACTGATACATACTTAATATATAGTAAACTAAATGCAATGACCAAGTGCATGACATGTTGAAACTAAATATTAAATACTGAAGTATGACTGAAAACCTGGTTGAATACACTAGAGTGTGACTGTGGGAGCTACTATTAACTGACATGAAACCATGTGAGTTAAAAGTGAAGTCCAATGTATACAGCCTATGAAGAGGACACAATATACCTTGTCGGGTTATAAAGGCATGACTGGTGTGATCACTAACAGTGGAGAATGATAACCTAAGGGGACACGTTGTTCTAGGACTATGAGGGTACACTGAACCCTATTCCAACTCAGTGTTAAGCCTACTCCCAACTGAAAATGTATATGATACATTATGACTAAAATACTAAAATCTTAAATGTACGAGATAATTTGACTTATAGGCACTGGGCTATTACCCTTCCATTTTATGACTGGCTCTTTGGAAACTGAAGTCGAACGATCCTAGTTCTCCAACCGAATGAGGCATAATTAGAAATGTAACCAATCCATGCCTAAAATGATATCTAAATCTACCATTTCTAACTCTCTAATATTTGCTAAGGTGACTTTCTGAGAGACTGTGACAGGGGAATTTTTGTTTAGCCGTCTAGTTATATCTGGGTCATCAACTAGAGTAGAGACTGAGGAGAGTTCTAAAAGGGATTTTGTACTAACACCAAAGATTACAACTATAAAGAGAAGTTACAAAGGTATGAGTAGCCCTTAGATCCAACAATGCATAAAAATATAAGGAAAAACTCAAAACATACTAGTGATCTGAAACTTATAACGTCGAATTAGAAATGAGAAGTTGGATCATACCTTACGCTCGATATGGGTAGTAAAGAAAGTGAAATTTTACTAAATCATTTTGTAGCCTCCCTCTCATTAGATATGGTTAAATTCACACACATGAAAGAGACTCTACTTAATGCATATTTTAAGACATCCTAGGACTCTTAAACCTAATGCTTTGATACTAAGTTTGTCACGCCCCGAGGCTACCCTGTAGACGTAAACACGGGACCTAGGATCATGAGTGACCCCTAGCTAACCCTGAGCTAGCATATCATAAGTAAACTGACCATATTTATGAAACATAAACTAATTGAGGCTAAATCATGAGATAACTAATAGTAGAGAATACCAAAATCTGGTCTGAATAAGAGTTTAGTGATACTGAACAATAACTAAAATGCTAAAGTTGAATCTAAACAATGTTTGGAAAAGCCTGTAACTGACTAAAGTTGCTGGGACATGCCCCAACTAACTCTAGCAAAACTGGAAACTGAATAAAAAGACTGAAGTGTAAAGCAAGTCTATAGTCCTCGAAGTATGTGCTGCTGAACTGGAGATCGGAAACCAATCTATGAGTGATCTTGATGCTGAGGACCTGAACCTACATCACCGAAAGATGTTACACAAAGTATTCATCAGGACTTGGAAGGTACTGAGCATTCAGGATAGCATAATAGCTGAACAAAACATATAACTGAACAAAGCATAACATGATGGAAATACTGATACATACTTAATATGAACTAAAATGAATGCAATGACCAAGTGCATGACATGCTGAAATTGAATACTGAAGTATGACTGAAAACCTGGTCAAATACACTAGAGTCTGACTATGGGAACTACTATTAATTAACATATATCCACGTGAGTTAAATGTAAAGTCTGATGTATACGTCCCATCGAGAGAACCCAATATACCTTTTCAGGGGTATAAAGGCATGTCCGGCATGATCACTAAAATTAATGCCCAAAGAGGGGACTTAAAACCTATAGGGGTACGTAGTTCTTGGACTTTGAGGGTACACTGAACCCCTGTCAAATTCAGAGTTAAGCCTACTCTGAGCAAAATATGTATAAGACACATTGTGACTGAAATACTGAATAGTTTAAAATACTTACATGCATATATTCAAACTTGAAAACTATTTCTCAAAAATAATTATAAATAATGTTATAATATGATTATTGATGACTAGGGAAGTCATACTTCGTAAACATTAATGGTATATCTAGATACCGTACTGCTCATACATTGATAGCATACTTGATTGTCATACAAATTATGTTTTAGAAACCCTTTTATCAGAACTCATCTTTATTTACTTAAAACTTAGTTTAAAACTCAAGTGTTGGTTTTAAAAAGCTTCTCAAGATTTATAATTCAAAATAGGGTCCGTGTTGAAATATATTGATAATGTGATGTTAGAAACTAGAACATGTATATTTGTTTATCTGACCTGGCATATGTAATTCATGAACTAAGAGAATCTACATAACTTGGGTTCTGAATTTCATGCAAAGAACAAAGCAACGATTCTACAAAAATATGATAATCTGATTAGGAATACTCTAACAACGAATTCACAACTAATATCTAAGGTTTGAGAAACCCTAGGTCTTACCAAGATATAGGAATCTAGAATCTGACTGAATTCTAGGGACCTGGTTGACGAAAGGAATCCACCAGTTAAATCCCACATACCTTGTGAAAAAATTCACAGAGAAATCTTTCGATTTTAGGGTCGAAATTGAAGAAATCTTGTTGCATTCTTGGAGAGGGCTTGTTCAACTTCTTTTTCTCTTTTTACTCTAGTTTGGTGAATTTTTAGTGAATAAAGGTTTTGGTTTTGTTCTTACTAGGTTATTAGGCTTCATCTGAGTAAACCAACGTAGTTTAGCGGTCAAAGAATGTAGTTTAGGTGCTCAACACATAAGGGAAAGGACAAAAATGACCCTAAGTTAATTCTGGCAAAGCTTATACAATGAGGGAATGATGGTCTGTCGTTTAGCCTATCGGCCATACTTTGGGTTCGTTGTTCAAGTCTGCCCGACAGGGCTTCACTAAAACGAACATAAATTTTTACTCGGAGATGGGATTTTAGCAAAATCAGTCCCGTTGAAAAGCGGATTCAATTATCTATCATTTGGTAGGTCATGGGCCACTTAATCCCTTTTGTGCTAAAAGTGATGACCATTTGAAGTTTACCCATCAGCAATTTCCCTCTAACTAGATACTAACCCTCACCTACGGCCAGACCTATGGTCTGTAGGTCCAATCATAGATTGTACTGGTCCACTGTCGGTGGGATCAGAGACTAAAGATTTAGGCCTTGACGACCGAATCCAACCTACGGTCCGTATTCTTACTTATGGTCCGTGGGTTGTTCCGTTAGTACTGGCACCAGATTTTATTAAAACTAGGATTTTCTTCATTTAGAGACTTGGAGTGTTACATTATCCCCCCCTTGGGAACATTCATCCTCGAATGAAGTCTAAACTAGTTGGGGATGGAGTGAAGGAGCTGCAATCCCTACCACTAAGTACTAGAAACTAATTTTTGACTGAACGAGTTCCAAGATCATACAAATTCGCTAAAAATGCAAGAACAACTGAAGAAACGTTATACTAAGACTGAACTTGCTCACGAGTAAATTAAAAGACTAGAAAGGAAACTATCATCTCAAGACGAAACGAAATCGGAAGGAAAGAGATGAGGATACTAGACCTCCATGGCTACTTCTGCTTCCCAACCAAATTTGTCAAATCTCATCACCCTCTTCATGGTGATACTTCTAGGAAAACGCAATCGTATATCTGAAACTCTAAAATCTTTTCTCCTTACATCTACATAGGACTTTAGTCTTAAAACTATCTCCAATGAATGGAACATTTTCCAAATTATCATGAACCAAATCTGGCCCAATCAAGACTGCTTTACCTACTCATCAACCTTAGGAATACATAAGCGACCATCTCCCCCTTGGGAGGAAACCTTTACTTTCTATTGATGAACTGCACCATCCAACTGAAGTAGTATGGGATCATTATCTATTTTTCTTATCCTCTATAGCCAATGGAGATTCTGATCTATTCTGGACTATCTCACCACCATCTGATGTGTCTGTAAGATTAAATCCTAAGTGACCAGGCCGATGAACACCTTTTTCGAATTCCTTCCCTTTTTCCTCAACATGTGCTACACTACCCTTTAGAGATCTTCTTATTGGCCTTCATATAAGAGATAATCCGACCTATAAGCACTGAGCTACTACCCTTCTATTTTAACATTGGCTCATTGGAAATTGAAACTAAATGATCCAAGTTCTACAACAGAATAAGGCATAATTAGGAATGTATCCAATCCATTCCTCGAATGATATCTAAATCTAACATTTATAGCTCTACCAGATCTGCTAAGGTGACTATCTGAAAGACTGTGATAGGGGAATTTCTGTATACCCGTCTAGTTATAATTGGGTCACCAACTGGAGTAAAGACTAAGAAGAGTTCTAGAAGGGTTTCTTAACTGACACCGAATATTAATGCTATAAAAGAGAATTTACAAAGGTAAGAGTAGCCCCTGGATCCAACAAAGAATAAACATCTAAGGAAAAACTCAAAACGTACTAGTGATCTGAAATGCATAATGTTGAATTAAAAATAAGATGTTGGATCATATCTTATGCACGATAAGAGTAGAAAAGAAAGTGAAGTTTTCCTAAAATACTTCGTAGCCTCCCTCTCATTAGATGTGGTGGACTTCACACCTATGAAAGAGACTATACTAAGTCCAGCTATTCAGACATCCTAGGACTATTAAACCTAATGCTCTGATACCAAGTTTGTCACACCCCGAGGCTACCCCTGGACGTAAACACGGGAAATAGGATCACGAGTTACGCCAAGCTAATCCTGAGCTGACATATCATAAGCAAACTGAACATATCTATAAAACATAACCTAATGTGGAAGCTATATCATGAGATACCTAATAGTGGGGAATACCCAAAATAGGTCTGAATATATAAATACTGAATAAGAGTTTTTTGATACTAAACAATCACTCAAATTCTAAGGCTCAATCTAAACTATGTTTGAAAAAGACTCTAACTAACTAAAGTTGTTAGGAGATGCCCCTAGCTAACTCTAGCAAAACTGGAAACTGAATAATAAGACTAAAGTTTAAATCATGTCTATTATCCTCAAAGTATAAGAACTCACCACTGACGCTGCTGCAATGGAGATCAAGAACCCATCTATGCGTGATCTGGATGCTGAAGATATGAACCTACATCACAAAAAGATGTAGCGCAGAGTATGTGTTAGTACTTGAAAGGTACTCAACATGCAATATAGGATAATAGACTAAAGAATCATGTAACTGAAGAAAGCATATTTAAGAAATAACATAATCTAAATATGATGGAAATACTGATACAAACTTAATATGAACAAAACTGAATGCAATGACCAAGTGCATGACATGTTGAAACTAAATACTGAAGTATGACTGATAACCTGGTCAAATACACTAGAGTCTAATAGTGGTAGATACTATTAACTGACATAAAACCACATGAGCTAAACATGAAGTCCGATGTATGCGCCCCATCGAGATGACCCAATATACCTTGCCGGCGGTATAAAGGCATGATTGGCGTGATCACTAAAACTGATTCCCACAAAGGGGACTTATAACATACGGGGGCAAGTAGCTCTGGGACTATAAGGGTACGCTGAAATCTAGTCCAACTCGGTGCTAAGCCTACTCACAATTGAATATTTATATGATATATTATGACTGAAATACTGAATAGCTCAAAATACTGACATCATACTTCAAAACTCTTTCTTAAAAACAATTCAAATTAATATTATAATATGATCATTGATGTCTCGGTAACTCATACAGCATAAACATTAATGGTATATCTAGATACCATACTGCTCAAACATTGAGGACATACTCGATTGTCTCACCAATCATGTTTTAGAAACCCTTTTATCAAAACAAATCTTTATTTTCTCAAAACTCAATTTTAAACTCAAGTGTTGGCCTTAAAAAGCTTCTCAAGATTTTTAAATCAAAATAGGGTCCATGCTGAAATATATTTATAATGTGACGTTCGAAACTGAAGCATGTATATATGTTTAACCGACCTAGCATGTGTAATTCATGAACTAAGAGAATCTACCAATTAGGATTCTAAATTTCATGCAAAGATTCTATAAAAATATGATAATCTTATTAGGAATACTCTAACAGCAAATTCACAACTAATATCTAAGGTTTGAGAAACCCTAGGCCTAAGCAAGATTTAGGAATCAAGAATCTCACTGAATTCTAAGGACCTAGTGGACGAAAGGAATCCACCAGCGAAATTCCACATTCCTGGTGACGAAATTGACTAAGAAATCTATTGATTTTGGGGTTGGAACAGAATAAATCATGTTGCATTCTTGGATAGGGCTTCATCGATTTCTTCTTCTCTTTTTGCTCTAGTTTGATGAATTTTTAGTGAATAAAGGTTTTGGTTATGTTCTAACTAGGCTATTTGGCTTATCTGAGTAAAACGACATAGTTAAGAGGTCAAACAATGTATTTTAGGTGCCCAACACATAAGGGAAAGGACCAAAACGACCCTAACATAATTCTGTGAAGCCCATGCACGGAGGGAACGACGGTCCTTTGTTTGATCAACCGGCCATCTTTTGGGTTTTTCATTCAAGTCTTCCCGACATGGCTTTACTACAATGAGCATAAATTTTTACTTAGAGATGGGATTTTAGCAAACTCGGTGGCGTTGAAAATAGGATTCAATTATCTATGATTTGGTAGGTCATGGACACCTAGTGCCTTTTGTTCTCAGAGTGATGACCATTTGAAGTTGACCCATCAGCAATTTCCCTCTAACTGACTACTAACCCTCAGCTACAGTCAGACCTACAATCCGTTGGTTCAACCACAGACCGTATTGATCGACCGTGGGTGGGATCAGATACTATAAAGATTTGGGCCTTAACGATGAAACCCTACCTACGTTCCTTGGTCCTTCCTACAGTCCATGGGTGGTTCCGTTGGTACTAGCACCAGATTTTCTGAAAACTAGGATTTTCTTCATTTTGAGATCTAGGGTGTTACATTATATCCCCTTTGGGAACATTCATCCTTGAATGAAGTCTAAACTAGCTTGGTGGAGGGAAAGAGCTCCAATCCCTACCACAAGTACTAGAAACTAATTTCTGGCTGAACTGAGTTCCAAGATCATGCAAATACGTTGAAAATGCAAGAATAACTGAAGGAACAAAATACTAAGATTGAAATTATGCACGAGTAAACTAAAAGACTGGAGAGGAAACTATCATCTCAAGCTGAAACGAAATCGGAAGGAAAGAGATGAGGATACTAGGCCTCCATGGCTACTTTTGCTTCCCAACCAAATTTGTCAAATCTCATCACCCTTTTCATGGTGATACTTCCAGGAAACCCCAATTGTATATCTAAAACTCTAAAAGATTTTCTCCTTACATCTGCATAGGACTTCAGTCTTAAAACTATCTCCGATGAGTGGAACATTTTCCAAAGCATCATGAACCAAATTTGACCCAATCAAGGTTGTTTCACCTACTCATCCACCTTAGGAATACATAAGCGAACATCTCCCCTTTGGAGAAAACCTCTACTTTCTATTGATGAACATCACCTTCTAACTGAAGCAGAAGTGATCACTATTTATTTTTCCTTATCCTCCACTGCCAATGAAGATTCTGAACTATTTTGGTCTATCACACCACCAGCCAATGAACATCTTTTGCTAATTTCTTCCCTTTTTTGTCAACATGTGCTACACTACCCTTTAGAGATTATCTTTCTAGATTCATGCATTAGATAATTCGACTTATAGACATTGAGCTGCTACTCTTCCATTCTAAGACTGGCTCGTTGGAAACTAAAATCAAACGATCCTAGTTCTACAATCGAACAAGGAATAATCAGGAATGTAACCAATCCATTGCTAGAATGATATCTAAATCTACCATTTCTAACTCTACAAGATCTGCTAAGGTGACTTTCTAAGAGACTGTGATAGGGGAATTTCTTTATACGTGTCTAGTAATTACTGGGTCACCAACTGGAGTAGAGACTGAGAAGAGTTGAAAAAGGGTTTCTAGACTGACACCGAAGATTACAGCTATAAAGAGAAGTTACAAAGGTAAGAGCATCCCCTAGATCCAAAAACGCATAAACATCTGAGGAAAAACACGAAACGTACCAATGACCTGAAACTCATAACATTGAATTAGAAATGAGAAGATGGATCATACCTTACGCACTATAAGAGTAGCAAAGAAAGTGAAGTTTTCCTAAAACAATTCATAGCCTCCCTCTCATTAGATGTGGTGCACTTCACACCCATGAATGACAGTCTACTTAGTGCGGCTTTTTAAATATCCTAGGACACTTAAACCTAATGTTCTGATAACAAGCTTGTCACGCCCTGAGGCTACCCCCTGGACGTAAACACGGGACCTAAGATTATGAGTGACCCCAAGATAACCCTGAGCTGGCATATCATAAGCAAATTGAACATATATATGAAACATAAACTAATACGGAAGCTAAATCATGAGATAATAGTGGGAACACCCAAAATTGGTCTGAATAAATAAATACTTAATAAGAGTTTAGTGATACTGAACAAACACTAAAATGCTAAAGTTGAATCTAAAATATGTCTGAAAAAGCCTTTAACTGACTAAAGTTGATAGGACATGCCCCCAGCTAACTCTAGAAAAATTGGAAACTGAATAAAAAGGCTAAAGTGTAAACCATGTCTATTGTCCTCGAAGTGTGAGGATTCACTACTAAAGTTGCTGAACAGGAGATCGGGAACCAATCTATGCATGATATGTTTGTTGAGGATCGAACCTACATCACGAAAAGATTTAGCGCAGAGTATGCGTTAGTACTTGGAAGGCACTGAGCATGCAGGATAGGATAATAGCTGAACAAAACATATAATTGAAAAAAGCATAACCGAGCAATGCATTAATCTAAACATGATGGAAATGTTGATACATACTGAATATGATCTAAATTGAATGCAACGACCAAGTGCATGACATGATGAAACTAAATACTGAAGTATAACTGAAAACTTGGTCAAATACACTAGAGTCTGACTATGGGAGCTACTATTAACCGACATAAAGCCACGTGAGATAAATGTGAAGTTCGATGTGTATATCCTCATGCCTTGTCAGAGGTATAAAGACAAGACTGGCGTGATCACTAAAACTAATGCCCACAAAGGGGACTTATAACCTACGGGGGAACATAGTTTTGGGATAATGAGGGTACGTTGAACCCTAGTCCTACTCACTGCTAAGCCTACTCCCAACTCAATATTTATATGATACTTTATTACTGAAATACTGAATAACTCAAAATACTAACATGTAGATACTCATACTTAAAAAATTCTTTCTCAAAAATAATTCCAAATCATATTATAATATGATCATTGATCATTTGGGAAGTCATACTGCATAAACATTGATGGTATATCTAGATACCATACTTCTCACACATTGATGGCATAGTCGATTATCATACTAATAATGTTTTAGAAACCCTTTTATCAAAACTCATCTTTATTTTCTCAAAACTCAGTTTGGAACTCAAGTGTTGGCTTTAAAAAGCTTCTCAAGATTTATAACTCAATATAGGGTCTATTCTAAAATATACTGATAATATAACGTTCTAAAGTTGAGTATGTATATCTATTTAACCGTCCCAACATGTGTAATTCATGAACTAAGAGAATCTACACAACTACGGTTCTGAATTTCATGTAAAGAACTAAGAAATGATTCTACGAAAATATGATATTTGATTAAGAATACTTTAACAGCTAATTCACAACTAATATCTATGGTTTGAGAAACCCTAGGTCTATAGCAAGATATAGGGATCAAGAATCTGACTTAATTCCAGGGACTTAGTGGACGAAAGGAATACAACAATGAAATCCCACACACCTGGTGATGAAATTCACGGAGAAATCTTTTCAGTTCGGGCTAGAAGTGAAGAAATATTGTTGCGTTCTTGGAGAGGGCTTGTTGCTAAGTGCCAAAACTATCAACAGGTAAAGTATGAGCACCAAAGGGCAGCAGGTTTACTTCAGCAAATGCAGATTCCAGAATAGAAGTGAGAAAGGATAGCTATAGATTTTGTGGTTGGTCTCCCCAAGACCTTGGGGAAGTTTGATTTCATTTGGGTAGTGATTGGCAGTTTGACTAAGTCAGCCCATTTTATTCCAGTCAAAGTAGACTATTATAATGATCGACAGTTGGATAAAGTTTATGTGAAAGAGATAGTGAGGCTGCACGGGGTTCCCCTTTCTATCATCTCAGACCGTGGTACACAGTTGACATCCAAGTTTTAGATAAAATTGCATGATCAGTTGGGCACTCAACTCACTTTTAGCACAACTTTCCATCCACAGACGGATGGGCAGTCAGAGAGAACTATTCAAGTGTTAGAGGACATGTTGAGGGCATATGTGATTGACTTTGGACAGCATTGGGATAAGTTCCTACCGTTGTGTGAGTTCTCCTATAATAATAGTTACCACTCCAACATTGACATGGCACCGTTCGAGGCACTTTATGAGAGGGGTTGTAGATCACCCATAGGGCTGTTTGAGGCTGGAGACGAAAAACCTTTGGGGGTTGATTTAGTGAAAGATGCTCAGGAAAAGGTAAGAAACACTCAGGTTAAGCTTTTAGCAGCCCAGAGTAGACATAAAAATTATGCAGACCATAAGGTAAGGGACGTGGCATTTTAGGATGGTGAACAAGTTTTTCTAAAGGTTTCACCCATGAAAGGGGTGATGAGCTTCGGCAAGAAGGGCAAGCATAGTCCTTAATATATTAGACCATTTGAGATCTTTGACTGTGTAGGGCCAGTGGCTTATCGATTGGCCTTACCCCTAGCTTATCTGGAGTTCATATAGTGTTTCATATGTCCATGTTAAAGAAGTATCATGGTGACCGAGATTACATCATCAAGTGGGATTCAGTTCTGTTAGATAAAGGCCTTCAGTATGAGGCTGAACCAATTGTAATTCTTGATCGTGATGTCTAGAAGCTAAGGACCAAGGAGATTAAGTCATTTAAATTTCAATGGAAGTATCATTCGGTTGAGGAAGCTACTTGGGAAACTAAGAAAGACATGTGAGACAAGTATCCCTAGTTGTTCGATGATTCAGGTACTACTCTACTCGTACTTTAGCTAGTTTTTCCTAGTTTATCACTCAGGGACGAATGATGGGTTAAATGGTATATTTTATAATGACCTATTTCCATCATTATAGAAAAGCCAATAAGGAAAGAATTTGGGCCAAAAAACATTTGAGTAGTGACTTGAAAATTTGTAGCCGACGAAATTTGAGTCTAGTAGGGTCTAAGGAAATCAGGTAATGGATAGGGATCTAAGTGTGGATTTGATCACATGAGTGGATAGCTAATATGTTAAGGATCCTGTACGACTTTACAGAATCAAATTCAGGCGAGTAGATTTCCCAAAACTGATTTTAGCGTGAAGAGGTAGTTTCTAAACGTCAAGGGTTAAAGGTGTGTTGTTAAATGGGAGCTTGGAACTCAAATTTTGTGTTTCTATCTCCATTTAAGCCACTAGGATGTGATTATTCCGGCCATGGCGAGGCCGCTGTAACGGGTTGGGGTCTGCCTTAGCGGGCCAGTCGCGACTTAAATCGGGAAAAACCCCAATTTCATTAATTTTTGCTGAAAACCTTGTTCTTAAGAGCTAGGAGATGACCTTGTTTTCCATGAATTTTGGTGCTAAAGGTAAGGATTTACTCCCCTTATCCATTTTTCGATCAGTAGAACTTAGATTCCTAGGTAATTATCATTGGGGGAGGGTTTTGGCCTGAAGTTGATGGCGGGAAAAACCCTACATTAGGTTCATGGGTTTGGTCTTGGGTTATTGGGTTGCTATAATCCTAGTAAATTAGACCTTAATTTTTTATCCTTGTATTAATTACTTGTTTATAGACCAAGAACAAGCGGAAAAAATCTAGAAAGGAAAGGCTTAAGTGTCTTAGGAGGATTCAAGCTTGGTTTCAAGGTAGGTGATGGTTTGATTTCCTATTTGTAAGATATATATCGATTAATTGCTTCGTAGTATGCATGCATGTATGAGAATAAGGAATGTAAACTGAATCTAATGCAAATGAGTATATTTATATGAATAATTACATGTCATGAACCCATTGCTTGATTGTATGATTATGAGCATTGTTCATTATGGGTGTGACTTGTGATTGTGGTTGTGCTGACTAGATCGGGTGTCATGTTTCAACACAAACATTGGTCGGGTGTCACGTTCTGACACATATGTTAGATCAGTTGTTACATTCTGACATATATATTGGATTTGGTGTCGTGTGTCCAGCACATGCATATTGGGTTAGATGTCACATTCCAACATAGTAACAGTGTAGATGTGGGTTCCATGAGAGGACCATTGTGATTGTCATATTATGTCTACTTGTCATTAATAATGGGAGACTATATGTTGCTCTAAAATAATGATTGAATTGTATTATATATATATATATATATATATATATGTATGCTTATTGTGTTGTAATTGTTTGCGTGTATGTGCTTATGGGACTGGCTACGTGATCCTACCAATACACTGTGGTTGTGTACTGATACTACACTTGATTTGGCTTTGTTGAGTACAGGGCATCTTCTGACAGCTACTGACAGATCTCAGTTAGGAGACTACTAATCGAGATTGGATTCAAGGGTGAGCCAGTTCTTCCAGGCTGCCATGAGTTCTTTTTTGTTTAGTCCATTCTCTTCGGACTCAGACTAGTTCTTTAGATATTTCTTATAGTTGGTTGGGGTTGTACCCCCTTTTCCTTATACTTGTTGATTGTTAGAGTTTTGGTACATTGACTTTCAAGTTCTAGAAGTTGTTTTCTGCAAATGTTTGGTAGTTGTTTTGTTTAACTTTCGGAGTTTATGGAAACTCCATTTTTCTTTGACATTTAAACCTGCTTCCATATCTTCAAATGTTTAGTTTATTGTTAAGTTTCTTAGTTGGGTTGTAGTAATGATTCTCCCACTGGATGGTTAGTGTGGGTGTCACTCACTATGGCCTTTATTATATAAAAATGCATTGTCCATGTTAATGTTTTATGAATCTTCTTAAATGATTTTACTATGTTTTAACTTGGTCATGCATTCCATGCTTTCGATTATGCCCCTTTATGATCATGTCTCATGTTTTATTGAATTCCGTTCATACTTAGTACATTTCATGTACTAACCCATACTTTTGCCTACATTTTTTCACTAATGTAGGGTCTGACACTCCCACTCCTTATCTCCATGGATAGTGTTCACTTTAGTAGATTTGAAGATTGGTGAGTCCTCATGTTCTGAGGACCGAACCCTTTATTATTTATCGTATTTAATTTTCCGTGTTGTATGTGATGCATGAGTTACATCCCAATCACTCCTAATATAATATATGGCTTTGGGACAAATGTTAGACTTCCGCTCTTGTCAAACTCTTTATGATATAAAACTGCCTTTTGAACTCTTTGAATTCTATTATTTTGTATGATGTATGCTAAGTGGTTTGTGTAGGGCCTCTTGGGGTCTTATCGCATGTCACATCTAGGGTGTACTTTGGATCGTGACAAACTATTTTCCAGTTAGATCATGAAAATTTGTCTCAAGACAATAAGGATGACATCTTAGGGCCATGATACGCGAAAAGTTAATCCTTGGGTCATGGAATAATTTCTATTGGCCTTGAAATTGATGCCTTTAGTCTATGACACCTTTGAAACATGATATGTAGAAATTAAATCCTTAGGCATGAGATGATGTGTGCGGACCATGGAAATGGTGCCTTTAGACTATGACGCCTTTGAAACATGATAACCATAAATATAATCATCAGGTCATGAAATGATGTCCACATACCATGAATCAAAAAATTTAGACTATGGAACCTTTGGAACATTAAAATAATGGTAAAAGAATGTGTATCTATTTTTTTCAATGTAATTCGGCCATATTGTGATATTTATAGCTTGATTCAATAGATATTTCGTGTAGATGTATATTTGGGGGCTCAATATGGTTTCCATAACTTGATTAAACCTTAGCTCAATGTTAATGTGATTCTCGATCTCAATATTATTCTTGGGCATATATATAGTTGTAGGGCACAATGTAGTTCTCGACCATAATGCAATTCTAAGGCACAATGCAATTTTGGGGCACAATGTAATTTCTCGGGCATAATGCAACTCTCTAGCATAATGCAAATTCTTGGGCACAATGCAAATTTTCTAAATCAATGTAATTCTTGGACACAATGCACATTTCCAGACACAATGCAAATGTCCAAACATAATACAAATTTCTTGGGCACAATGCAATTCTCAGGCTTAATGCATTTCTGGGGCAATGCAAATTTTCAGGCTTAATGCAATTATTAAGCTTAAGGCAATTTCTCGGGAATAATGAAATTCTAGGGAATATGCAAATTCTCGAGCATGATTATATTGTTGGGCACAATATATTTCTCAAAAATGATGTTGTAGTTGAGAATATAAGGTGGCTTAGACCATCGTTTATCGAAAGTACAAAGTGTCTCTTCCATGGTGATTGTCGGGCTCAATATAACAGTTGAGAGTGTAGAGTAGCTTAGATATTTATCTTTTTGGAAGGAGATAGTGTCATTTCTTGGAGGTTGTAGGGCTCAAAATAACAATTGAGAGTATAGAGTAGCTTAGAGCTTCGTCTTATTGGAAGGACATATCGTTATTTCATGGCGATTATTCGAACAATGTTGGAATCGCTTCTTGCATTTGTAACGGTCTTTTATGCATTCAAAGAAATATTGATAGTTTATAAAAAGGGTGGTTGATCTGTATCTCTGTTTTGACTTGCACTCTCCATTCGTCCTTGACATCTAGGCCTTTTTCGGACATTGGCTTTGGGTAATATATAAATTGTATAAAAATAAGAATTTGAAGGAAAAGTTTTGGAAAACACAAAAATGATAGATTGTCTAAAATATTGTTGAATCTTTGAGCATGATTGATAACGCTCAACTACACTTTATCCAATTCTAAGTGTAGGTGGTCGCTAACAAGTATAAACCAAACTAATAGTTGGGGTCGATCCTACATAGAGTGATACAGTAATGAATTTAATGAAGAAGTAAAATTATGTTCTAATCGTTTGTAGAGGTAGTAGTTTCGCAACATCAAAGTAAATCACAAAGTTTTGGTAGACAATATCAAATGGGGGGATTTGAGTAACCAACTGATGACTACTAAAAATCGAAAATAAACAAGTAGAGAAGGTTTCTTGGGAGTGTGAAAAGTTGAATGCTAATTTCGTGTAATAGGTTATTACGAGTTACTCAAAGATGCTGAATATCAGTGGGTAGGCTAGGTTTTGAGTGCAATAGCCATTTGTCAATCAACTATTGTGATTAAAGTGAGTTCTTTCGAACCTCAACAAGCGAAACACAATCGAACAACCCATTTCCTTAATTAATCCACTTTTTCAAGCTAGATTTGTAAGATTGCAACTAAACCTACTTTCTCAAGATAGATTTGTAACAATGCAATTAATACCGTCATCAATTAATAATTCGACTCTAACACCTCTTTCTCAAGCAACGATCAAGTTCTAAACTAAAATTGCATTTGCAACTATGATTCCTTAATTAAAATATAAACAATTTATTGAACCCACTTCAAATCAACAACAAAATCAGTAACTAATAACACCTATTAGCTAATTAATGCATTCAACTACATATCACACCCCCAAGCATTGGGGGTTTAGCCAAACATAGTAAAAAACAATAAATTGTTACCAACAAAGTTTTCCATTACATTTGACAATGATCCACAAGTCTCCAAATGCTCAAATTAAAGCTAAAAATCTCACTATCTCTAAATTCTTGCTCAAAAATGTAAAAACAATGTTTTAGAATGTAAAATATCTAAAACCCAGAAGTGAATAATATGGGCAACACCTTCTCTTCTTTTGAAAACTGCATTTATATGTTACCCGAATTTCAGCATGGAGTCCATTCGGTGAAGTAAGTCGGGTTCGCTGAACTAGTCGGCGATACGCTTAGTGTTCCTCTTCTCACCTTTTTGGTGTGTCTTTTCACCAATTTGTTCTGTAACTTTCGGCGAAGTAAGTCAGGCTTGCCGAACTGGTCGGCGATGCGTTGAGTGTTTCTCTTCTCACCTGCTTTATGTGGCTTTCCACCACATTTTTTTGTAACATTTGACAAGCTAGATTGGCATCGCCGATCTCTTTGGCGTGTCGTCAAATTGCTCATTTGACTACCAAGTTGGTTTTGTCCATGGGTTGGCATACTGGATGTTTAGGCGAGCTGAAGGTCCACTCGGCGAGTCGCCGAGTGGCTTTGGTGAGTACTATCTTTCCTTTCCCTTAACTTTTTCAGTTTTTTCGCTCCTATTTGCCTCATAATGTCCTTGTCTTGCTCTTTTGCCTTCATTGTTGCATATTAACATTTTAACATCAATTATGAGCATAAGATAAGTGTTGAGGACACTAAATCCCTGAATATTAAGTCCTAAATGAGTTAAAATCTCCGACTCATCAATGATACATTTTCATACTTTACAATATGCAATTGGAAGAGGTCCTTTTGATTTTGTTGTGGATCATAGATAATTTTGAAAAAAACATTCCAAAATTTCTGCTAGTATGGAACTTCCGATATTCTAATCATTTTTATAGATTAGAAATCACTTTCTATGAATTTGTTAGATCCTTACAAAAATTATGCCCCAGTCTTACGATTTTCAAGAGTATGCTCTCTTGATGAAATATCTAAGATCTTCTAAAATATTCTACTTCAGTCTTATGATTTGCAATAGGATGATATTTTGATGAAAATTTTGAGATACTCTCAAAAATCCTGCCCCAATTATATAGTAAAGAAAAATGTGAATTTTATTAGGATGAGACCGTACTCCATAGGAGCGCTTACGTATCTCCTCTTAAACGGAAATCAGGCTAACGTAGTTCCAAATTACAAAGTAAAGATTAGTAATCAAGGGTAAATGTAGTATCTCTTTACAACATCAAGGTTGATAGGTCTAGGCCAAATTTTACCATCCATTTCTGCTAGTATAGTGTTCTTCCTGTCAAAACCCAAAAAAACATGTGTGGACCTTGACAAATCGATGAGAATTTACCCTTTGCCTCGTCTTGATTTGGAAATATTCACTTCAAAATTGATTGACCAAGTGAGAAATGTCTTGGTCTAACCTTCTTTTTGAAAGATCTATCCATTCTATTTTGATAGAGTTGACCGTTATAGATTGCATTAATTATTCTTCTATCAATTAATGTTAAGCTCTCAAATCGGTTCTGCACCCATTTAGCATCTCTTAGCTCAACTTCTTGAATAATCCTCAAAGACGGTATTTCAACTTTAGTAGGTATAAGAACTTCATTACCATACACTAGAAAATCAGGCATAACCCTGGTAGAAGTTTTGATGGGAGTGTGATACACTTATTTCTAATATCTCCAATAGTTGTAAAGCTACAGAGATAGTTTACTTCTTGTACAGGTGTACACATTGATGGGTTGCACAACTACAACAAGTAATCTTAAAGTGATGGACCTCTTCGCAATATCCAAAGCTTTGGCACATATATTGAGCCTTACCAACCATTACTAAATTGAAATCACGAAAGAGAAGAAATTTAAGAAAACATGAAGAAAATACTATTTATGGGAGGATCATTTATAAGGTGCAATTGATAATTAATCAAATGATTATAGTAAACTATCCTTAATTAACTTTATCACCAACGGACTAGCTGACACTGATACAGTTCTTGAGCAATTACAAGCCTAACCTATATTCATTGTTTAGTTAAGTGAAAGAAACAGACATATGTACAATCAAAATCAACACATATAAAGCAAATCAAGGAAATCCATGACTAAATTCCTATGGTTTTTTCTTAAGGAAAGACATTGGAGATCTAATTTATGCGAAGGCAAGATAGATAGGAGAATCTTCAACTCTAGTTGAAGAGACTACATCAATTCATAAAGCCATGAGATACCGTCTTAGCCAAGGAATTCTTAATGCTGACACAGAGACAAACTCAATGATTCTCATACTCATAATGTTTGGAAACTAGCACAGAAAATCACAGAAGAAATAGAGAGAATCAGAGAGATGATGCAACAATTACAAATTGGGATTACATATGTGTTCAGAAAAGGAAATAAGCTAGCAGATTTCTATACAAATCTATATTTGAGCAAGAGAATACAACATACTTTCAAGATTTTCAGTCGATACCATCAATGCAAAAGAGAATAATTAATTTAGAAAAACAAAGATTCCCTACATATGAGTTAGGAGTAAAAAGGTACAACACCCTTAAAAACATGTAAAGATTTATGAAATTTACAAAGGGAGAAATGTACAAAACGGACCCGATATCGCAAAGTAGAAGAGGAATAGCTGACAATAAAAGATGTTTATTTCTTATTTAAACGTTAGATATTTTTTTCATTTGGATCTTGGGCTGGTCCTATGGGATATCAGAACATTATTGTTATTTTGTTTTAAAATAAATAATTAAATTGGACCGATGGGTCAATATTACTTAAAAAGGTGATATATATGTTTATGCATGTTGTTTCTATTTATTTTTTGATATTTTTACGTGATATTTATCAAGGTTTGCCTATGATTCCTACTTAGTATGCGTTGTGTATTTATACTACTCTTGCTACACCTTTGGTTGATGTAGCTTTGTTTTAGGGGTCGAAGCACGAATAGCGGTTATTCAACATCATTATTCTCAAGTGAAAGTTGTATCTCTCTCTTGTGTATATGCATATACTCTATTATAATCTCTTGTACCTGTCTAGACTAGGTCCTTGTGAGTTGTTGAATATTTTGTAAAGTCCGAAAGGAATTTTCTTATTTAGTTACCTTAGCAATGGAAATACTTTTATTCAGAGTATATTTTCTATTTAATGGGGGAAAGTTGGTAAAAAATCGTCTATCTAATTAGATTAGAATAGATGCCTGCACGATCACGAAATTTGGATCGTGACTTTCATAGCCCTTATTCATTTTTTCCTACCATGCCTCGTCAAAATACCACCAAGACCTTTAGCCATTACATATACAGGAAATCCACAAAATACTCTTAAGAGACACTTACTATCCCTCTTGCCCAACAACCATTGAGAATAACGTATGCTAACAAAAGACTACAATTTAGACCTCCATTAAAACGAAGCAATCTCCTTATTAACCTTGAATCATTGAGGGAACAAGGCATTTGTTGCAGGTGTAAGGAAAGGTGTTTCCTTTGACATCAATACAAACAAAGTGCCTTACATTCTATAGAAGGAGTTGAGGTTAATGAAAAATTAAAAGAGAGCAACTAGAAAAACTTATGTATGTACTTGAGACCTTAGAGGAATAAATAGAGGAATAAGCTGAAGGATTCCTAAATGTTTTATTAGGCTTGAGTTCATGAAACTAGTTTCATGATCTGTACCAATAAGCTTGTGGGTTATGTCGTGAATTAAAATTCGATATGTCGCAAATATGAATTTTTTCTATTGAATAATACATCAAACTACACAAAAATATCTAGAGAAGCATATATCTAAAATTTGAAACTATTTAGTGGAGGTTTGAGTTTGTTTAGATTAAAAACACAAAGTAATTTTGTTGAGGAAGATGAACTCCTCTAATGTATAAATATAGTGCAAACATTGTGTGTGTGTATATATATATATATATATTCTGTTATACACTATTCATACAATATCAGTACATTATATATACATGCTTCCATTTTTATTGAAAATTATTTATCTCATGTACATGAATTATGTAAAAAGCCCTAGGATAAGAGGTAAGCCGACTAATGTTGTAATAAAACTAGATATGATAAAGGCATATAATAGAGTTTCGTGGTTATTATAAACCAAAGTATTAAGAAGGATGAGTTTCGTTGAGATGTTGATTAACATGGTATACAAAATAACCTCCAATATTTGTTCATTTCTTTATTATTATTTTTCTATATACTAGTTAATTAGTTATTATAGCTATAGTTTTATTTAATTACCACTCGCGATCAACATTCAATGATAATTACATGGGTTGGGGTCTCGAGTGTGTATAATTCACATGTTTGTATAATTCAGAATTTGTATAACTTTTGTATAATGTAATTGTATAACTATTTGAAGTTCAGATGTTTGTGTTTGTGTAAATTCGTTATTTCGAGTTTATATAAAAATAACTCAATTATACAAAGGTACCCAAGAATTATACAAATGAGGCATCTTAAACTATAGCTACAACCCATAAATATGTAAACTATAGATGTGGAGCATAACTAAGTTTATTATAGTGGCTATTTGTGAAAATTCCCCAAAAATATATAACTAATATAATAAACATATGTTCACCATTTTTTAATATGATTGATGCAACATATATCTTTTGTCTTTTTTCTTTTCTCTAAATCAGCTATCAAAATAAATTATATATTAAATATGTTTCTTCCCCTCCCCCCCCCCCCCCCGCCCCGCCCCCCTCTTTGTTCCCTTTCTAATTCCTTTTATTTTCGAGATTCATATTTTCTTATTTCCTATTTTTTAAAATAATTAATTCTACATATTTTTTGACTTCTTTATTTTGTTCTTTTAAAAAAAATCTCCATATTAATTCTACACTCCTGATGTCCCATATCAATTGTCCACACTTTCTTCTGTGCGTGCCCCTTAAGAAATCATAAATAAGAAGGGTAGTTTTACTAATTTTCTCCTTAAGAATTATTTTTAAAAGAAAAAGAGAATTAAATGTATGTCATGACCCAAAAATGGACATGATGGCACTAGTCCTATTCTACCAAGATAAGTCGGCCTAATACCCAACTAATATGACACAGTGCAGAAATTCATAATCGACTTAAATATACCCCAAAACCTGGTTGTCACGTGTACAAGCTCTAATGTGGTTTAACAAAATTGAAAGAAAATACAAGTCTCAAATGATATTGTTTCTAAAATAGAACAAATCATAAAGAAGGTCTACCGAGATGCCAAGCATCTACCTTACAAACCTCCACAAGAAGCCTCAGACAAGAAGAGAAGAGAAAGTATCACGAAGGTCTGGGATTGTAACCTACAAAAATATAGAAGCAAGGGATGAGTACCAAATCACACGGTACTTAGCAAGTAAACTTCTAAACACAAGCTAAGGGAATAGAATACTAGTATTACTTACACCCCCAACTGAACCTCCACAACTACCACCTACATAAAACCAGCCCAAGCTAACGGTTCATAATTTACAGAGCACACAGTTCTATAACAACACTTTATTACGTATCCTCAACAACAAGCTCAATATTCATCAATCACAAGTTCCACAGAAAGGCATTCACAAGATCAACAAAACACAATATCAAGTTTAGTAAGGATAAATATGTGAAATGCAATGTCAAGTATAGTGATGCATGTCTAACGTAGTAATACACACCCGATGTATCTCAGTCCGATACCATGGGGAATAAATCTATCCATGCATCCACCGCAGCGTGCGACATGGCCCTCGATAATAAAATTCGTCATGGCGTGCGACACGTCCCTCGATAATAGTATTCGTCATAGCATAAGACACATCCTTTGAATCATAGTATCTATCGCGGTGCGCGACATGTACCTCGAAATGATACATCCTCCTCAATTCACATAATACTTACACAATTATGTCTTAGAACCAATGCAAATAACATGTTCACACAAATAATGAGGAGATGATCATTTTCATAACAATGTACAATTCACAACAACACAATTGTGACACAACATCAAAAAATGAGTCAATAAGCCTTTCAAAACTATTCTCAACACATCACACACCAATAATTAATCACATTGCTTTTTATTACCCTTTTTTCATACATTAGAATTATTCAATATGGACAAGTCAACCCATCACCAAGTCTCATTACACCTAAACACATATTACAAGGAAATACACGAATTCTAAACACTTAACAAGGGTTTAGAAATTCACTTGCCTCAAATAGTTGAACAATCACTTATGGACTGGAGTCTTCCTCTTTTGTCGGACTTCCAAATTAATGCAATCTATTCGAATAAATAATCATAATAAGATTTTGAAACTAACAACATCCATTACTATGCGTCTAGTCTAGACCCAAAAACTCACTCAAATCTATAATCAAATTCTTAAGTTTCAAGCCTACGGTTAGTTCCCAATTTTTCCAATATCATACATCTAATGGTATTCACATAATATCCTACACCTAATATTTAATTACATATTCCAATATTGTACATCTTGCTAATTGAAAGAACTAGAAAGAGCTAGAATTAGAACGAGTCATTTTTTGAAAGAATGAAAAATCTAGAAAATTGGTTAAGTTATGTAAAGTTTGAGTTTGTCATCAACTTCAAATGGCCATAACTCCTAGATCAGGATTAGTTAGATGTTTTTATACATATCGTAGGAAATATCTTGGAATTATCTTTCCAACTCCGCCAAGTTTGCACGATTCCGAGCTCATATGAGTGAGATATGCCCATTTGAAGTTGGGATATTTAGATAAGGAAAGTCTAATCCGGATTTTGGAAGGGTAGTTTGGTATTTTCCTTACCCAACTATATTATATTGAATTTAGGGGTTTAATTGGGGTCTAATCAGGATTAGATTAGTTTAGATAATTGGAAATCTATGCTAGGTCTTGGAGAAAAGAGAAAAAAGGAGAAAGGAGAAAGGAGAAGAAAAGCTCAAGATCGTACAATTTTCTTAAGGATTTCACCATAGTTCATCCACGCACCAATCATGATTCAATTCAGTGAAGTTGTGTTGTTTTGAAAGCAGATATTATGAGTTCTTGATGATAATTTGTTTGAAATCTTGTGGGATCTTGTTGTTGAAGTTTCTTGAGTTTGATTCATGAAATTAGGTGTGATTTCGAGTGGAATATTTCATATATTGAGGATATAGTCGATTCTAAGTGTTTGCGGAAAGAACCAAGTGAAATTAGAGGGTTAAAGTTGAAAAACAAAGGAGAAAAATAATAGTTTTTTGGGCAGGGGTCTGGGGCTCCGCGCCAACCAGAGCGCCCCACTTCACTATCTTAAGTTTGGGCTTTGGGGAGACGCACCAACTAGAGAGCCACAACTTCAGTTCTGAAGTTTGGGCTCTGGTGCCTCGCTCCTCTCATAGTGCCAGGGACACCAGTTCTCCCACCTTTTCCCACTTCTTTCTGTACTAGTTCCTTAGCAACGTACCTATATTTTCTAGTTGATTTCTACACTCTAAGGTACATATAAACATCATGAAATAATCCATAAGCATGAGATCATTAACCTTGAATCCATAACTCAATTCAAGGAAAGTTAAGAGTCAAGTCAAGAGAAGTTCATAGAGTTTTTCAAATGTCTTTTACAAACGTTTTAACTTTGTTTTAAAACTTAAGCTTTGAGTTGAGTAAAGAGTAAGAGTAAAGTTCATTTCTTCAAAGATTATACAAGAACTAAGTATTTCCAATAGTTAAAATGTTTTCACATTTGAGCAAGAAAGGAAACACCGATTTCCAAGAGATCCTTTGAACTCGTTTTTGAGTAATTATCTCAAATCACAGGAAGAGTTTTATTTTTAACACATATGAGTTGAGTATATTTTGGGAGTAGTATTGAGCACTAATATAGGGACGCGAGTTCATAATAACTCAAGTCTCCATAATCTATGTAGCTATCATGGATAGAAATGATCATACTTTTTAGATGATTCCTTTCTGCTTTTTAGGATAGACTAGTGGATTCACTTGGTTGAGAAGTTCTATATGACGGAAAAGTATAGGACAATTCTTGTAGCGTGGGCGAGACAATGTATCATCACTTAGGCTCATAGTGGTGGTTGTCAATTAGAGAAACTCCACAGTATTATATTACTTTATTATATGAGTAAACTGAGTTGTTATTGTATCTCTTTAATACATTGAGTTATCACCTATTATTTTAAATGCTTTGTACAAAATACACCTTTATTGTTGCTTTTACTTTGCATTTGAGTTGAGTTACATGAGTTGAGTAAAACTAAGGTAAGTGTTCTTTTCAGATTCCTTTCAAGCTTATGTCTTGTTTAGTATTTGTCACACCCCGAGGCAACCACCAGAACGTGGACATGGGACCTAGGATCACAAGTGACCCGAAACTAACCATGTTGGCATATCATAATCATACTTAAATAAATTGAAGAAAAGAAATACTGTGCGAAAGCTAAATCATGAGATAATCTGAAATGACCAAGAATACCCATATACTAAATCTTAATATATGAAACTGAGAGTTTAAACCACAACTGAAAATTCAAACTCTAACACTATAACTTAATCTATTTATGTCTGAAAATTGCCTCTAACTGACTAGAAGTGCTAGGACATGCCCCAGCTAAATCTACAAAACTGAAATTAAAACTAAAAGCAAAGGAAGATAATCATATCACTAGTCCTCGAAGAATGAAGACTCATTGCTGATGCTACTGAACTGAAGATCGGGAACCGATCTATACATGATTTGGAAGCTGAGAACCTGAACCTACATCACGAGAAGATGTAGTGCAGAGTATGCTTCAGTACTTAAAAGGTACTTAGCATGCAGGATAGAGTAAAGTTGAACAATAACATAACTGAACCAAAGCATAATGTCTGAGCAATGATAAGAGATAAACATAATACTAAACTGAAAACACTTAATCATGAACTACTCAATGCAATGACCAAGTTTATAACATGCTGAGATTGAAATCTGACTATAACTTATTACATGGTCAATGCAATAGAATTTGATTGAACTATGGGAGTTACTAATAACCGACATAAGACCACATGAGCTAAATGTGGAGTCCGATGTATACGCCCTATCGAGAGGACCCAATATACCCTGCCAGAGGTATAGAAACATGACCTGCGTGATCACTAAAATGATGCCCACAGAGGAGACTTACAACCTATGGGGGCACTAGTTATGGGACTTGCGGGTGACTGACCTAAGTCCACTCGATATTAAGCTTCTCCCAATTGATTATGTAATTTAGCAATTTATAATTGAAATCTTGTAATACGGGATAGCTCAAAATGCTTACATTCTAACTAAAAATGCAACATTAATGTACTGATAGTGAAACATTCATAACTGGAGCATGTATAACTGAATAAACTGACCTAGCATGTACAATTCATGAGCTTAAATAACTACATAGCTAGGGTTTTGAATTTATGAAGAAATTTATACCAAACCATACTAAAATCATGAAAATCTGATTAGGAACATTAAAGTAACCAATTTATATTGATCTGCTGAAATTATAGAAGCCCTAGATCTACATATTATTAAGGGAATCAAGAATCTGATTGAATTCTAGGGACCTAATGGGCGAAATGAACCCACTAGTGAAATCCCACATACCTGGTGACGAATTCCACAGAGAAATGTTTCAATTTCGAGCTGGAACTAAAGGAAACCTTACTGCGTTCTTTGAAAACTTTGGTCGACTCTTTCTCTTCTCTGATTCTAAGTTTGATCGATTATCGTGAAAATGAATTGACTAGGTTATGTTTTAATTAAGTTGCTAGGCTAAAACTTACCAAAAATACGTAGGGGTTACACGACGTAGTTTACGGGTCTAATGCATAAGTAAAAGCCTAAAAAAACCCTGAATTAAAAATTGTCGGGGCCACCAACAAATGGGACCGACAGTCCATGCTAGTCAACCGTCGTTTAACCACTGGGAGCTGAAATTAAGGGCGTGACCTATGGCCCTAGGCCATGGATCATGGTCTGATTTACAGTCCGTAGGTCCTGACATGGGTCTAACCTAAGCCAATTTTCTAAGGCTTCTGGGGATAGGTAGCAGGTGGCCATCCATGGACCAGTAGCACGGGCTGTGGGTCACCCTACAGTTCGTGGGTGGCAACAGTGGGTTGCACCTGCAACTCTGAAATTTGTATTCTTTTTTGCTCTAGCATACATGGTGTTATAGTATTCCCCTCACATACTCGTACATTTAATGTACTGATGCCATTTGGCCTGCGTCATTTTATGAAGCAGACACATGTACGTAGGATCAGTAACCAGTGCTTCGTTGATCCAGTTGAGCATTGAGAGTCATTTGGTAAGTATACTTGTTTTCCAGAGGACTCCTTTTACATTGCCTTAGTATTTCAGTTGTTAGGATGATCAGAGGTCTTTTCCCGACATCCTTCTTTGTTTTAGAGGCTTCATAGACAAGTAGTAATAGTTCTTTAGTCTTGTATTTCAGATGTTTTGCTATAATACTTGAGTTTCCATTCATGCCTGTTTGAATATTTTATCCTTAAAAGTTGTGAGTTTAAATTGAGACAGTTGTATTATAAATGCATTTGATCTTTGTAATAATGCTTAAATTCTTCCTCTGAAAGTCTAGCCAGGCCAAGGATTTGCTTAGGGCCAGAAATGGTTCTCGAGTGCCATTTTCTCCCAGGGTGTAGGCTTGGATGTGACAAACTTAGTATCAGATCACAAAGTTCAAGAGTCATAGAGAGTCTATGAAACTATTTTTGTAGAGTCCTAGTTAATGGTGTGAAGCGCGCTACATCTATAATTAGAAGGCTGCAACATTTAGGAAATTCGTTCACTTCTTTCATATTCATTTAGTTCGATAGAGTTAATCTCTATGAAGTTTCCATCTAACTCGTGCTTGCGTGTGTGTTTCAGTAATCATGCCTCCACAAAGAGCTGTCATAGATTGTCTTTCTAGGCGTAACATTGAGGAGCAAGGGGTACCAAATGCACCTCAAGTTCAACCTCAAGGAGAGGTCACCAATGCTGAATTTTGGGAAGAAATTTAAATGCTAAGTCAGGTTGTGACTAACCAAGTTGGGCAACAAAGAGCGGATCGACAGGAAGAGGCTGATACTTCGAGGATCTGAGAGTTCTTGCGGGTGAATCTTCCAAGCTTCACTGGTTCAAGCACTACTGAGAATCTAGAAAATTTTGTTGACGAATTGCAAAAAGTATTTGAGGTCATGCACGTTGCTGATGCTGAGCGAGTTGAACTAGTTGTATATCAAATCAAAAATGTTGCTAGAACTTGGTTTGACTAGTGCAAGAAGGGTAGAGCTGAAGGTGCACCAATTTTGACTTGGGCTATGTTTGATGAGGCTTTTTTTGGGGAATTTCTTCCCCTATGAACTGAGAGAAGCCAAGGTATGAGAATTCCTTACTTTTAAGCAATATTCACTAAGTGTTCATGAGTATAGCTTAAAGTTCACCCATCTTTCCCGATAAGCTCCAAAGATGGTTGTGGATATGAGGAGTAGGTTGAGTTTGTTTGTTTTTGGGTTGTTGAGTAAGGAAGGTAAGGTTGCGATGCTTATATGTGACATGGATATAGAAAGGTTGATGGATTATGTGCAGTTGGTTGAGGAAGAGAAGCTGAGGGATAGAGAGGAATTTTGAAGCAAGAAAGCTAAAACAGGGAGTGAGTCCGAGCAGCAAAGGAGTAATGTGAACCGTTCGTCCTTTCAACAAAAGAAAAAGGGACTTGCTCCATCATCTGCTAGTGCACCTGCACCCAAAAACAAAGGTAAGTATAATGGTCAGAATTCACAGAACTTCAGAGCTAGACCTGCACAATATCAAGGTAGTGGGGCACAAGGAGGTAATGGGGCTCCTGCATGTGCTAAGTGTGGTTGGAACCATGCAGTTAAGTGTCATGATGGCTCCACAGGTTGTTTCAAGTGTGGACAAAAAGGTTGCTTTATGGAAGAGTGCCCTAAGAATCAACAAGGTAATGGGAATCAGGGCAATAGGGCCCAATCCTCATAAGTTGCTCTACTAGATAGGGCTGTATCTAGAGGAGCTACTTTTGGTACTGGTGGAGGCTCAAACCTTTTATATGCTATCACCAGTCATCAAGAAAAAGAGAATTATCTAAATGACATCACTGGTATGATCAAAGTCTTTACACTTAATGTTTATGCTTTGATAGGCACATGAGAAAGTTTATCTTTTGTGACTCCTTATGTTGCAACAAAGTTTGATATTCTTCCTGAGAAACTTTGTGAGCCCTTTTGTGTTTCTGTACTAGTTAGGGAGTCTATTCTAGTTGAGCGAGTATATCGTGATTGTGTTATTTCCATCAATCACAAGAACACTATGGCTAATTTAGTTGAGCTAGACATGGTGGATTTTTTATGTCATTCTAGGAATGGACTAGCTTCATGCCTGTTATGCCTTTATAGATTGTAGAACTCAAGTTGTTAGGTTCCAAATTCCTAATGAGCCAGTTATAGAGTGGAGTAGGAGTTCAACAGTGCCTAAGGGTCGTTTTATTGCGTACCTTAAGGAGAGAAAGTTAGTTTCCAAGGGGTGTGTCTATCACTTAGTTCGAGTTAATGACTCTAGTGTTGAGATACCTTCTAATGAGTCAGTTCCAGTTGTGAATGAGTTTCCATAGGTCTTTCCAGATGATCTACTCGGAGTCCGTCCTGAGTGAGAGATAGACTTTAGCATAGGTATTCTTCCTGATACTCATACTATATCTATTCCACCGTATAGAATGGATCCACCAGAGTTGAAAGAGCTTAAAGAGCAGTTGAAAGATCTCCTTGATAAGAGTTTTATTCGACCAAGTGTCTCACCTTGGGGAGCTCTACTCTTATTTGTGAGAAATAAAGATGGTTCCCTTATGATATGTATAGATTACCATCAGTTGAACAAGGTTACCATCAAGAATAAGTATCCTCTTCCAAGGATTGATGATCTCTTCGATCAACTTCAGGGGTACTACTTAGATAGACCTCAGATCAGGCTACCATCAATTGAAAGTAAAGGAATGTGATATTCTAAAGACATCATTCAGGACTCGTTATGGTCATTATGAGTTCATAGTTATGTCCTTTGGTTTTACTAATGCGCCTACCGCATTCATGGACCTTATGAATAGAGTATTCAAGTCTTATTTAGATATGTTTGTTATCATGTTCATTGATGACATACTAATCTATTCGAGGAATGAGGAAGATCATTTTAGCCATCTCAGAATAGTTCTCCAAACCATAAAGGATACAGAGTTGTATGCAAAGTTCTCTAAGTGTGAGTATTGACTTGAATCTGTGGAATTTTTAGGCCACATTATTTACGGAGAGAGAATTAAAGTTGATACCCAAAAAATAAAGGTAGTGCAGAATTGGCCTAGATCCACATCTCCAACTGATATTAGGAGTTTTTTGGGATTGGCTGGATATTATAGAAGGTTCATCGAGGGGTACTCATCTATTTCATCCCATTTGACCAGATTAACTCAAAAAATAGTGAAGTTTCAATGGTCTGAAGCTTGTGAGAAAAACTTTCAGGAATTGAAAAAAAGGTTGACTACTGCTGCAGTATTGACCTTACCAGAAGTACCCAAGGATTTGTTGTGTATTGTGATGTGTCTAGAGTTGGTTCGGGTTGTGTGTTAATGCAAAATGGAAAAGTTATAGCTTATGCCTCCAAACCGTTGAAAGTTCATGAGAAGAATTACCGAACCCATGATCTAAAATAAGGCACCACTATCTTTATTGTTTTCATGTGGGTGTGTTCACTGATCACAAGAGTCTTCAATATGTGTTTACTCAGAAAGAGCTTAATCTCAGATAAAGGTGGTGGTTAGAATTACTCAAGGATTATGACATGAGTATTCATTACCACCCAGGTAAGTCTAATGTTGTTGTTGATGCCTTGAGCATGTTTCTATGGGTACTACCACCCATTTTGAGGAAGATAAGAAGGAGCTAGCAAGAGATGTGCATAGACTTGCTCAATTAGGATTTTGAATAATGGATTCCACCGAAGGAGGAGGAGTGGTGATGAATGAGGATGAATCATCATTAGTGTCAGAAGTAAAAGAGAAGGAAGACCAAGACCCTATTTTGCTTGAATTGAAGGCAAATGTTCATAAGCAAAAAGTATTAACTTTTGAATAAAGGGGAGATAGTGTATTGAGATATCAAGGTAGGTTGTGTGTACCAAGGGTGGATGAACTCCAAGAAAGGATCATAGAGGAAGCTTATAGCTCTAGATATTCCATTTATTTAGGTTCCACAAAGATGTATCATGACTCGAGAGAAGTTTATTGGTGGAGTAGTATGAAGAAGGGAATTTCAGAGTTTGTTGCTAAGTATCTAAATTGCCAACAAGTTAAAGTAGAGCACCAAAGGCCCGATGGTATGGCTCAGAATATAGAACTTTCAGAATGGAAATGGGAGATGGTCAATATAGACTTCATCACAGGTTTACCACGGTCTCGCAGGAAACATGATTCTATTTGGGTGATTGTTGATAGAATGACTAAATCAGCCCACTTTTTACCGGTACAGACTACCCATATAGCAGAGGACTATGCCAAGTTGTATCTCCAAGAGGTAGTCAGACTTCATGTGGTCCCGGTATCGATTATATCAGATAGATGAGCATAATTTACAGCACAATTCTGCAAATCTTTTAAGAAAGGCTTGGGTTCAAACGTGATCTTAAGTACTAATTTTCATCCTCGCAGATGGTCAAGCAGAGCACACTATTCAGACTTTAGAAGATATGTTGAGGGCCTTTGTGATTGATTTCAAGGGGAATTGGGATGATCACCTACCTCTCATTGAGTTCGCTTACAACAACAGTTACCACTCTATCATCCAGATGGCTCCTTATGAAACTCTCTAAGGGAGAAGATGCAGAACTCCTATTGGATGGTTTGAAGTTGGTGAAGCTGGGTTGATAGGACCAGACTTAGTTCATCAAGCTATGGAGAAAATGAAAGTTATTCAAGAGAGGTTGAAAACTGTGCAGAGTCATCAGAAATCCTACACTAATATTAGGAGAATGGAGTTAAGAGTTTGAAGTAGATGATTGGGTATACTTGAAAGTTTTACCCATAAAGAGTGTTATGAGATTTGGTAAGAAGGGGAAGCTTAATCCCCGGTATATTGGCCCTTACAGAATATCCAAAAGGGTTGGTAATATAGCTTGTGAGTACATTTGGTATTTCACGTTTCCATGTTGAAGAAATGCATGAGAGATCCTTCACTTATCATACCATTGAAGATATTGGTAGCAATGATAGCTTGTCTTATGAGGAAATCCCTATTCTAGATCATCAAGTTCGCAAGTTAAGGACCAAAGAAGTAGTGTCAGTCAAAGTTCTTTGGAGAAATCAGTTTTTTGAGGAAGTAACTTGGGAAGCTGAGGAGGATATGAAGAAGAGATATCCACATCACTTTGAGCTCAGAGAAATTCCATATCAAGGTACTAATTCTCTTCTTAGTACTCTTTAATTTATATACTTGATGTGTTAGATTTTCTTGTTGGGTGTTTGAGCTGAATATTAGATGTTACACCCTTAGCCTAGTAAGAGTAATCTCATTCGAGGATGAATGTTTCCAAGGGGGAGATATTGTAATCTCTCGCTAATTGAAAGAACTAGCAAGAGCTAGAAGTAGAAAGAGTCATTTTTGGAAAGAATGAAAAATCTGGAAAATTGGTTAAGTTATGTTAAATTTGACTTTCTAGTCAACTTCAAACGACCATAACTCCTAGCTCAGGATGAGTTAGGTGTGCTTCCAGATACCATAGGAAAGATCTTGGAATTATATTTCCAACGCGGCCAAGTTTACGCGATTTCTAGTTTGTATGAGTGATATATGCCCATTTGAAGTTGGGTTCTTTAGATAAGAAAAGTCTAATCTGGATTTTAGAAGGGTATTTTATTCTTTTCCTTACCCAATTATTTTATTTTGATTTTAGGAGTTTAATTGGGGTCTAATGATAATTAGATTAGTTTAGACATGCTAGGGCTTGGAGAAAAGAGAAAAGAGGAGAAAGGAGAAGAGAAGTTCAAGATTCGTTAAGATCATGCAATTTTCATGTGGATTTCGCCAAGGGTTAATCCCTACGAGGTATGTTAGATCACATAGTGTTGGGTTAGTTCATCCACGTGCCAATCATGATTCAATTCGGTGAAGTTGTGTTGTTTTGAAAGCAGATATTATGAGTTCTTGATGATAATTCGTTTGAAATCTTTTGGGTTTTTGTTGTTGAAGTTTCTTGAGTTTGATTCATGAAATTAGGTGTGATTTTGAGTGGAATCTTTCATATATTGAGGATATAGTTGATTCTAAGTGTTAAGGGAAAGAACCAATTGAAATTAGAGGACTTAGAGTTGAAAAACGAAGGCGAAAAATCAAAGTTTTCTGGGCAGGGGTTTGGGGCGCCACACCAGCCAGTGTCCCCAACTTCAGTGTCTGAAACTTGAGCTCTGTCACGACATACCAACTAGAGCACCATAAATTTAGTCCTAAAGTTTGGGCTCTGGCGCCCCGCGCCTCTCAGAGCGCCAGGGACGCCAGTTCTCCCACCTTTTCCCACTTCTTTTCGTACTAGTTCCTTAGCAACGTACCTATGTTTTCTAGTTGATTTGTACACTCTAAGGTACATATAAAAATCATGAAATAATCCATAAACATGAGATCATGAAACTTGAATCCATAATTCAATTCAAGGAAAGTTAAGAGTCAAGTCAAGAAAAGTTCATAGAGTTTTCCAAAGGTCTTTTACAAACGTTTTAACTTTGTTTTAAGACTTAAGTTTTGAGTTGAGTAAAGAGTAAGATTAAAGTTCATTTCTTCAAAGATTATATGGGAACTAAGTATTACCAAGAGTTAAAATATTTTCACATTTGAGCAAGAAAGGAAAGACCGATTTTAAAGAGAGCCTTTGAGCTAGTTTTTGAGGAGTTATCTCAAATCATAGAAAAGTTTTCTTTTTAAAACATATGGGGACACGAGTTTATAATAACTCAAGTCTCCATAAACCATATATCCATCATGGGTAGAAAGGATCATACTTTTTAGATGATTCCTTAGTGCTTTTTAGCATAAAGTAGTGGATCTACTTAGTTCAGGCGTTGTATATGACGGAAAAGTATAGGACAGTTCTAGCAGTGTGGGCAAGATGTTGTATCATCACTTAGGCTCATAGTGGTGGTTGTCGGTTAGAAAAACTCCCACAGTATTATATTACTTTATTATATGAGAAAATTGAGTTGTTATTGTATCTCTTTAATACATTGAGTTATCACCTATTATTTTAATTGTTTTGTACAAACTGCACCTTTATTGTTGTTTTTACTTGTCATTTGAGTTGAGTTATTCATGAGTTGGGTAAAGCCAAGATAAGTGTTCTTTTCAGATTTCTTTCAAACTTATGTCTTGTTTAGTATTCCCCTTGCATAGTTGTACATTCAATGTACTGATGCCATTTGGCCTGCATTGTTTTATGATGCAGAAACAGGTAACCAGGATCATCATCCAGTGGCTTGTTAATCCAGTTGAGCATCATAGTCAGTTGGTGAGCCTCCTTGTTTTTCAGAGGACTCCTTTTACATTGCCTTAGTATTTCAGTTGTTAGGATGATTGGGGGTCTTGTCCCAACATCCCTCTTTGTTTTAGAGGCTTCATAGATGAGTAGTCATAGTTCTTTAGTCTTGTATTTTAGAAGTTTTGTTGTATGACTTGAGCTGCCATTCATGGATAGTTTGAATGTTTTATCCTTAAACATTCTCAGTTTAAATTGAGACAATTGTTTTATAAATGCATTTGATCCTTGTAATAATGCTTAAAGTCTTCCGCTGAGAGTCTAGCCGGGCCAATGGTTCACTTGGGGCCAGAAATAGTTCTCGAGTGTCAGTCCCACCCAGGATGTAGGTTTGAGGTGTGACAAATATATCAAAACTTGAATCATAATATGATATTAATTTGAAAAATCAAAGAAACAATGACGCCAATTACGAACAACGTCACGAGGGCACTACTGTTCCAAACCTCAAATTGATATACCTTATATTCCTAGCTATTAATTCAATCATGTTATCCAATCATAGCCTAAATCCTTTCAAAATTGATTGGCCAACACCCACTTTCTCAATTTCCAAAAAAAAAAAGTTAAATACATGTATATATATCATCTACCAATTCCTTATATTACAAATCCCCCATTTCAATCCAACTCTACTATAATATATATATATATATATATATATATATATATATGAAAGCATATGCAGAGCAATTAATGCAGGCATATGAGAAATTAAAAGCTTTAGTTGAATCTTCCTTACGTGAAGCAGTTTGTCCTCCTTTGGTCCATGTTCACGCCGCACGCCGGTTAGTTTTCTGCTCCTCTTTATTTTATTTTCTGAATTAATTAGGTACTGCAAGTGAAAAATCTTACTAACTTATCTTAATATATATGGACCAAATTATTAAAAAAATTATAAACTTAGCCCATTAGTAATAAACTAAATTAATTATCTAAAAATTACTCCTCAATTAATTAACTAAAGCTAAATGAATAGTTCAAAATTCTCAAACCAACTTCACTGACTATCAGGAATGACTCGGGGCAACTTCGGGAGCGGTAAAAATAGTAATTTTACGATAATGATCTTCTGGGTCATTACACTGTAAGAATAAAATGAGTAATAATAATTAATTTTATCTTTATTTTTGTACAAGTAATTTGTGACAACTATTTTAGTAATGAGAATAATTAATATGGAATGATGGAGGAACTGTTATACTATATCTTTTTATCCCATATGGTATATATTAAGGGTGTTAAATGAGCAGGTTGAATTGAAATAAGAGATATTAAAATGGGTTGAAATAGTAATCAGGTTGTGACCTGCCAAAATTTACTTTAGGCTCAAATGGGCTAAATATCGAGTTGGGTCATGAGTTGCACAATTTAACCCGCTTAATCACAATAATTTTAACATATTATTATTTACTGTTTCTAACCACAATTCAAATTTCAAGTCAAGAAAAAAAAGTTTAGAAAATTGAAAGGTTAATCCTAGAAGATATAAAATAGACAGTAATTCATACCTTTAATATGGGAACATACATTACACCGATTCAAATAAAGAATCTTAAGATGGGTTAAAATTAAAGAGTAAATTTTGCTCAATTGAAGATACTTTTAAAATGAGTTAAGGTTTCAATGTGTTGAGATTGACCCAATTCAAATTATCTTAGTTAAGTTTGCCTTTTAATTTTGGAAAAATTACCTAACTAAGAGATAGTTTTTCTTAGTAAATTACCTAACTATAAGATGGGTTAAAATTAAAGAGTAAATTTTGCTCAATTAATTGATTTCAAGTTAATTAAGAGATAGTTTTTCTTAATTCATTTTTTTCTTTCCAGTTTAAAATCATCATCATTTTTTTAAAAAAAATTGACTTTTCATCTACAAAATTCGGATACATATGGATGATGCTCCATCTTTTAGTATTGGGATCACCCAATTAGTTTCAACTACTTAAGATAATGTATGTTGTATCTTTGATTGTGATGATGAAGATTTTATTGAAAATAGATCTAAACAAAAAAAGGATCCATTATTCATGAAGAATCTGGAGTTGGAGAAGTCAAAGTCGAAGAAAGATTTTGACTTCTCAATCTATTGTGAAAAAACGCTCAAAAATGGGGGAAAAGTCGGATCTTCCTTATCACATCCGTCTCTATCAAAAGCACAAGTTTTCAATGTATGTCATTTATTTTGATTCTTAAAAGCACAACTTTTTAATGTATCAAACAAATCATTATTCATGAAGAATTTGATGTTAAAGAAGTCAAAGTCGATGAAGGATGTATCTTCGATCTCTAAATCGATTGTGGAAAAAATGTCCAAAAAATAGAGAAAAAGATTGGATCTAGATTATCACACCCATCATTACCAAATGTACATAGTCTCAATGTATCTTGTTAATTTTATTTCGTAATTGAGCTTCATGATACAATGACTATGCTTTATGCAATGTATCATGTTTATATTGATTATACTTACATATAGCTTAATGTTTATGATACTTCAACTAGTGAGTTTTATGCAATGTATCATGTTTATAGTTATTATACCGATACATAATCTAATGTTGCTGGTACTTTGACTAGTAGATTTTATGCAATGTATTATGTTTATGTTTATTATACTGATACATAACTTAATGTTGCTGATAATTCGACTAGTAATTTCATGCAATGCATCATATTTATATTTATTATACTGATACATAACTTAATGTTGCTGATACTTCGACTAGTGACTTTATGTTCAATTCAAACGTACTTTATACGTAAGTAATGCATAATGTATCATTCTCCATATATCGAGCTTTATAATGTATTAGTAATATATTTCAATCCCATCAAGTGGTTTTCAATTTGATTTTCTTCATACAAGATATGCAATTTTTCAATCACATGTATATGATACACATTAATGGCCACGATACATTTATAAAAATTATTGCTAAATACTCATTCTTTTGCAACGATACATACAAACTAACACGACATGTATTTGATACTTAATATCTACCACACTATAATATTTCTATATAAAACAAAACACCTTACAAGCAATCTTTACTTCTCTAATGTATTTGTAGGATTGCAATACTTATCAATTTACAAATATTTTAGGAATAATAATGTATCATGAGTAATATATTCATCTAGAAAAAACAAATCAAAAAAACTTTGGTCATGATACATTCATACAAATTGACACAACAGATATCTGATACATAATAACTATCACACGGTAAAGTATCGATTTAAAACCAAACACCATATGTGCAACCTTTACTACTTTAATATATCATGTAGGACTACAATACTTAACAATTTATTAAATATTTTAAAAATAGTAATTTATTGTAACACTTCAGATTTGAGAAAATAGAAAAAAATGCAACTTTCCAGACCTGGTGCAAGAACCACGGAAGACACCGACGGTCAATGGTCTGACACACTGTTCGTAGGTGGGGTGCGTCGTTGGGCACCAAATATTTATGGTCTCTGACTCAACCCATGGTCTACTAGGACGGTTCGTGGTTGGACCTACATACCATAGGTCTAACAGTAGGTGAGGGTCAACAGCCAATTGGATGAAATTATTTGTTGGGTAAACTTCAAATGGTCATATCTTTTTTCCAGAATGAATTAGGTGGCCCATGACCTATCAAATGAAAGATAATTGAATCCTCTTTCCACCACCACTGAGTTTGCTAAAATCCCATCTCGAGGTAAAAAGTTATGCTTGTTTTAGTGAAGCCCTGTCGGGTAGAGCTTGACCGATGACCCCTACCAACGGTTGGTAGCTCAACCGACGGCCCATAGGTCCTTCCATGGATGACCATCTTCAACTTTTAAGTTAGGGTCATTTAGGACTTTTCCTATGTGTTGGGCCCTTAAACTACTTAGTTTAATGCCTAAATTATGTCATTTTACTATGTTTAAGCCTAATAACTTAGTCTGACATACCCAAAATCTTTATTCTCCAAAAAATTTCAAAATTAGAGCAAAACGAGAAGCAAGAGGTGCTAGCTTTCCCAAGAACAACCAGCATGTTTCCTTCACGTTCCATCCCTAAAAACGAAGAATTTTTCCGTAGATTTCGTTGCCAGGTAAGTGGGATTTCACTAGTGGATTCCTTTCGTCCACCAGGTCCCTAGAATTCAGTCAAACTATTGATTCCCTAAATCTTGTTTAGACCTAGATTTTCTAAAAACTTTAGATATTGGTTGTGATTTAGTTGTTACAATGTTCCTAATCAAATTATCATATTTTCTTGGAATCATTGTTAAATTCCTTGTGTGAAACTCAAAACCCTAGTTGTGTAATTTCTTTTAGTTCATGAAATGCACTTGCTAAGTTAGTAAAATAGATAGTCATTCTTCTGTTTTTGAATGTCACATTATCAGTATATAATTTGTACATTCTCAAATTTTGCATGTCAGTATTTTGAGCTATTCAACATTTCAGTATTTTAGTCATAATGTGTCATATACATATTCAGTTGGGAGTTGACTTAACACCGAGTTGGACTAGGGTTCAACGTACCTGTATAGTCCCAAAACTACGTGCCCTATAGGAGTATAAGTCCCCTCAGTAAGCATCAAATTTGGTGATCATGCTAGTTATGCCTTTATACCCCTGACAAGGTATATTGGGTCCTCTCGATGGGGCGTATACATTGGACTCAATGTTTAGCTCACATGGTTTTATGTCGGTTAATAGTAGCTCCAACAGTCAGACTCTAGTTCATTTGACCAAGTTTTCAGGTATACCTCAGTATTCAGTCTCAACATGTCATGTTAATAACTAGTACTTGGTCATTGCATTCAGTTTAGTTCATTTTCAGTGTATTTCAGTATTTACATTATGTTCAGATTATGTCATTGCTCAATTATTCTTTGTTTAGTTATATTCTATATCCTATATGTTCATTGCATTCCAAGTACTGACTCATACTCTGCGCTACATCCTTTCATAATGAAGGTTCAGGTCCTCAGCATTCAGATCACGCATAGATCGATTCTCGATCCCTACTCAGCAACATCAGTAGTGAGTCCTCATACTTCGAGGACAATAGACTGTTTTCCATTTCAGTCTTTTATTTCAGTTTCAGTTTTTCTAGGTTTAGTTGGGGACACTTCCTAGCAACTCTTATTAGTTAGAGGCTTTTTTAGATATAGTATTAGATTCATCTTTAGTTTTGAGTGAATGTTCAATATCATTAAACTCTTAGTACTTTTTATATATTCAGATCAATATTGGGGATTCCCCATATGCCAGTTATCAATTGATTGAGCTTCTGCATAGTATATTTTGTTCAGTTGTTATAGTATGCTTATGATATGCCAGCTCAAGGTCACTCGTGATCCTAGGTCCTATCTTTATGTCAAAGGGGTAGCCTTAAGGCGTGACGAACTTAGTATCAAAGCAATAGGTTTAAGAGTCCTAGGATGTCTGAAAGCCGCATTAAGTAGAGTCTCTTTCATGGGTGTGAAGTGCATCACATTTATAATAGGGGAGGCTACGAAGTGTTCTAAGAAAAACTTCACTTTTTTTGTTGCTCTTATCGTTCATGAGGTATGATCCAATTTCTTGTTTCTAATCCATCATTATGCATTTTAGATCATGCCTCCTTATAGAGCATACACAAGGAATTCTAATGCCCGCAACGCTAACGCAGTTTCACCAGTCCCAGACCATGAGGTTACGAATGTAGAATTTTGGAATGTGATCCAACTTTTGGCTGAGAGTGTGGCCAACCAAAACAATCAGCAGGTCTTAGTTCTTACTAACATTAATGGAGGATCAGCTACAGATAGAGTTTGAGACTTTTTTCAAATGAATCCGCCTGAGTTTCTAGGGTCGTAGGTTGGTGAGGACCCATAGACCTTTATTGATGAGGTTAAGAAATTCTTTGGAGTGATGCAAGTACTTAATAATGATAGGGTAGAGTTGGCATCCTACCAGCTTAAGGATATGGCTTACATTTGGTTCACTTGGTGGAAAAAAAATAGAGATTCAAATGTAGCTCCTATGACTTGGGAGTGTTTTACTGGAGCCTTTCTGGACAGGTTCTTCCCGAGATAGTTGAGGGAGGCTAAAGCTCAAGAGTTCATAAATTTAAAGCAAGGTACCATGTTAGTCCAAGAGTACAGACTTAAGTTTACCCAGCTCTCCTGGTATGTTCCACATGTGGTTGTTGATCCCAGGGCACAGATGAGTAAGTTTTAGTTTGGGGTATCCGACTTAGTGAAGACATAGTGCTGAAATAATATGTTGTTAGAGGATATAAATATCTCTAGGCTTATGACTCATGCTTAGCTGGTTGAGAGAGATAAGCTTAGAGAAATGGCTAAGGACAACAAAAAGGCCAGAACAGGAAATTATGAGTACTCAAAGCAAAAGTCAGGCGGTGGTAGTCGCTCATAGTTTCAGCAAAGGTCTAAAGCCCCAGCACCTTTATCAATTAGTGCTCCATCCCCCAGGTTTCGACAAAATTAGAAAGGTAGGGCATACGGCTTTAAGTCTTAGGGGAGGGCTTCAGATAACAGGACTTTCCTGACTTGTCCAAAGTGTGGTAAGAACCATCTAGGTGAGTGTCTTGTAGGCAAGGAAAGGTGCTTAAGATGTGGTCAGTTTGTCCATAGGTTGAAAGATTACCCTTTCGCCAGGCAGGGTCAAGGACGTTACACTAATAGGACTCAATCTACCGCTCCAGCAGCACCAATAGGTCGCCCAACTCAGCAGGGTGCTTCATCTGGTACAAGTGGCAGTCAACTTCAAAACAGGTTATATGCTCGCCAGGACCAGGAATATTCTCCTGACGTTATCACTGGTACATTACGAGTCCTTCATTTATATGTTTATATGTTGTTAGATCTAGGGGATACTTTGTCTTTTGTAACTCCTTATATAGCAGTAAACTTTGGTGTCAGTCCAAAAACTCTTCTCAGTCTCTACTCTAGTTGGTGACTAGTTATAGCTAGACGGGTATACAAAAATTGCCCACAGTCTCTCAGAAAGTCACCTCAACAGATCTTGTAGAGTTAGAAATGGTAGAATTCGATATCATTTTAGGAATGGATTGTTACAAACATGTTATGCCTCAGTGAACTAGGATTATTTGGTTTCAATTTCCAAACAAGCTAGTCTTAGAATGGAAGGGCAGTAGCTCAGTGCCTGTAGGTCAATTTATCTCTTACCTCAAGGCAAAAAAGATGATTTCCAAGGGGTATATCTATTATCTTGTTCGGGTTAAGGATTCAAACTCTGAAAGCCCAACACTTGAGTCAGTTCCAGCATTAAATGAGTTTCCAAAAGATCTTCTCAAAGTTCCTTCCGAAAGGGAAATCGATTTTGAAATTGATCTCCTTCCAGATATCCAGCCCATTTTGATTCTTCCTTAGAGAATGGCTCCAGATGAGCTTAAAGAATTGAAAGAACAGTTGAAAGACCTTCTAGATAAGGGCTTCATCAGACCGAATATCTTTCCATAGGGTGTGCCAGTGTTGTTTGTGAAAAAAAAATGGCTCTATCAAGATGTGCATTGACTATTAGCTGTTGAATAAAGTCACAATCAATAATAAGTACCCTATCCCTAGGATTGATGACTTGTTTGACCAACTTCGTGGTGCTAGTCATTTTTAAAGATAGACCTCAGATCCGGTTATCATCATCTCAGAGTCAGAGATAGTGACATCCCAAAAACAGCATTCAGGCCTTGGTATGGTCATTATGAATTTGTAGTTATGTCATTTGGACTAACTAATGCTCCTGCAGCTTTCATGGACTTAATGATCAAGGTGCTCAAGTAGTATTTGGACTTGTTTGTTATCATCTTTATTGATGATATCCTCATTTACTCTAGGAATGAGGAGGAGCATGCTACTCATCTGAGAGTTGTTCTGCAAATTTAAAAGATCACCAGTAATTTGCTAAGTTTAGCAAATGTGGATTCTTGTTACAGTCATTCGTTTTCCTTGGTCATATGGTATCTAGCGAAGGGATTCGAGTAGATTCTTAGAAAATAGAGGCAGTGAAACAGTGGCCCAGACCCACCTCTCCAACACACATCAGAATTTTCTTGGGTTTGGCTAGTTATTAGATGAGATCCATGGAAGGATTTTCATCCATAGTTTCCCTATTGACCGAGTTGACTCAAAAAAAGGTAAGTTTCAGTGGTCAGATGAGTGTGAGAAGATCTTTTCATAATAGGAAACTAGGTTGACTACAACTCCCATTTTTACTCTACCAAATGGTTCAAACAGTTATGTGATCTATTGTAATGCATCCAGGGTCGGCCTATGTTGTGTGCTGATGCAGCGAGGTGAGGTTATAGCTTTAGACAACTTAAGGTGCATGAGAAGAACTATCCAACTTATGATCTCAAGCTTGCAGCAATAGTATTTTCCTAATGATTTGGAGACACTACTTGTATGGTGTTCATTTTGATGTGTTCACAGATCAAGAGCCTTCAGTATGTGTTCACCCAGAAGGAGTTGAACCTTCACCAGAGAAGATGACCTGAATTCCTCAAGGACTATGACATGAATGTGGTTTACCATCCAGGTAAGGCCAATGTAGTAGTTGATGCTCTCAGCAGACTGTCTATGGGTAGTGTAGCACATGTTGAGGAAGACAAGAAAGAATTAGGAAAAGATGTTCACCAGGTTGCTCGCTAAGGAGTTGGTCTTATAGACCCGTTAGATGGTGGTGTGACAGTTCATAATAGATCAGAATATTCGTTGGTAGTGGAGGTTAAGAGAAAACAAGATCGTGATCCCATATTGATTTAGTTGAAAGGTGAAGTTCATCAGCAGAAAGTGGAGGTTTTCTCCCAATGGGGAGATGGTGTGCTTCGTTACCAGAGTCACTTATGTGTTCCTAAGGTGGGTGAGTTGAGGCAGAATATCCTTACAGAAGCCTATAACTCTAGGTGTTATATCCATCCAGGACATACTAAGATGTACCGTAATCTGCGGGAAGTTTTTTGGTGGAACGGTATGGAAAGGGATATAGCAGATTTTATGGCTAAGTACCCTAATTATCAACAGTTTAAGGTAGAACATCGAAACCAATAGGTATACTCAAGTGATTAACATTCCTACATGAATGTGGAAAGTGATAAACATGTACTTCATTACGGGTTTACCTCGTACTCGCAGGCAGCATGACTCTATTTGGGTGATAGTAGACAGAGCTACTGATTCTACTCACTTCTTGGCTGTCAAGACTACAAATTCAGCGGAGGACTATGCCAAACTCTACATCCATAAGATAGTCAGGTTGCATGGGGTTACCTTTTCTATCATCTCAGATAATGGTCCTCAATTTACCTCTCATTTCTGGAAATCATTTCAGAAAGGTTGTGGTACTCAGGTAAGTCTCAGTACAACATTTTATCCACAGACGGATGGTCAAGCAAAACATACCATTCAGACCTTAGAGGACATGTTGAGAGCTTTCATGATAGATTTCAAAGGTAGTTGGGATGATCACCTACCTCTCATAGAGTTTGCCAACAAAAATAGCTACCATTCCTGTATTTAAATGGCCCCTTATGAGGCATTATATGGGCACAAATGTAGTTATTCAATTGGTTGGTTTGAAGTAGGTGAATCAGCCTTGATTGGGCTAGATTTGGATTATAAAGCTTGGTTCAGCTTACATATTTGTTCAGTTATATTCTATATCCCACAGGCTCAGTACATTCCAAGTACTGATGCATACTCTACGCTACATCATTTCTTGATGTAGGTTCAGGTCCTCAGCATGTAGATTGGTTCTCGATCTATACTCAGCAGCATCAATGGTGAGTCCTCATACTTCGAGGATAGTAGACATGTTTTCCATTTCAGTCTTTTATTTCAGTTTAAGTTTTGCTAGGGTTAGTTGGGACATGTCCCAGTAACTCTAGTCTGTTATAGGCTTTTTCAGACATAGTATTAGATTCAGCTTTAGTCTTTAGTGAATGTTCAGTATCATTAAACTCTTAGTAGTTTTTATATATTCAGATAAGTATTGGGTATTCCCTATCTTTCAATTATAAATTGATTTTGCTTCTGCATAGTATCTTTTGTTCAATTGTTTTAGTATGCTTATGATATTCCAGCTTAGGGTTAGCTTGGGGTAACTCGTGATTCTAGGTCTCGTGTTTATATCAAGGGGGTAGCCTCAGGGTGACTGTATCATGATTAATATATCCATCTCGAGATAACAAATAGAAAAATCGACCACACAACATATCTCCAGCCTTTTTGTGTGTTGTATCAATGTATAGTAGATACATTGAAATTTCTAGCTGATGTTTCTTCACCTCCAAGTACATACTAACGAGGATATTCATGATATATCTTCTCAAAAGTTTCAATAATTTTGAATCAAAATGTAAAGGATCTTCGATGAACTGGGAGAAGAATTTTGAATCTCATTTTTTTTTCGATAATTTTGAATCAAAATTGAAAAGATCTTTGATGTATTGGTAGAACAATATTAAATCTCAAATTTTTTTTTGACAATTTTGAATTAAAATCGAGAGGATCTTCAAATAATTGTATAGGGATAAATCAACGCTCGTCTCTGTAATTTATCGAATCTCCAGATTTTCCCCAACTCATCGATCTCCAAGCTGCAATGGCTGATTCACTTTCACAAAAGAAATATTTTGTCCAATCAATATTCCATCACTTACGTATCTTTCATAACTCACCTCACTATCTCAGTTCTTGAATGTCTCAACAAAATAGAGATATTCATGATTATCAACTCAATTTTTAAATGATTTTAAATCGAAATTGAAAAGATTTTTGACAATTTGGGAGAAGAAATTAGAAAACTGACTTTTTTGAAGTTGTTATGATTTGGGAGAGATTGATTAGCAATGACAACAATGTAATTGCGTGAATTATGGATTTGATATTTAATTTTATGTATCTTTTCTTTTTAAAGCGCAATAGAAAAGATTTTGTTCCATTTTTTAGCGCAACCGAAGGATTCTTCTTGTATCAGAATTAATGTATCCGGATGGTGACTTATGTATTCGGAAGGTACATATTTTAAGGGATTATTGTAATTAGAAAAAGAGTATGGATATGATGTAATTTACTCTTTACACTAGGGGTGGCAAATCGGTGGATTAGATTGGATTTGGATGGATTGAATATGAATTTGGTCACATATGGTTTGGGTAAACTTGTTGTAATTTCTAAAGCCAAAAATATATTAAATCAAAGCTAAATTGTTAATTAAAAAAAATATTTTTTTATACAAATTTTTTGTACTTTTTAAACCCTTGTCAACCCTCCACCACCCCCACCCCCCAAGCCCCAAAAAAATTAAAAAAACTTCCTTTTAAAAATTTGATTTTTTTTGCCAACCCTAACCCTCTTCCCCCCCCCCCCCCCCAACAACCCCCACCCCAGGACACCTCCACCCACACCCAAAAAAAAATTCATAATCTTTTTTTGCCCCCTCCTATCCTATCCCTCACCCTCATATCCACCCCCACCCCCCAATTTTCTATTTTTTATTTTCAAAAACAAATAGTGCAATTACGGATTTTTATGATAAGTGAGTGATATATGGGTGTATATGGATTCTCATGTTTACCCATTTTGTTCATATTTGTATGAGCTTATATAGGTAGAAGTACATATTTACCCATTTAAGAAAATATGAGTGATCTATTTCATTTAATATGCGAAAAATGGATCCATTTCAATATTATGGGCTGAAATTATCACCTCTACTTTACACTTTGAGATTTATGTAAGTTATACTTTTATTGTTGACTTTAAAATTACTAAAATATTTAAGCTGAGATTGACCTAATTCAAATTATGTTGATCCCAACCCAATGTGTCACCTTATAAAGTGTTTTTATGATGATAAAAATGGAAAAGTTAATTAAAGATTGTGTCTAATTATATTCTTGTTTGTTTTTGTAACAAAACCACAAGGAAAGTCAAGGCCTATTAATTTGATGCAGAAATTAATAGTAAATTTACTTATCCAAAATTAAAGATTATTATGTTTATATTGCTATTAGATTATTTAATTGTGCTAACAAATTCTTATAAACGTGATATACACTTCAACTAGTATCATGTTTATTTGTTTGTTTCATTGTTTAATACTTTAATTCGAAAAACAAAAAGCCTTATATTTTACCAACCAAAACGAATTTATTAGTAATTGTAGGTGTGTCATACATACCTTAGTCATAGACTTATTTCCTTAATCTCTATATAGATTAATGTATTAATCATATTCATACCAAATACTTTTGATAACTTTAAGCATTTCCATTAATTTTCTCAACAAGATTGCGAACTACATCAATAGTAAGCGGTTTAGGATAATAACAGTCAATGCCAACATCCATGAATGATATCTCCTCTTCTTCTTTTTTTGCGGGAAGTCATTCCCACAATCAACCTATCAACATGCATATCTCGAAGTTCCTTAGTTGCCTGCATAATATAGAAAATATTTATAGTAGTTTTTTACTTGAATTACGTCTAAATTAAGATATTCAAACAGAAACTAAATTACGATTTATAAAAGCATACTTGACGACAGTTCATTACTGACATATCCAAGTCCATCATAATCAAATCAAAGTATGCACCATTGTGATGAGCAAGAACTGCTTCTTGACCATTTTTCACCTCCTGAGTTTCCATATCTAATTTCCTTAGAAGTGCTTTATGGACCATTCAAACTACAATGTTATCATCTACTATAAGAGATGTAAGTTTTTTCTCTACGTTCATGTTGTTTAGTGAAGAAGATGATTAGAATGATGAGATTTTTTTCTGAGATTAAAAACTTACATGTTTTATGTCGATAGTACTCAAATAAGTGCGCTAGACATATGTATATTGTATAGAGAAATAAAAAAGTAACAATACTTTATCATCAGTCACATTTGGCAAAGTACATTAAAGAAGAATTACAACTAAGTTTTTGGATTACCCCACTAGATATTGTCATTATTTATTTTGGTACTATATGTTACTAAGTTGTGTAAAATAGGATAGAAACATTTAAGAAGATGCCAAAAGTGTTACTTCCTCTATTCCAAATTATATGACATCATAATCTGAATTTCAAAAGTCAAACTTCTTTATTTTGACTGTAAAATTGGACATACAATATTTGTATTTTTTTTCTTTTACATATTTAGAAACTAAATAAAGGGTAATATAAGCCACAAGAATTAGAAAAGTAAAATGTTTAAAAGGCATGCGAATAAATCATGGTCAAATATTTTCTTGTTTTTCTTTTGAAATTCAAATTATATCAAATATAAAATTGGACGTAAGGAGTATCTCATACAGCAAATTTCATTTCTTTTGGTAAAGAGGCATTTTGAAAGTGAAGTTGAGTTCAAACATACTTTGCCAAAAAGCAACAGCATGCCAGAACATAGACTCAAAGTCAAAATGAATGACATTAATGAGAGTGGAGAGTATTTGATTCACACATAGCTACAAGTTTGACAGGTTCATTGCATTGGAGAAAGGTTGTTCACCCACAATGCCTAGCATTGGTTGCATTGTTAACTACTGCTGAGGTTGCATTGAAGCCAGCGAGACTGGTGGCAGTGTTTGTTGAGGATGCTTCAATAGAATAATCATCCTACTAGTAGTCTGCTCTTTCGCCTATTGAACAAAAGGTCTCAGATATGAGAATTGAAGAAATCATAACAATGTTCTCCTACAACAACCAAAAGTTACATGTTATAGAAAAATTAAAAACATCTGTATAAAATAAGTGAGTAACATTCTAGAAACTGAAACAACATCGATCCTTTGAAAAATAAAGGTAATGAAATAAAGTTAAAGTAGGAATAGGTTACACCTTCCCCAGTCATACTGCTCCAGAAAAAAATAGGAAAGGTTTCCAACACCATACAATACCTCCCACTAAAAACTTGAAAGCAGAGCCCACCATGTTCTGCACATACACCAAGACAACAAACAGCAGCCTGGATATGACATTAGTAGGGTTCAAATAAATGAAATTGCATGCACTCATGTTCTTGCTCAACTTTTTCTCTCTCTGCTGGTTCTCTTGTTCAACTTGAAATCTGCTGTGATTATCTTTTTAAACTCATCTACAATGCTTCAAACCTGACCTTCATCCAAGAGTAGTCCAAGTATTTGAAGTCCGGAGAAAAATATTGTTGGCTTATACTAGTCCACCATGATAGAGACAAGTTCCATTGATAGAAATAGTTAATAAAGTATTCAAGTAAGATGTTGAAAGGTTAAAGGCCCAAAGTGTTTTACGTGGAGATCTCTTTGCTCAAGGGAGGAAAAATCCACAACCTGCTGTCTCACAAAATTTCTCAAGGCTCTACTAACTTCAAGCAACTCATAATTACAAAATCAAGTAATTACAGTGGATCAAACTTTTAATCCTTTTACCCTTGTAACACTACTATTACAAGACAACTAACCAATAACTTGATTCGCTCAAATCACACTTCCCTAAAGAAGTATAAGCGGTCGTCGTCAAATAAAGAAACCAACTTATAGGTTGGGGTTGATCCCACGAGGAATATGGTTCAGACTTAAACATAACTCACGATTATATTCGTTTAGTCAAACTTTTTTTGAGACAAGTAAATAAAGGGGGAGTTTTGGAAACAAATAACTGATTGTTTTTTAAGTAACAAGTGAGCAAGATTCAAAATTTGAGTTATCAATAAGAGAGAGAAACTAGGGTGTATGTGTTCCCCATTAGCTCTTAACGCGGTGATCCTAATAATAGTAATCATCTCCTAGTGTTTTACATGCAAAGTTGGTAAGATAGGTATCCCTAAGTGATTGGTCCTCCAAATAGGGAATTTCACCCAGCACCTTGGTCCGGCTACGTGTATATACTTTACTAACCCTTACCTTTACCTCAGATTAGACATCACATCAATGTATGACTTAGTGTTCACCCTCACACCAATTGACATTAGACTATTAGATTGTATCCCACTAAATCTCTATTGTTAATTCTTTTCTCATTAACTACCTCCTTAGTCCAGCAAGTAGCAACGAGGTGAGTTCTAATGTTGCTCACCGTTAAAAAGACTTCTAAGCGAAATAAATAAGAATACATGCATAAACACTATTCAAGAATTACTTAATTATTATTCATATTTTATTAATTGCTCATGGTTCCCACAACCCTAATTGTGGATTTAGCTACTCATGCTTGAAAGAACACAATTCATAATTTGGTAAAAAGAATTCATGAACTTACTATTAGAGTAGAAGAAACCCGAAATCTCCAATTGAATATCAAAGCAAAAATCTTATAAACTGAATTTCGGAAATCAAATTGCCAAAGTTTGCAAGTTAATTCCCAAAGAAAATACAAAGAACTTAAAGCAAACAATAATATCTAACCCCCAAAAAATGAGGTTTACATACCCTATTTATAGAAAAACATGTCCTAAACAAAAAGCAAACAAAATAAGGAAATAAACTTCAGGGACGCGACTTTGATTGACTAGTCAACCTATGGACCATTCTTCGACCTACGGTTCGTAGGTCCCCTCCATTGGTCAACACTTAGAACTTTTTCCACAGAGGCTGGAACCCTCACTCTCATATCAACAACGACGGATGTGCAGGATGGACCGTAGGTTGACCTACGGTCGGTGGGCCCTCTTTTGTGGCTCCACACTTAGGATTTTCATCAAGAACTTCAACTCTCTGAACACATTTGAGGGATGTGCAGGATGGCCCATAGGTCGACCTACGGTCCGTAGATCACTTCGTAGTTCCACACTTGGTTAGAATTCCCTGATGCTCCTATCTATGCCTACCCATCGACGGACTGTCATAGGACCTACAGTCTGTAGGTCCCTCTATGGGTGGCCACTTCTACAGAATTTCAGTTGTCATCTCACTCAACCGTGTCAAAGCCTATTTCCTACAAACATAACATATAAAATATTATTTCCAATACAAAATGGCCGTAGACACACACAACTCTTTAGTGAAATGTATCAAAAATATTGTAAACTCACGGTATATAATAACTCTATTGTCCATTATACCAACTAACTCTAGCCGACATAGACTTCAGCACTACACCATAACTAACACTAGCCACTTAATTAGATCACAATGATAATAGAAGAAACGATCTACTTTCCTTTATAACTTAGTATTAGATTTACAATATAAGAGCATAAGACACAAAACTCAAAAACTAACTAAAGACGTTGCAACACTCAATCAGGTCTCTTGTTGAGTCTGAGCAATGCTCTTCCTTGAAATGACTTTTGCTTTGTGAATAATCTTGATTGCAAGAAATCTACCTTAAATGTTTTTATTACTATACCCAATATTTCACAAGCCTATAAAAATTTCAAAATGATAAGCCTGATAATGCGAAAGACATGTTTAATGATAAACAAATCTACCACTTGAGAAACAATTTTATGTCAAACATACTTGGTCAAATACTTGTTTTTCTCACTCATTTTCCTCTCTGAGCAATTCCCTTTTATGAGAATAAAAGTCTTCAAATATTTCTCTACCTGCTCGTCTGCTAGTTTGACTTAATCACATCCACAATGCTTCGAGCATGATCTTCATCAAAGATTAGTCCAAATATCTGAAGTCTAGAGAAGAATACACAATAAGATATTAAAGGTCATGAGAAGGAGTAATAGTAAAATCGTACAACATTCTCATCCGATCCAATGGTTGGTTCTTTTCTTATTTTCGATTCAATGGCTTTATGAAAATCCTAGAAGTCAAGTTTCATTCAAACTAGTTGATAATTAATCGTTTTGACTAACTATTTTTACATAAATAATAAGTAGAAAGGAGGTAGGAACTAGAATAAAAAGTTTAGTGGCAACAAATGTAAAAATAATTAATCATTTTGACTGATGGTGGGAGTTGAACAGCTTATCTTTTGCTTGAAGTACAACAATGATCTCAATTAAACCTTGCCAATTGTTTGTTTAAAACTCTGGGAAAGGTGTGCTAGTAGTTTAAATGATACACAATCAATAACTAGTTTATAGTGTGAAGGCCAAGTAAACAACCGATGAGATTATGAAAGTAATATTCTTGCATTTGTTGCTACGGAGCTATTTATTATAGTTCCTACCTCTTTTCTACTTATCATTTATGTAAAAATAGTCAGTAAAATCAATTAATTATTAACTAATTTGAATGAAACTTGTCTTCTAGGACATAAAGCCACTGAAATAAAAAATATGCAGTCGAATAGTAGCTTGGCGTAGGTTATGTTGTGGCCATTAGCACTATTTAGCAGTACCTTCCTCTACAACCAGTATGGCATATTGTAACCTCTCTGGGATGGCTATAGCCAACATATAGTAATAGATCAGTAATTTGCAAATATTATGTAAAAGACAAACAAACAAACTAGAGGAGAATAAAGTAGACATAACATAAATTCACCCGACTTTTCTATGGAAACAAAATTTCAAAAGCGAGATAAATATTGGAGTGGCTTGTTCAAAGAATTAGAATACTTATTTAACTTGAAATGCAATACAAGATTTCACTCAATAGCATATAGAGCATGTATGTAGTTAGTGATGTCAACCTGGTCAATCCAAGGGCAGAAACTTTCCCTTAGCTCGTTGCCATTGTGGAGAATGAAATTAACTAATAATAATGTGTTCTCTCTAACAGTTTAAGCTTTTTGATGAGATGTCAACACACTTCATGGTATCAGAGCAGACAAAGGTCGTGGGATCGACACCAATCATATCCAAAAGAATATTTACATCCTTAACCCATGATAAAAATAATAATCAGGCTCACGCGTATGGGGGAATATTGAGAATATAATTAACTAATAAAAGTGTGTTGCATAAAAAAAAAAAGAATCGGTCCGTTATAACTGCTTAATCTCTTAGATAAGATTGTCACACACTTCAACAAGCATAGCGTATTAAAAGTTGTAGCCTTTTCCTCTACAACATTGTTTAGGGGGAGAGTTTGTGAGAAACAAATGTTACGTTAACACTTGTGTGAACCTCCTTGTATTCCGAGGGAATTATGTGAGGTTATTCCTCTCTATATTTTGTACTCTCTTTTATATAGTGGATTGCTCATCTCCTCTTATAGACGTAGGTCGATTGACCAAACCACATTAATTATTTGTTTTTTGGTATATTTCTCGTTTGTTTTCTTACTCATGGTCTTTCGAGGTTTGCATTAAGTGGATTGCTCATATCCTCTTATAGACATAGGTCAATTATTTTTTTTCCTAACAAGTACTTTCCTAGTGCTCCTCTTAAAACATTAAATGCTAACCACCAATTGTGTTAGTGTGGTAGAGATTTGCTTCATACACTTCCTGACACTATATTCTACCTCCTATACGTACCATAGGGTAACCTGAAATTGCTCAAAGGTACACGTTTATTAGTATTGTCATCTATGGAATTTAACCTTTAGTCTGCAGAAATTGCTTGGCGCACGGTAGAGTATTTCATTTTTTAGAAGGTGATGATGGGCCCAATTTGTGGCTCACTTACGGGAGTTTCTACATTAGAAATTGATGTAATGGTAAGATCCATTGATATTAATTAACGGTTAAGTTTGAGGTTTAATGGTTCTCCCATGGATGTTACCATTGCATCTACTTCTAATGCAGCAACTCCAGTAAGAGAGCCATATATTAGGCCACCATCACCTTGTAAACCATGAAACACTCTACCGTGTGCCAAATAATTTTTGCAGAATTGTGGTTAATTTCATGCATAACAATGCTAATTAACATGTACTCCGAGCAATTTTAGGCCATAAAACCACAATAAAAATGTTGGAATTAATGCATCCACATCAATGTTTAGTCTTCCAATATTATCTCTTAGTTTTTCAAGAAGTCCTTTAGAAGTCTGTAATACATGTATCCAAATAATTGTGATACATGTATCTAGTTATTTGTGCAAGACCTTTGATTTTACATTTTACTAGTATAAATAGAGATTTAATTAATGATTCTAATAATCTCAATTGGCCTTAAGTATCCTATATAAAACTTGAACATTCTATAAAGATTGTATTCTCCTTCTAAACTTCTTACAAATTGGTTTCAGAGCAGGTTTTCGTTCTTAATCTGGGGTTAGGTAAAGAAAAAAATATGGCATCCAAAACAAATGAAGGTGCTGATTCTTCAGTTGTTCTTACTCCATTTATTGATGGAACTGATTTTGAATACTAGAAGATAAGAATGAGAACATATTTGAATGCTGAAAGTTTGTGGACTATTGTTGCAAATGGCTTTGAAGAGCCAGAAAACGATGGTGAACTTACAACAGCAGAGATGAAAAATCTTGAGGCTAAGTATCGTCAAGATGCAAAAGCTTGGAGCAAAATCCAAATGGGAGTCTTAGGAGCACATTTTGCAAAAATTGCTACTTCTGAGACTCCAAAAGAAGCTTGGTAGTCTCTGGAAACTGAGGTGTATTGTGACGAAAAGGTACGCACTATAAATCTTCAAACTCTTAGAAGAGAGTTTCAAAATTTCAAGATGATAGAATTTGAAAAATAGATGAATATTGCACAAGATTCAAGTATATTGTCAATGAAATGAGAAATCATGGTGATACAATTTATGACCAACAAGTCGTGAAAAAGATTTTAATTAGTGTGATAGAAAAGTATGAGTACATTGTTGCTATCACTGAGAAGATGAAAGATCTTTCTAAGATTTTCATCTACTTGAGCATTTCGTGCACATAAGAAGCGAAGATTTTTTTCATAAAGATCAACCCAAAGAGACGGCTTTCCAGTCTAGAACAAATGAGAATTCTTAAAATTTCTCAAAAAATCAGCAGAAGAAGAATTACAATCCAAAAAATAAGCAGGATAATGATGGTTCTTCTAAGGTTGAAGAAAAAGGTGAGAAAAGTTCTAGTCGTTTTTGTGAAATTTACAAAAAGACTAATAACAATGCAGAAAAATATTGGCACAAAAGCAAGCCCCAATGTAACTTTTGTACAAAGTTTGGCCACACAGAGAAGGATTATTGGAACAAGAAACGGGATCAAGCAATATTTTGTGAAAAAAAGGAGGAAGAAAGGGAAGAAAACCTTTTGTTTTCTTCTAAATCGGATACTTCAACAAAAAACAATGAATGGTATGTTGATAGTGGTTGTAACAATCACATGACTGGAGATCAAAAGGCTTTCCTCTCAATTAATAATAGCATTACTACTAAAGTGAGAATGGGGAATGGAGCCTTAGTTGATACAAAAGGTAAAGGTGCCATTTCGATCAACATAAAAGGGAGCGGTAAGCAAATTCATGATGTTCTTTATGTTCCTAACTTGGAAGAAAATTTGCTTAGTGCTGGTCAACTCATGGGAAATGGTTATTCTCTTGTGTTTAGAGATAATTATTGCAGGATTTATGATAAAACTAAATAAAATCAAGTCACGGTTGAAGTAAAGATGAGAAAAACAAACATTCATTTACAATTTCATCACAATGCATGAGAAAATGAACTTGTAGATGATTCATGGATTTGGCACAAAAGATTTTGTCACTTGAATTTTCATGGTTTGAAGATTCTCAAGCAAAAAAAATGGTGCAAGGCCTTCCTGAGATAGATACAGAGGTGGATCCATGTGAAAGTTGTATAATGGGAAAGCAACATAGAAAGTATTTTCCAAAAGGGATGTCTTGAAGAGCAAGTATACCTTTGGAACTAATCCATACACATTTGCGGACCAATGAAGACTCCATCTCTTGGAAGTCAAAGTTACTTTCTAATCTTTATTTATGATTTTTCAAGAATGGCTTGGGTTTATTTCTTGAAACAAAAGTCAGAAGCATTTGGTACATTCAAGAAATTTAAAGTCCTTGTTGAGAAGAAAAAAAGGTTACAACATAAAAATTATTCGCAGTGATAGAGGTGGTGAATACACAAATCGAGAATTTGAAGAATACTGCAAAAATGAAGGCATTCAGAAGCAACTTACTGCAGGGTACACTCCTCAAAAAAATGGTGTATCTGAAAGAAGAAATAGAACAATTGTTGAAATGGCTAGAACTATGATGAATGAGAAAGGGCTACCAAAATATTTTTGGGTAGAAGCAGTGAATACAATAGTGTACATCCTCAACAGGTGCCCGACAAAGGCATTGAAGGAAAAGACAGCAGTTGAAGCTTGGAGTGGAATGAAACCTTCTGTAAGTAATTTTAAAATTTTTGGGTGTATTTGTTATGCTCATATACCTATTGAGAAAAGAACAAAATTGGACGAAAAAAGTCAAAAATGTATATTTCTTGGTTATAGTGATGTGACAAAAGGCTATAGGCTTCTCAATGTCAAAACTAACAAACTTATTGTTAGTAGAGATGTCATTTTTGATGAAAAAACAGCATGGAATTGGAAGGATAAATAGATAGAGAATACTTCTATCATATCTTTAGATATGCCAAATCAAGAAGAGGATGAACAAGAGGAAGATGTCCCTCAAGTGGGAGAAATACCTGATTTAGATGATGAAGAACTACCTCCAAGAGGAACAAAAATGTTGAGTGCCATTTATCAGAGATGTAACTTTGCTGGTGTTGAGTTAGAAAATTATGAGGAGGCAATAAAGCATGATGTTTGGAAGAAATCCATTACAGAAGAAATTCTGATGATTGAAAAAAATAATACTTGGGAGCTTGTGGCTATAACCAAAGAAAGAGAAGTTGTAAGTCTAAAATGGATTTACAAACAAAAATCAATCAGGAAGGAGATATTCAAAAGCACAAAGAGAGGTTGGTTGCTAGAGGTTTCACGCAAAAACCCGGTATTGATTTTTATGAAACTTTCTCTCCAGTTGCTCATCTTGAGACAATTACAACCGTGATTATTTTTGCTGCACAAAAGAAATGGAAGATTTTTCAACTTGATGTTAAATCTACATTTCTTAATGGAAAACTTGATGAAGAGATTTATTTTGAGCAACCTCAAGGATTTTTTTGTTCGAGGGGGAGAAGAGAAGGTGTACAGGCTAAAAAAGTTCTTTATGGGCTGAAATAAGCTCTAAGAGCCTAGTACAATGAAATTGATACATACTTTCTAAAAAGTAATTTCAGAGAAGAAAAAGTGAAGCACTTGTATGTGAACAAAGAGCATTATCATTGTTTGTCTCTATGTGGATGATCTACTCTTGACAGGAAATGATGTGAAGATGATGCAAAAATTCAAGCAAGATATGGTGCGAGCTTATGAAATGAGTGATCTTGGGTTGCTAAATTATTTCTTGGGAATTGAAGTTTCTCAAGTGAAAAAAGGAATTTTTATTTCTCAAAAGAAGTATATTGAAAGTATTTTTCAAAAATTCAAAATGATGGATTGTATGTCTGTGGCCATACCATTAGCAACAAATGAGAAGTTCAGAAAAGATGATGGAGAAAAGAAAGCTAATAGCTCACTTTAAAAGAGCTTGATTGGAAGCCTACTATATCTTACTTCAACAAAACCTGACATTAAGTTTGTTTCTAGTTTATTAATCAGATTCATGCAAGAACCAAGCCAAGTGCATTTTGGAGCTCCAAAGTGTGCTCTACGCTACTTGCAAGGAACAATGGATGTTGGGATAGTGTACAAATCTGGTTGAGATTTGAACTTAATTGGTTATTCTGATAGTCATTGGGCTGGAAGTATATATGAGATGAAGTGTACTTTTGGTTATGCTTTCTTATTTTGATCAAGTATTTATTCTTGGCTATGAAAAAAGCAAAGTGCTGTTGCTCAATCCATTGTCGAAGAAGAATATGTCTCAGCAGCTAAGTCTACTTCTCAAGCTATTTGGCATAGGTGAATATTAGAAGACATTGGTGAAAAACAAAAAAGAGGGATTGTTCTGTATTGTGATAACAAATCAGTGATTGCAATTGCCAATAATCCAGTCAACAATGAAAGGTCAAAGCATATTTCCATCAAGTACCATTTTATCTGAGAAGCACAAGACAAAGGCGAAATTCATTTGCATTATTGCCAGACATAAGAACAACTTGCTGACATCTTCACCAAAGAACTTCCTAGAGAAAAAATTTGCAATCTTCGAGAATGCAATGGAGTTGTCAAGCAAATGCATTAAGGGGGAGTGTTGGAATTAATGCATCCACATCAATGTTTGGTCTTCCAATTTTGTCTCTTAGCTTTTTCAATAAGTCCTTTTGGAGTTTGTAATACATGTATCTAGATAATTGTGATACATGTATCTAGTTATTTGTTCAAGACCTTTAGTTTTACATTTTACTAGTATAAATAGAGATGTAATTGATGATTCTAATCATCTCAAGTGGTCTTAAGTAGCCTATATAAAACATGAGCATTCTCAAAAGATAGTATTCTCCTTTTATATTTCCTACAAGGAAGACATTTCAGAATTATTTATCCAATCATTTGTACAACAATGATCGAATAAACTCTCATGGGATATATCTCAATTCATGGGATAACGTTGTCTATCTCATTCCCATACCAAATGGCTCCTTGAGTCTTTTAATTAACTATAATCCAATGTTGGTACAAGTATCTATAGATGTATTTAACATTATTGTGAAATGTAACATTTCTTTCCAAATGATGGTGTAAAATAGTTTCTATGAAATGACTTATAATTCAAATACCAGTACAAGTAATTGTGGATATATATTTATAATCCTTGTGAAATATGTTTTTTCCACCTCTATGTGTTTTTACTTGCCTTAGGTTGGAATAATTCTTTTCAGGTTGTGTTTATGAATATTTTTTTGTTTTTTTTTTTTTTAGTTTACATACATGTATTTTCAGTATGATGTAGCCTTTTTACAAGAAAGAGGCAGCAAATTTGCACATGTACATTGACAAATAAGTTATGTCAACCAGTCATTCTATCAAACAAATTATCATTTATCGGTGCACCTAAGATGAATGTTGACAGCTTGACCTTCGGTGGAACTCTTAATGCTACTAGTAATTCAACTCCTGCTAATGTGCCAATAAATGGAAGTTCTACGACAAAAAAAGATCGTAGAATCTAGATTAGAGAGGTATTCAACACTAGCTTGAACTAATGCAGAATCACTATGTCCAAGTTTTTTGATAGTACTATCTCTTCTTTCATCTCTTGACATATTAGCACGAGTTTAATTAGTAATAGCATTAAGAGTTTCATTGAAGGTCAAGATGTCAGCATTCAATCTTGATATCTCCATCTTGATGCAATAGAAAATGGTAAATTGTTTGATAGAATGATTGATTGAGATTTAAGAGAACTCTTTCGTAATAGAAGAAAGGTTTTGGATCGAGGAAGATTCTGATGTGTGACAAAGAGGAGAATAGATGTAAGAAACAAGTTCCACAACTATGTTCCTCCCAGATAGAGTCCAAGTGGATTAGGAGAAGAAGTTTTAGTGTAGATAAAGAAGTTCAAGACGATGAACGAAGTACAAGACATGGGAGTTAGTTTAAGGCTACAAGGAAAGGGAAGCAGTAAGAGGTCACCGACTTCAACCTAAAGAAGGAAAGGTTTCATGCCTATAAATAAGGTAGGGTTTTCTACAATGATTTTTGTGCACTTACACAGAGAGATACAAGCATAACACAATCAAGTAAGAGTGAGCTTGTCTTTGAGAGAGTTTTGATTGAAGATTTTGAGATTTGTGGATACGAAGAACTAAATTGAATAACCTGATCTTTAGGATTAAGTTTTCTAGTTTTGATTCAAGTTTATTTATTTAATTGATTATAAAGTAGTAATCTTCTGTTTCTTAGCTTGGTCTATACTTCAAGTTGGGGGAACCTTGAAGGAGGGGTTCAACAGTCAATGGTGGTTGTTGATACTTAGGAATTAAATATCTAGATATTCTAAAGTAGAAGATAAAGTTAACATATGACTTTGGTATGCTTTCTGTCAATGTTCTATGGTTTTAATTTAATCTATTTTGATATGGCATATAGGTGTGCCCTTGTAAGGATGAGAATGGGAACAATCTTATGCATTTATGCATTATGCACTCCACATTATTGGCCGATGTCCCACACCAAGCATGCTCAACTATAGGGCTCCCTCTAGCTCTCGGTACGTTCTCTAAATTCTCTTGAAAAACCTTAAACCACATTTTTTCCAATGGATCAGTTCTCATACACTAATGGAAAAGGCACGGTTTGAGGTTTTTCAAGAGAATTTGGAGAACGTAACGAGAGCTAGAGGAAACCATAGAATTGAGCATGCTTGGTATGGGACATCATCCAAGAATGTAGAAGCATTTTGCGTCGTGAATTTGAAAGTCCTAGGATTGTACCCGGTTCTCATACTCATAAAGGCATATGATCTATAAGCATATAAAACTAGATTAAATTAAAATTGGTGAACATTGAGTTAAATCTACTTAATTTAGCTACTTGGCTATTCAGGACTTAGAGGGACTATCAATCATGGGTAAAATACTAGAAAGTGCTAGAAATGAACTTATGTACGATTTAGATGTTTGCTATTAGGAAACTGATCTCATATTAATTTTAAAAAAATTCACTTCCCCCTCACTAAAAAAGGTCAACATTTCCAATTAATTTGAATGACCATCTATAGTTACTTTTACCAATATTGAATTATAGTTGATAAATAGAGTTAGTAAATAAATTTTCTTGTAACTCATTGGAGTGGGGTCAACCATATTTTTGTAAGAAACTCACTTTTTTTCTCTACACTTTCTTATACAACACATTATCTCGATAATATAATTGTAGTATTTCTCTGAGAATCAAATTAACCCTTAGGAAAATAAACAAATTTAACTTAGCAAATTTTAAATAGCCTAGTGTCATAGACTTAGACTTCAATTAAGCATAACATGTGGCACTTGAAAACTCGCTCTCAAATATTTCCCAATTTTGCAAGCTCAATTAAGTTTTTTTAACACTAGATCTCTAAGAAAATATTGGATTTAAGAAAGACACAAGAGAATAGATTAAGAAAGATTTTATATTTTTCAAGACTTGGAAGACTTTCTTGATGGTTTTTACAAATGAATGTCATTTTATTTGTACTATCCATCTAGGGGATAATAGATAAATAATAGTTTTCATACCATTCCCTCCTTATTTACAAATATATCATCTTTCTAGAATATTCTACGAAACTAACAAAATCCAAGAAACTTCCATGCAAATCTAAGGTCATCTAAGAAATTCTCCATATATTTCTAGAATATTCCACTAAGGACTAGCGTTATTCCAATGTAACCTTCAATATGGACAATAGTATGACACTTGGTTCCTAATTGGCATGACGACATGGTAGGGTCATCACACTCTCCCTCAACTTATATTGCGACTACCATAGGGCATTGTTGCTGCATGAACTCTCAAATTTGGTCTTTGAATTTCTACAAGTCTTCCTATCGTTCCCATGTGGCTTATTTCAGTGATTGTCCCTTATAGTGGATGAGAAACATGGTAGTGGCTTGTTGCTAGTTTTTTCGCCTGTTCTGGTAGTCAATAAAAGCCTCAATTTCTCGATAATGCAAGGTAGTGATGGTATTGGTTTCTGACTTGACTAACTTCGGTTGGGGTCATCCTTTTCATCACAGTACAGTTTGAGCCACTGGCATGAAATATGGGATGACCTTGAGATGAGGTGGTAACTCTAACTTATATGAGATGTTTCCTACCTTTGCAACAATCCTAAACAATCTATCATACTTTCATACTAAATTTTGGTGCACGCTTCACAGTTCCTTAAACTTACTTGGGTTAAACATTACCAAAACTATATCCCCAATTTTATAATATGAGGGATGACGCTTGCAGTTGGCAAACTTCTTCATCTTAATTGTTGCCTTGTCCAAGTAAGACATATATAGCAGTGTCAAGTTCCTCCTCCTATGGCCATATGGTATGCCCAAAAATGCAATCGTTACTAATTGTGGAGTTTGTGGTTGTTGGCCTGTGACTAACTCAAATGGTGTTTGCCAAGTAGATTCGCTTCATTGCAATTTATATGAGAATTGGGCTATGTCTAAATGTATTTCCCAATATTTCTTATGTGAACTCAAAAAGTACCTTTGCCAGCACTTCAATAAGGCATTGACCCATTCTTTCTCTCCACCTGTTTGTGGGTGAAAACTAGTGGAGAAATGCAACTGTGTGCCAAGCATATCGAACAACTCTATCCAAAAGTTTCCTATAAAATGTGGACCTCGATCACAGATGATATGCCTCAAGAAAGCCTTATATTTACCACGACCTTAAAGAATAATTTGGCAGCCTCTTTAATAGTGCAGCCTACTTTGGCGGGCATGAAGCTAACATACTTCAAAAACCTATCCACCACGACCACGATCATCCTATATATGTTAGACTTTGGTAAGCATGTTATAAAGTCCATATCCATACTCTCCTATAGGCACTCCACAATGGGTAGTGATTTTAATAGTCATATCCGTTGTTGTTGCTCTATCTTATCTTATTGGCACATAAGACAAGTCCGCACATAACAATCTATCTTTTCTTACATGCGCGACCAATAATATATTAACTTGATCAATGCCCTTATGTAACGTTGTCTCGGGTGTCCACCCCCACGACGTTTTATGGTTGTCCTTTATGATATGTCGCCTAATAGTTCCAAACTTAGAGAAAACCCTTCGTCTGAAGGTGAGTAATAGTCCATGTTCCATCCAGAAGTGTCTCATTTACCTTGAGCAACTAGTTCCATAAGTCATTTTGCTTCAGAATCATGATGCATACCATCCTTAATAGTGTCTTGAATATCACAGAAGATTGTGGTAATGATAGCAAGCTTGGAGTTTCTACTAAAAGTATCGGCAACAACATTTTTCCCTTGCTTGGTTTGTACACTAACTCAGCTACAAAATCCTACCACCTTGCTTGTTTTGGTGTGTGACTTGAAATAGCCAGTGGTCAACCTATCAGTATTAACCATGAATTTGGTAGCCCGTACCTTGGCCTCATCCATCCACAACTAATATTAGCTAATTAAATTCCCCAAGAAGTGTACTTCATGATGGGAAAACTAACATTTCTCTGGCTTGATGTAAAGCTTGTTCTCTCGTAGGACTTGGAAAACCTTACAAGTTATCGACATGTTCCTCCAAGATATTGCTTTAGATAGTCGTGTCATCTAGGTACACCACTACGAGCTGATCTAAGTATGGATGAAAGATCTTGTTCATCAGTGTTCAAAAGGTAGCATGTGTGTTGGTCAATCTGAAGGACATCACCAACCACTCAAAAGCTCTATATCTAGCTAATGACACATATCGTCTTCGGCTCATCCCCTTTTTCTATGTGAACTTGGTAGTAGCCTCTTTGAAGGTCCACCTTGGTGTAGTACTTGGCATGTCCAAGTTTCTTGAACAAGTTGCCAATAAGCAGGATGGGGTATTTGTTCTTTATTGTCACTTTGTTGACCACCCGGTAGTCTATGCATAAGTGTGACAACCAATCTTTGTTGTTTTGAAACAGGATCAACATTCCATAGGGTGCTTTAGCCGGCAAATGTGACCGAATTCAAGCAACTGCTTCAATTGCTTCCTAAACTCCTCTAACTCGGTTGGATCTATGCGATATAGAGAATATGTGGGCGGCTTCACTTCAGGCTCTAGTTCGATATTATGGTCTACCTCATGCCTAGGAGGTAAGTGCCTTGGCAACTCTTCACGCATCACATATTTGTTTTCTTCAAGAAACTTTTCTATGCATAGTGGCAATGTATCTTTAGCACCATTATCTTCACCCAAACTCATAATGGTGGCTATTATTGCCCCCCATTTTTCTCAAAACTAGTTATGCAATGACATGACAACTCTTTTATGATTAACATAAAAGAATAGTTACTACCTAACAAATTAAAGGCATGTTAAGGCATCATTCTATCCTAATTACAAACAAAATTAATTAAAAGGGTCTGTGAAACCATAGATCAGGTAACGGTTCAAGTTACCTTAAAAGTAGGGTGTTAAGCACCCTTCAAGGTCCACAAATGTTTGTCCTGGTCGAATCTTGTAAATTATGTGGGGATTTAACATGGCAAATAATTTCACTATAAGACAAAGAATATAAAAAAATATTTAAGACGGGTGACTAAATTAAGCATGTATCGATGATTATCTAATTAATATAAGACTAGGTGAATAAGATAGTTAGACATGCAAACTTACTTTTTTTTTTTAAAAAAAAAAAAAAAGCAAACTAAATCTATGCGAGTTATAAAAATTGGAACAAACAGAGCCAATGAATCCACAAAAAAATTATGAATTCAATCAAGCAAAGTAAGATTTTTGAGTACCAAATACAAAAATAAGATACTTGAAATATTAACAAATAAAGAAGGAGAGGTTGACCTGATCGCTTCCAATAAAATGCTAAAATGTGTGGATAATGTGAAATAAAAAAAAAAAAAAGCTAAGAAAAAATAAAATAACAGTAAGAAGAAGAAAGGAGAGAAGTACTAACCCGATTGCTTCCAAATCAAAAGAATAAAATATATCATGCAAATAGAAATTTAAATAAATCAACAATACATAAGGTTAAAGTTTCAAGAGAGATAGAGTAAGCGAGAGAGAGAGAGAGAGAGAGAGAGAGAGAGAGAGACCAGAATTTGACAAGGATGGGTCCAATATGGTGTTACTCTCTCTATTCCATTTTTTCTAATCGGTTTTCTAAATGCCTTAAGAAAAGACTAAAAGTATTTTTTTGAAAAATTATTCAAGAGTACTAAATAAAATATTTTGATATTTAAAAAGTTGTGTAAAGCTAAAATATAAGTATATTTTTTATATTAAAATTATATGAATGTATGTTGATAAGTGAACGTAATAATAAAAATTGTCAAGTTTTTAGCACTTCTAAAAGGGTGACATATAAAATTAGAATAGGAGGGAATAACTAGTTGCCTTGTTTTTATTAAGCTATATGTACTCTTCATACAAGAAGTAAACTATAGCATAACTGTTTTCATCATTTTTCAAAATTTACGTGATACCCCTTTTGGGGTGACAATTCCACTTTAGCTCGGCTTGTCACATTGACTTCTCCACTTGCCATGATTGAATTCCAATCAACGCTGTTGCAATTTAATGTACGTTCAAAGAATATTCAAAGGGGTGAGAGTATGTTTGTTCTTAGTACCTTAAAATAAAATACTAAAGTAATAAAGGTAATCTTAAAAAAAAAGTAAGCTTATAAGGACACTAAAGTAAGACAAGACAACAAAATAGATAATGAAGTAACTACCTTGAACATACCAAAAATTATAATTCTAGAAAAGATCACTAACCGATTAAGGAATATTCAAATAAGCACACAAAACTTGTTGTAAGAACCAAAGTCCAAACTTCGTGCAGCCACAAGAACAACAAAAACTAATAAGGTAGTATGTAAAAATATTATTGCTTTTGAGAGTGTATAAGAGTGTTGTTCTCGTTTAAGCATGTGGAAAAAATGGAAGGAGTCTTGTTTTTATAGTATAATATAGAGGACACATCAACAAGTACAAAAATAGAGAAGAGGAAAGAAAATTATTCCCCTCAATTAGATCCACGTTCTTGGTATTTAATTGATTGATATTATCATAACCATGAGAATTTAAAAAATCCAGTTAATCAAATATGATACTAAGTCAAAGTTTTTCCAAAAATAAACAAGCAACGGGGAACATCAATGCATAGATTTTACCATAAATCAATTGGTCTTAAAATAGTGCAATTTAATAAGGAAAATAGCCAATTAGAGATTACCATAGATGAATTTGTCATAATCAATAGAAGAAAAGACTCATGAATGACCTCCAAAATTAAAGGAGCCATGTTAATACAATCAAAGACTTCAGTCGAAAATAACATGATATAGAGACTGCCATATTTAAAGGTCACGTATGTATATTTACTTACTATAACTAGCAAAAGTTTACCAAGAACAATTAAGTCAAAGATGTCCACACTAAATGAAAGAAATAAATGTTGGAGAGTAAAATAGAGTCAATCAAGGAGAAGAATCATGACAAAGTTTACCAAGGATAGGTAAATATTAAGGTGTACCAATCGATTAAGGAACAAAAATGGAAAGAAGCATGAATCATGGAGATTTTCATAATAATTGATCAATTCATTAAACAAATAAATCAAATTCTCATATGAAAGCTTGCTACAATTAAATGAAGAAACCACAACTCACTTAGTATTTTTAAGGAAAAACTCAAGGGCGTACTAACACCCATTTACAAAAGGGGCAGATTACATTCAAACAAAAATAGGAACACATAAGGCAAAAAATGCACAAGTTTATGAACTCAAAATTATAAGGACATCTTGCCTAAGAGAAACTTCATGGCCATTATTGAATTTCATGTAGCGTAAGAATTCAATCATAACTACTAAACTAAAAAATATAGGCAATTTAAGAATTTGTTTAAAAGATGAGATAATAATCCAAATTAAAAAATAAAAAAATGAATCTGGGTGGATTTGTTAAGATCTGTCTTCAATAAACCCCAAAACCTTAAGGCTCCAGCGGGTCTCGCTGGTCGGAGCATGGAGCAACGATGCTTTTGTTTCGTTGTTGTCGATCTCACTAGGGGAGGGATGATGGTTGGCTTGCATTGTAGAAGCCTGATGGATCTTCGCGGAGACTGTCTTGTCAGAGTTTCGGTTCGCAACTAGTGAGAAGAAGAAGAAGAGGAGATGGGTTAAGGTTGCATAGTGCGACACTTCACCGGACAACACAAAAGAGAAGAGAGGTGGATGAAAAGATAAAGGGGAGGAGAGAGGCGACAGGTTTGGGTGGTAAAGTGTTCGTTGTGCACTAGTGGTTGGAAAATCACCACGAGGAGAGAAGAAAAGGGAGAGGTGCTCACTTGGTGAGTGAATCGCGAGTGAGACTGGAGCAGGGGTTTCACTGGTGGTCTTCACCAATGAAGGACGAAGTTGGGAGATAGGGGAGCGGTTCTTTTCATTTTCAATGAAAACAAGGAGAAAAAAAATTAGGGTTAGGGTGTTGGGATATTAATATAGGGAAGTGGTAGGAGACTCAATCTTAGTTGTTGGATCAAGATGAGATGTGGGATTGTGATTTAAAAGAATGGAATGGATAGTTAGGATTAAATATGAGATATTGACTTTGGGATGGAATTACTTGGTTCAAAATGGGCTAAAATTGAGATAAAATTAAGTATAAACGGGTAGAAATTAAATAGATTGAATAAAAGGGGCTATGATTCAAATGATTTTGAGGTAAGTTTAATAAATTGTTACCCAATAAATGGTTATACTATACATATTAAATAATTTTCATATAAGATAAACACACTAAAGTATTGTAGACCTTAAATTGACAAGTAGATTAATTATCTCAAATTTAGCAACAACAACAACAACAGAAGTAGTAGTAGCAACAACAACAACAACAACGATATGATAATAATAATTTTTTGTAAATTATGAATACTTAAGTATATTATTAATTAGATAAAATTTAAACATAATTATAAATATATAATAAAGAACTAGATTTTAAACACATTTAATCAGATAGCAATTCGAAAAAATGTTATTGATCGTTCAAAATTGGTTGTCAACAACTGCCCCTCTATTCTAGACAATGAAGGATGAACTGGCGGGCAAAGACGTTAACTAAGTAGCCGATTTTGTCTGACTAACGGATAGATGTTAGCGGGATCAAATAAAACGATAAGCAATTGTGAAAAAAAGGTGTGGCTGAGACTTTGTCCTTAAGTTGCCTACATATCTTTGGCAGGGGCGGAGCTATGAGTTGGTGAGGGTGGTCAGATGAGCATCCTTCATCAGAATTTTTTTGCGATTATATATACTAAATATCGATATTTTTGGATATATACTAATTGTTGAACACCCTTGACACAATAAAGGTAGACAGCCTAGTTGTTAAGGGTGTGCAAAGTCATCTCAGTGTTTCGGGTTCGAACCCGACCTTAGGTGTTTTGATTAATTTTTTTTGTTATTCTATTTTTTCTCTTTAAAAATCCAAAACTCGGGCTTTTGTGGTCTGGGTTTGAGCCCAGTCTTGAGCATTTTGTTTATTTTATTTTTCTTCCGTTTTTCTCTTAAAAAATAGTACAAAAGTGACCTTTTAAAGTTAAGAAAAAAAAAAGGTCTTCTTTTGAGTTTTTGTAATTTAAAAAAAGAGTAGATTCATAGTTATTTGTCTTTTCCTTCTAGTTATTTGTCTTCTCCTTCTCCCAAAAACCCTTTATAACTTTACTCTTTACCTTTCTCTCTTCTCAATTTTCATCCATATTTGCAAGTTTTAAGAAATTGGATGCTTTAATCATTGTATATTTCTTCCTCAACCGCGATTGAAGTGTGGAAAAGTATTTGTCAATTCTTTTTTTCCTTTGGTTTAATTTTTTCTAATCATGTGTTGAAAGACTTGTATATCTTAATTTTTATGTTGAAATCTACTTTATTTATTTGAGTATCGATCAAGTTTTGGTGTATTCTAGATTGATTTTTAATAAGTTTGCACACTTGACTGCTATTTCAGTTTGGAGTTCAATGAGCTTCGAGAAATATAATTTTAGAGTACCAAAAACAAGTTTGGCGCCTCAAAATCAAAATCAACTACGCCGAGATGAAAATATCAACCAAATCAAAATGCCATCTCCCTCTTCCCAAAGACAAGAATTTGATGTAAATGATTTAAAGGTTGATCCAGCCGAAAGAACTCTAATTTTGAATTAGCATCCAAACCTTCGTGATGAGATAAGGAGGGCATACATCATTAAAGGTCTTTGTCAATCTCGAACTCGTTAGTTTTCTCAAAGTAATTTTTTTGGAACTCTGCATTATTTTTTTTATATGTGGTTTGATGAATATCATGATTGGTTGGAATACAGTATTAGTGTGAATGTTGTTTATTGTTTGCCTTGTTATTTATTTTAATGAGAAAATATTAATCAAGGTGGTGTTAATGTATTTTCGACTAAGGGATTTACAAATTGTCATAGAAAGGATTGGTTTGCTACACATATTAGTCCACCGAATAGTGTTCATAATCAATCCAAAAGAAATTATGAAGATCTCATGCGAGAACAACAATCCATTCAAGCCACATTTAACAAGTTGGATGATAAAAGTAAGCATGAATATCGGGTTCTCTTAAACGTTTCAATCGATGTAGTAATACTATTCTTGAATCAAGGTTTTGCATTCCGTGGTCATGACAAGAATGAATCATCATTGAACAAGGGTTAGTTTCTTGAAGTTCTTTCTTGGTATGCTACTAGTTATGATGCAATTAAACCTTTTGTGTTAGAAAAAGCTCCAAAAAAATAATAAATGACTTCTCATGACATCCAAAAAGATATAGTGATTACTTTGCTTTATTAGTTGATGAATATAGAGATGTGTCACGCAAAGAGAAAATGGCTATTTGTCTAAGATATTTTGACAAAAGGGGGTTTGTGATGGAGGCATTTATTGGACTTGCTCATATTAAAGATACTAGTGCTTTATCTCTAAAGGAAGCAATTTTAGATGTACTTGCTCACCATTCTTTGACTTTATCTTATGTACGTGGAAAATGTTACGATGAGTCAAGAAATATGTAAGGTCAGCTAGGTTGTATTAAAACATTGATTAGACAAGAAAGTAGATCGGCTCATTCTGTTCATTGTTTTTCTCATCAGCTTCAATTGACACTTGTTGCGGTTTCTAAAAAGTGTGTTCAATTTGGCAAACTTGTATTATTAATTTCAAATATTTTGAATGTGTTGGGAACTTCTTTTAAACATGTATATAATTTTTGAGAATCTCAAAAAAAGTATCTCTGAATGGAATTGAATATAGCTGAACTAGAAACTGGTAGAGGGTTAAACCAAGAACTTGGTCTTGTTAAAGCTGGTGATACTCGTTGGGGATATCACTACAAGTTATTTGGAAACTTTATTAGTAGCTTTGACTCTATTGTTTATGTACTTGATACTCTTGTTGTAAATCCAAGTACTTTGGAAGAAAGAGCAAGCGCATTGAGATTTCTCAGAAGTTGTGAAACGTTTGAGACTATTTTCTTGATGCATTTGATGATTGATGTTTTAGGAATCACAAATGATCTTAATGTTTCATTATAGAAAATGGAGCAAGATCTTGCAAATGCCATGATTCATGTAAAGGTAGCAAAGAGAAGGTTGAAAGCTTTAAGAGATAATAAACGGATCCTCTCTTAAAAAAAATATTGGATGGAATTCACTTAAAGAAAATGTAGAAGCATTTTGTATCAAGCACGACATTTCATTACCAAATTTTGATGATCCATATGCAAATTATGGGAGATCACGACGTAAATTAGTTATTTGTACTACTTTGCACCATTATTGTGTGGATGTGCTTTATAAAATCATTGATTGGCAGCTACAAGAACTTAATGGCCATTTCAATGAGGTGACAAGTGATTTTCTTAATGGAGTATCTTGCTTGAATCCATTTGATTCATTTTCTAGTTTTGACATAAAGAAAATAATGAGAATAGCTGAATTATATCCTGATGACTTTGATGAGTCCAACATGAGAACTGTTGAGAATAAACTTGTTAATTACATTATTGATGTTCATGATATTGATGAAAGGCTCTCCAATTTGGGTGGACTTAGGGAACTGTCAATAAAGTTGGTTTGGACAAAGAAGCATTTAAACTATTCTCTCATATTTCTTTTAGTGAAGTTTGCTTTGCTTCTACCTGTTTTATAAAATCATTGATTAGCAGCTACAAAAACTTAATGACCGTTTCAATGAGGTGACAAGTGATTTGCTTAATGGAGTATCTTGCTTGAATCCACTTGATTCATTTTGTAGTTTTGACATAAAGAAAATAATGAGAATGGTTGAATTATATCCTGATGACTTTGATGAGTCCAACATGAGAGCTCTTGAGAATCAACTTACTAATAACATTATTGATGTTCATGATATTGATGAAAGGTTCTCCAATTTGTGTGGACTTGGGGAACATTCAATAAAGTTGGTTTGGACAAAGAAGCATCTAAACTATTCTCTGGTATTTCTTTTTGTGAAGTTTGCTTTGCTTCTACCTGTTGCCATTTCTACCATTGAAAGAGATTTTTCGTCAATGAAGATTATAAAAAATGACTTGCAAAATCGAATGGATGATGACTTGGATGGTTGCATAGTGCCATTTGTAGAGAAACAAGTATTTAAAGATGTTTATAATGAGTGTAGTATGAAAACATTTCAAGAGATGAAGTGTTGTCGAGTGCAATTGTAGTTACCACTTTACATATTTTGGTGTGTATGAAACTATCTGTCAATATATTTATCCTACTTCATCTTTGTTAGTTTATCCAGTGATATTTTGTAAGTTTCTATTTTAAGAATTTTCATTTTGGATAGTTGGTTAATTTGATATGGAACATGTAAAGAGTATGAACAACTTGGAGCACTATGTAGGAATCAATAATTGAGGTATGACTATTTTGTGGCCAATCTTTATAATCTGATCAGCAAGGTTTACTTTTTTACTTGTCCTAAAGTATAAACACCCTTGACGAAAATTCTGGCTCCACCACTGCAACATCATCAATGATGTAAATTGCTATTGTCCTTTCTTCAGCTATTTTATCCTTGCTCTTAATATATGCAGGTGGGGAAGTTAATAAGAATGAGATACAAGACAAATTAAAAGAACTTACTTCAAAAGCTACATTAGAATCCATAAGGGACATACAAAAATAGGCCTTGAATATTTTGATTAGTGTACCTAATATTTCACCAACATATATATATTTCAAAATGATATGTCTGACAATGCCAAAGATATGTTTAATGGTAAACAAGTTTACCAATCATATTTTTAGATACAATCTTATGTTAAACACACTTGGTCAAACACTTGTTTTTCTTGCTCATTTTCCTCCTTGAGCAATTCCCTTTCATAGGAATAAGAGTCTTCATCTTTTGCTCTCTCTGTTGTTTTCTTTTTCAACTTGAATTGGCCAGGATTACCTACTTTATCGCATCCACATTGCTTTGGACCTGACCTTCAACCAAGAGTAGTCCAGATATCTGAAGTCTAGAGAACAATACATAATAAATAATACATACTACGATTAAAATATTAACAGTCATGAGAAGGAGTAAAAGTAAAAAGATACTATATGTTTTAAGACATAATTAGGATTAAATTTCAAGTTCAACAATCATTCGCATCTCTAGTAATTACTTGTCAATTTAAGTAAACCTTATGCAAAGCTTCCACCAAAGCTGGTACTATGCAATCGAATAACTGCTGTTTGACATAGGTCATGTTGTGGTTATTAGCACTATTTAGCAATACCTTCCTCTACAACTAGTTTGGCAGACCATAACAACTCTGGAATGGATATAGCCAACATATAGTAACATATCAACAATTTGAAATATTACGAAAAAGACAAACAAACAAACTAGAGGAGAATAAAATAGACATAACATAAATTCACCTGATTTCCCAATGGTAACAAAATTTTAGAAGCGGGACAAATATTGGAGTGTCTTGTTCCAAGAATTAGAATACTTATTTAACTTGAAATGCATTACAAGATTTTGTTCAATAGCATAGAACATGCATGTAGTTAGTGATGTCAACCTAGTCAATCTAAGGGCAGAAACTTTTCCTTAACTCGTTAGCACTGTTGAGAATATAATTAACTAATAAAAGTGTGCTCTATCTAACAATTTAAGATTTTAGATAAGATGTCAACACACTTTAACATGGTATCAGAGCAGGCAGAAGTCGTGGGATTGACACCAATCATATCAAAAATAATTTTTACGTGCTTGACCTATGAAAAAAAAGAATCAAGCTCGCGCGTGCGAGGTCATATTGAGAATATAATTAACCAATAAAAGTGCTCCATTAAAAAAAGAATCAGTCCTCTCTAACTGCTTAAGTTTTTTAATGAGATAGTCACAGACTTCAACAAGCATAGTATATTACAAGTTGTTGCCTTCCCCTCTACAACATTGTTTAAGGGGAGAATTTGTGAGACACATGTGTTACGTTACACTTGTGTGAACCTCTTTGTATTCCGAGGGACTTGTATGAGGTTATTTCTCTCTATATTTTGTATTCTCTTTTATATAGTGGATTGCTCATCTCCTCTTATAGACGTAGGTCTATTAACCAAACCACATTAATTGTTTGTGTCTTTTGGTATATTTCTCGTTTGTTTTCTTACTCATGGTCTTTTGAGGTTTTCACTGCTACCTAGACACCTGATTATTTTTGGTCCTAACAAGTTATTTTCCCAATGATCCTCTTAAAACTTTAAATACTAACCACCAGTTGTGTTAGTGTGGTAAGAGACTTGCTCTATACATGTCACACCCCGAGCCTACACCCTAGGCGTGGCTGGCACTTGAGAACCATTATTAGCCCCAAGAAAACCCTTGGTCTACCTTACTTACTCAGTAGAAGACTTACTCATGATATAAATACTTTAAAAAATAAACTGAATGGCTCAGTAATAAACTTAGAATGTATTAAAATAACATTCACTAGACAAAATGGCAACTCAAGTCTCAACTATCAAAACAGGAAATAGAAAGACTCAATAACTAATATCACTAACGTCTATGAAGCCTCTAAACAAATAAGAAGGACGTCAGGAAAAACTGTGAAGCTCAACTAGAATCAACGATGCGATGGATGCTGATCTTGGTTACCTGTATCTGCATCATTAAACGATGAAGGCCAAATGTCATCAATACATTGAATGTACAAGCATTCGAGGGGAATACTAAACAAGACATAAGCTTGAAAGGAACTGAAAGAACAAACCTGGTCTCAACTCAACTGAACTCATTTCAATATAAAGCAATATAAACAAGTGCAATATAAAGAAAAGCTTTTTGAAACATGGATAACAATTCTGTGTATTTCAAAATACAATAATGACTGTGTGTATGCAAATATACAATGTAAAATCTGAAATAAATATAAAAATACAATTTACTTCTGTGTATATAAGAATACAAAATACTTCTGTGGGAGTTTCCCTAACCAACAAATATCACTTAAGAGCTATTGTAATGATACAACATTTTGCCTCACGTTGTCAGGGTCATCCTATACCTTGCCGAGGGCATTGAACCCGACTACTAAGTAGATCCACTAGTCTATGATAAAAAAAGCGCTAAGGAATTATCTAAAAAGTATGACCATTTTCTAGCCATAATGGCAACATGGTTTATGGGGACTGGGAGTTGTCTGAACTCTCCCATATATCGTTGCTCAATACTACTCCCAAAATATAATACTAGCTCTTATGTTTAAAACATATCATCTTTTTGTGGTTTGAGATAATTTCTCAAAACTTAGCTCAAAGGCTCCTCCTAGAAATCAAAGTTTCCTCTCTTGCTTAATTGTGAAAGCATTAACTCTTTTCTGAAAATTAGCTCAATTATCAACGTTACCATTAGTATCACCAAATTGAGGTTCCTTTAATTACATCACAAGAACCCTCAATCACTGAACTACATACACAAGCAGGTTGATCAACACAATTATCACAAGACAATGAACTATCATTCAAAGCACGGGTGTCAACACTAGGTGGGCACAAATTGATCTTACTAGAAGAATCAATTCAGTCATCAATAGGATCAACTAGTGTATCCACACTATCAACAAGTACATTATCAACACATGGTGAAGAAACATTAGGCTCACTTAAAGACAAGAAATCATTTACACTTTGTTCATTCGCAATGGTAAAAGCGTCAAGTTTAGCTATTTTACCTTGACGCACGGAAGAAAGATCTTCTTTACCTTGAAATGACACTCCGATAGGAATGTTGGGACATCCCACAAGTGCATCCATTTCACCTTCGATTGTAGGCTTTTTGTTGGAAACTCGTGTTCCTCCATTCATCACGCTTGTACCTACATAAAATCCTTACCAAGTGAAGGATGAACAAAAGCATTAGATTGAGATAGTGGCAACCCTCTCACTTCACTCCACTCAACATCTCATTTTTCCACTCTAAGGTTGCCACTTTGCTCTCCCTTACTCCTCTCAATCTTTTGTCTCTCACTTTTCACCTTAGGAAGAGGAAATAGATGTGTTCCCCATTGATCCACAACATACTTGGACCATTTCTGCTCATTTGGGACCTATGCTCGTTAAACCAATTGTCCCCCAAACATAAGTGACAAGTGTCATGGGAATTATATCACACCAAACCTCCTCATAGTATTCACCGTGTGTGAAAGAGACCTTTACCCCTTCAGTAACCTTACATCCCTCCATGGTGTATGGATAATGCCTGGGTAGTCGAGGTAGTCCCAAGTAGGCTACCATAGATGGAGTGATCTAGTTTAGATTGTACCCATTATCTAGGACAAGATCAAGCACCAAAACCCCACAAATGCCAACCTTTATCCTAAGAACTTTCCTTCTTGGATCAACATTATAAAGCTTTGTGTACCCCTTTGGCACATACTTGAACCTCATCAAGCCTTTTAATTCTTCCCATTTCAATGGGTGGGTATTTCCATGGAGTCTTTGGAGCTTTCCCGCCTGATTCCACCAACCCAATGTAAGAACCTTTAAGTGTAGAAGGGCATACATGGATCGCATATTACCTCTCAAATCATGGTTTTGGAAACTCTGCTCACATTGCCACTCCCAATCAAGACATGCCTTCGGATTACGCTTTCCTTCAAAGATAGGAAACTAATATGTTTAGCACCGAGACCCTTGACACGTCCTTCATATCTACCTTGGTTCCCATATCTCAACAAGTGTGCATTACCATAAGAAGTATAGGATATAGTATCCATAGACATTAGAGGTGCAAACTCTCTTCTTCCCATTAGATAACTTTGACTTGAGCTAGTGTAACCATACACACTACTTCTTATAAAACTACTTTTAATGTCCCATTTGGACAATACGAATGGAATGTCATGCCTTTTGGTTTGAAAAATGCCCCTTCTGAATTCCAGAAAATCATGAATGATATTTTCAACCCTTATATGGATTTTATTATTGTCTACATTGATGACATTCTAGTATTTTTGAAAACCTTTGAAATACATGTCAAGCATCTTAGTATTTTCAAAACAGTTGTAATACAAAATGGCTTAGTTATTTATAAACCAAAAATGAGTTTATTCCAAATGACTGTTTGATTTTTAGGACATCAAATTTGTCAAGGGAAAACTACTCCCATTCAAAGGGTCATTGATTTTGCTGACCAAATTTCATGATGCTATTACAGATATGACACAACTACAGAGATTTCTGGGAAGTTTAAATTATATTTCTCCATTTTATAAACATCTTTCTAGAGATCTAGCTCTGTTATACGATAGGTTGAAGAAAGATAATAACTCTATTTGGAACGAGACTCTTACCAATCTAGTAAAAGATATTAAGCGAAAAGTGAAATCACTGCCCTGCTTAGCACTAGCCAACCCTGCTTGGCAAAAGATTATTGAGACAGATGTATCGAATATTGGATATGGAGGAATTCTTAAATAGATTAATCCTCATGATAATAAAGAATATTTGATCAAATTTCATTCTGGGAAATGGAATGAAGCCCAGAAGAAGTATGCGACGGTAGCACATGAAATGCTAACTATTGTTAAATGCATTCTCAAATTTCAAGACGATTTATAAAACAAGAAGTTTTTAATAAAAACTGAATCTCAATGGGTCAAATTTATATTTGACAAAGATTTTAAGCACAATGCTTTGAAATTAATATTCTCTATGTGGCAAACACAATTAGCCCCTTTTGATTTCGATATTCAGTATAAAAAGAGAGTTGATAACTCGTTACCTGATTTCTTATCTAGGGAATACATTCAATAAATCATGTTTTTTAGAATCTTTCATGATGATGAAACTCTTATTGAAATATTGAGAGTTCTTGAGTTCTTGCCCAGAGATATGAAAAATTCATTATTAAAAAAATTGTTGACAAAATATTAAGTGAAGATTTTTCTCATATTCAGATTGAATATTATTCAGATGATAATTATTTAACAGATTATTTCTCTGAATGATAACAAAAAAATGTTATGTTTCCAGGATAGATCCACCTTAGATTCATATTAAGGGAAGAGGAAGGGGAAGAACCACCCCTTGCTGAGGAAATTATGGCAATTCGTCATACGGATCCATAACTAGATCATCTCAAGGGTCGTCATATAGATCCGATATCCCAGTTGTACAATCAGGAAAAAGAACATTAATAAACAAAAGGACTTATTTGCAAGAAGAATCTTCATCAAGTTCACAACAACTAGTTAATTTGGAAGATATTCCAAAAGACAATCCTTTGTATACTCATATGTAGGCCTACCTAGAAGGTAAGAAGCAAAAAGATACTTTTGTTTCAATCATAAAAGAGGATTCTGATGATATTAAGTCCTATGAAAAATTGCAAAAAAGAGAGATGATATTTCTCTTAGAAAATTCGGATTTGCAGCGAAAAGATGAACCTTGGAAAATATTCCAACGATACCTTGTTAATGGATTATATTTTTCAGGAGAGTCATATAAGACTCAATCTTACTATGAAGAAATCTTGATGAGCACAGGAAGTGTAGAATTTCAGCACTTCTCCAGCACAAGTAATAACCCCCATGAGAAAAGTTATAACTTTTCTAAATTTATTATCAAACAGAATACATTTTTTGCATATTGGGGCATATCAACTATGAAAGAAAGGCAGATAAACCTTAATAATGTGAGGATGAAATTTACTTATTGGGATTATATCCAAGCATTTGATGTAGTGTTGTATTATAACAATGACAAACACAAACATACTTGGTTTGTAAAAGTATGCGCAAAGATTTTTGCTGAAAATATACCAAATTGGTTTATCAATTGGTGGTCATATCATAGTCCAACTGTTAAAATTCTGCTAGAGCCATTCTTAAACTTATATAAAGAATGGGCAAAAGTATCACCAAATTTGAACAGGTTATACCAAGAAGATCATGTCTGTTGGATAGAGAAAATAGATCAAATATATTTCTTTATCAAATTTTCCATTCCATGGAAACATAAATGGGCCCCTAAAGTTGGATTTAACAAAGAAAATATTCCCTGTCTGTATAGGACATATTATAATAATTTATGGGATAAATTGTTAAAACAAGATCCTAAGACCAAGCAATTAATTGGTCAAGAACTTACGGACACGATTAAGGAAAAAATTGTTGATTACAAAATAATTTGCCCGGATAATATTGTTAAAGATACCTCCATTCGGCATATTGCCTGAAGAATCTCCTTTAAAGAAGGAGATAAAGAATAGATGATTCAAGATTATCTCGAAAAAGTAAGAAAAAATCTACTTCTAACAATAACTCAGATTGATAAATCGGACACTTCAATGCGAAGTGAAACAAGTAATGATGTGGAAGATTCACAGTGTGCCGAATCAGAACATATGTTGCCGGCCACTGAATTGCAAGATGCAGAAGACTTTTTACAGCAAATGCATGCCTTAGATAAAGGCAAGAAGACAAAAGAGACATAGCCATGTGAAGACATGTGAAAAAAGGCCCACTCAACAGTAGTACACTGTTCAGGGACCCAGATGAAGGCCCTTTTTGTATTGTATATAGATTCCATGTGTCTTTTTCATTTTTCTATATAAGTGTTAGCTTATTTTGAGAGAAGACATAAGAAAAATTAGAGCTCTCTCTTTTGTTTTAAGTTTTGTATATCAATTTGTAATCCCTTTGAAGTATTGTTCCGATCATCATAATAAATAAATCGTCAGTTCTTCAGAGTTTTGGATCTTGAAGAAAAACGTCCTTTATAAGGTATTTATCTTTAGTTTTAGTATTTAATTTTAGTATGTTTCTCCTAGCCAGGACTATGTCCGGCTAAAGATTATCTATGTCGAATAACTAATTTATCTCCTATATAAAACATGAATGGATCTAAGCTCTATTTAAATATAAAGGAATTTTACTATGGCTTTTTGAGTTGGTTTCGAGATCGAGGTACAGTCGAATCTAGCACTACTCTTATTGGCTTTGTCTTAGTGACTCCATCTAGCCAGCCATGGTTTTTAGCCCAAAAAATGAGTTTTGCTAAGTAGGGCACCTCATACCCGATTAGAACTGTCAGACACATGGGTTCAATAAGTTGTATGTATTAGATTCTAATAGACCCTTTGCTCGGATAAAAGGATTACCATACTGTCTGAAAAACTATTCGACAAAATTCTTGTATATTTCAATTCTTTCGCAGGCGAACTACCGCTAGCTTAAGGATGTTTGAATTGCTTGATCTATGACTGGGCGGATTACCGCTAGGTCCTTGATCCTGTAAATTTGGTATTAGAGCTAAGAACTTTTCATGGAATATATATGAGATAGAGGTGAACTATTCGACATAGATATTAATCTTTCACCCATGGATCTGGGAGATACGAGTACTAAAAGTACTATATTAGAAGAGGTAGATATACCTCATAACCTTGATTTGTTAAACAAATGGACGATTCCTAAAGTCCCTATCAAAACTATTTATGACTATGGTTGGTTTGATAAACTTTCTTCAAAACAATTGAGCAGTCTCTTGCTTTGAATTCTTCTTAACAAACTATTCGTTTGTTAAATGAACGTGATGTGATTTTTTATAAAAATTAGTATAATTATTTGCATATTGGTATGGTTCAAATTTCCTTTAAACCTGACTCTTAAAGGGTTGCTTGAGACTTTTTTAGCTGCTCTTCGTGATGCTAGAAACTTAAATTTTCGACAGTCTCTTATGGGTTCGATAGAATCTACGATGGCCTATGGTCCAGTTTATTTCAATACTCAGCCTAATTTGCAATTATCTCTTACTGATACAAATATTCTTCGATGCTCTAACATTAAATGTTAAAACTCATGGTTATAATTATGCGCCTGGTTCGGAACTTATTTGTTTATCTTACTGAATCTATTTTAAATTGTTATCTACTCTTAATTCTAGATGTAGATTATATGATATTTCCAATCAAACTATTTTGGTGGAAACTAATTTTGCAAGGTCCAAGGACACTACTAGAAGACCTATTAAGTGGAAAGAAATAGATTTTCTTACTTCGTGGACTCTAAATTTGGTTATATCCCCAAATCAGTTAACCGATGTTGTTACTAATTCTAATTTTTCTCATATTTCTCAAAATCCTGATGGAAGGATTAGTAGATAGTTTGTAGATAATAGCTACGTGACTCATAGGAAGTCTTTTAATGATAGCAGGTTAATGTCTTCTGTAAATCACAATATGAATAGATATTCTTTATCCAGTCGTAGACTTTTGCCTGCGATTCACCATATTTTTCCAATAGATCCAATTTATGGTCCGGCCGGAGATCGTGCGGCTTCAGTACATACTATTGGTTCCGATGGAAACTATGTGGTTGAAAAGGTAAGGATCGACCCAAAAACTAATATAGTGCAGGTACATGATGATGTTCCTGACAAGGATATTCCTTTAGCTTCTGAAATGGAATTTGATTTAAACGATTCTTAATGATTCCACACCAAATTGATTTTAGTCCAGGTTCAGTGGCAAGAAAACATATTCAAAAAGAATTTTTTGATGAAAAATGGAATCGGTTTAAAACTTGTTTCTTTGATGCTTATAGCAAAGAAGATCTTAATTGTATTTCTCAAGAGTTTTATGAAACTTGTTCTCTTCATAATCAAATTATTTATTTAGTCCCTTGGTTTATAACCACCTATTTACCTTTATCTATTAACGTTATTGAACGAACTTATAAAGATGGGAGTGGTAATCTTTTAAAAGTTATTTACCCTCCTCAGACCTCATTTGTTTTACCAAATAATACTGGTATTACTTTCTCAGCTTTTCAAAAATTCATTGAGGAAGATATTGCTTCAATCAATATTAATGAAATTAATAAACTTATTACTCAAAACAATTATTTGAGTCTTTATGTTAAAGTGTTGGGTGAGCATATCAGCTCTCTTGATAAAAAAAAAAACTAGATGATTTAACTATCCTGATAAAAGATATTAAGGCTGATATAGCCAAAACTAATTTTACGGCTACTGCTGATATTGCTTCGACTTCTGGAAGTAGTTCTACAGTAGTCTCTACTTTTGTCCAAAGGCCTATTGAAATTTCTGATTTTAAACCAACTTGTTTGAAAACTTTAGAAGATCTTCTTGATAAGAAATTTTCCAATTTAGATATTGGAGAGTTTGCTGCTAAAAAGCTTTCCGGATTAAAATTTGGGCCTATGGATTTATCACAAGATTTTGTTAATAAAATGGAAAATAATGTTGATTTTAAAAATCAAGTCTCGTCAGAGTTCAATAAACTCAGGGGTTATCCCAAGAAAAATAGCAGATTTGCTACCAAGCCTATTATGAATACATACTATTATCACCGACCAACTCTATAGGATGTTTTGATTGAAGAACGAGATTGAAATCAGACTAATACGTCTTACAGCAGTTCCAAAATTTATGAATGAAATCCCGATGGGCTGACAGAAAAGCAGCTTACTATTTTGGTACATCATATGTTGATGTATGCAACTATTTGTAAAAGTGTTAAAAACACGGATAGGACAATCTGCAAAATGATTATTACTAGATTCATGGGACAACTTTGAGGATGGTAGGATAATTATCTCAGTACCGAAGAAAAAACTTTGGTTGTTAATGCCATAGCCACAGATGAAGAAGTGGATAATCTAGGGATGGCCTTGATGAAAAACAGAGAAGATGCGATTTATACCCTGGTTCTAACTATTTTGGAACATTTTAATGGTAGATTTTCCAATGAGTATGAGATAGTTAGAACCCTTCTTAATGGTCTTCAATGTAGGACTTTAGCACACTTCAGATGGTATAAAGATACTTATCTTAGTAGGGTTATGGAACTACTCGAAAATAAGCTTGAATATTGGAAAGCCAAGTTCATAGACGGACTTCCTCCTCTTTTTGCTGAAAGAGTTAGAAAAACTCTTAGAGGAAATCAAATTAAGATACCTTACGGCCAATTTAGTTATGGGAAAATTATAGGAATTTGCACACAAGAAGGATTAAATTTGTACAATGAACTTAAAATGGCAAGACAGCTTAAGATTGATAAGCTAAAGGAATGATCTCAATTAGGAGATTTCTGTGAACAATTTGGATCATCCAATCCCACTGCTAAGGAAGACAAATATTGCAAGTCTTCAAAAGATGCAGATTCGCACAGAAAGAAAAGATCTAAGTGTCGGCATAGATCAAAAGAAGATCTAGAAGCTAGAAAAAACTATC